>CM073572.1:84841069-85441069 GCA_037074715.1 Magnolia kwangsiensis | reverse complement strand
TGGATGAGGCACGCAGAGAGACTGGGAGGAATCCCTGGAAGAAACTACAACTTCTCCCTCACTTTCTCCCTCTTTTCTCTCTCTTAATTTGGCTAGGGTTTGAAATTCGTATGGGATTTGTGAGAGAGGGTTTAGCCCTTTTTATAAGCCCAAAAGTGATAAAAATAGACTTGAGGTCAAGGTATACTTAAGTTATAACCAAATCGGGTCTGTTTCGATCCAACGGAGCACTTCTGGAGGTCCTGTTACTAAATGCGGTCGGACTTAAGCTCTCTAGTATCAGATCTAGGTCAAGCTAAGTTTTCAGTCCGGTCGGATTTCCAGATCGACCGTGGCGGACCAGTTTCAGTTCAACGGTTACGGGAACTCGATCAAAGCTACAAGTACTATGACATGTAAGGGCCGCCTATCCTGATCCGAGGGTGAATTTGGATCGAATTCTAACAGTTAGAATGCTTAAAAATAACACGCAAGTGAACCATTCCAGATTACTTAAAAATATATTTAATTTTCTAAAAATCTACTGTTTCTCACTCTCTTCACTCTGGACTCAAGGAAACAGTCTCAGGACATCGTTTGGTCTTGATTTTTGAGGTGATAGTCAAGTCCAACTAAACGGTCATAATGGTCTAAGTTCATCACTATCGGACTTTCGACGCGCGGTCTAGATCCAATACGAAGTTACAAAGCATTCCCAGGAGCAACTGGGTTTAGAGTTGGATCCTAGATTTCAGGGTAAGATAGCGTCAATGATTTTATAGATTTTAGGTCTTACAAATCGGATTTAAAGTGGTTGGTACTGATTTTGCAGGAAATCTAGTGTAGCGCTAGTTAATTCACATTAAATTTCTAAAGAATTTAGTCCTAAATGGTGTCTTTGGCTTTGGAATTGAATCCTAAGAGGTTACCAAGGTGTTATGTTGACCCATTTTCTAAGGACGTCTAACTCCAGGTTGGAAAAAATACGAGGTGTTACACTTCTGTAGTGAGAAGCTCAGCGAAGCCCAAAAGAAGTGGTCGACTTATGAGCTTAAGTTGTATACAGTTGTTCAGGCGCTGCGACATTAGCGGCATTATCTGATTTAAACGGAGTTTGTTCTATACATTGATCATAAAGCATTAAAGTATATTAATAGTCAGACTAACGTGAATCATGTGCATGATAGATGGGTTACGTTTTTATAGGAATTTACTTTCATTCTAAAGTACAAGTCAAGACAGCAGAACAAGGTGGTTGATACACTTAGCCGTCGTGCATCACTACTTGTTACATGAGCAACGTGGTGGTCGGCTTCGACTGTCTCAAGGATCTGTATGCCGAGGATGAGGACTTTAAAGATTCTTGGATAAAGTGCCAAGAAGATCACCCCAGTGACCTTCATATACAGGACAGTTTTCTCTTCAAAGTGAATCAATTGTGTATCCCCCAAAGTTATCTGAGAGAGCAGCTTATTCAGGAGCTGCATGGAGGTGGCCTTGGTGAACACTTTAAGCGAGACAAGACGCGAGCTCTTGTGGAAGAGTGGTATTACTGGCCGTAATTAGTACGTGATGTGGGAAGAGTCGTACAATGTTGTCATATTTGTCAGACTCTAAGGGGTAATCTCAGAATTAGGGCCTCTGCACCCCGTTACCCGTGCCTAATGATCCTTGGGAGGATTTATCAATGGACTTCGTGCTTGGTCTCCCACGAACACAACGTGGCATGGATTCGGTGTTCGTGGTGGTCGATCGTTTCTCTAATATGGCGCACTTTATTCCATGCAAGAAGACCCTCGACGCAACACAGGTGGCGAATCTATTCTTTAAGGAGGTCGTACGGCTACACAGGGTCCCTAAGACCATTACTTCTGATCGTGATAGGAAATTCATAAGCCACTTTTAGCGGACTTTGTGGACTCAATTCGATACACGACTTCAATTCAGCAGTGCTTACCACCCACAGACTGATGGGCAGACCGAAGTTATGAATCGCATGTTGGGAAACCTCCTTCGCAGTATTGTAGGAGAAAAGACGAAGTAGTGGGACTTGGCCTTGTCTCAAGTAGAGTTTGCATTCAACAACATGGTGAATCGCTCAATAGGGAAATCATTATTCCAGATTATCTACGGATGAGTGTCTCGCCACACACTTGACTTGGTCCCTCTGCCCAAGCATCCAGGTACGAGCATTGTAGCAAAACATATGACAGATAAGATCATTGGCATCCATGTGGAAGTGCAGGCCAAGCTACATGCCTCGAACGAGAAGTACAAGGAATAACCGGACAAGCATCGATGACAAAAGGTGTTCGAGGTGGGTGACCGCATTATATTCCATCTACATAAAGAGTAATTTTCGGCTAAGACGTATAACAAGTTGAAAAATAAGAAGATTGGACCCATCCCAATCATTCAAAAGATCAATGACAACACTTATGTTGTTGATCTTCCAGATGACATGGAGATTTCATGGACTTTCAATGTCGCGGACCTGACCGAGTAACATGAACCAGAGCAGGATGTGAACTCAAGGACGAGTTCTTTTGAAGTGGAGGGGACTGATTTAGAGAGGGTCATAGACAGTTCCATGGCCAAGATGGATCAGAAAAGGCTCGGTCGACGACAGAAGTGATCAGGACCGTCGGACCTTAGATCGAGCGTATCTCGCAATCTGAAATGAGTTATCTGAGGTAAAATATATGATTTTGAGGTAGAACGAGCTATTTTAGCCAACCAACCCCGCTATGTCAGGTTGCACAGCCTAGATTTGTGAGAAACCCCCTGATCGACCGTCATTTTCCTGTTTTATTTTCATTTTTACTATAAATAGTAAGTTTTAGTTTTATTATAACTCTTCATCCGTTGGGCTTTAGGAGTTGTGTCCAACATAAAAAGTGCTTAGAATAATTAGGTGACACTAAATAGGACACTTACTATTTTTGACCGAATACCTTGCGCACTAGTAGACATCACGACCGCCTATAAATAGTAAGTTTACTATTTATAGTAAGTCGCAGATTCTAGGAGTTTTAGTTGTAGTTTGAATCTGATTTGTTTCCTAATGCTTGGTTCCCTTATTTAAAGGGATGTAAACTCATTTTTATTCATTCCATAAGCAATTTCAAATTTTATTAGAGTTTATTTCTATTCTCTTACTTTCTTTCCTCGTGGATTGGAGAAGTCTCTGTGAGAAGTCTAGAGAAGCTTTGTGGATTCGGAGTAGTTATCCTTGATGAAAATGGTGATCGACCTCATCATGTTCATCCCTACATCATTAATAGTATTCAACACCGGGTGGTAGAGTCCTTGGAGTTTCAACACCGGGTTAAGGGTTCGAGTACCCATGGTGGTGAAATCCCACAGTGTGTGTGCGTGTGGCATGAGTGTGTGGGGGTGTGTGTACATGTGTAAAAAAAAAGGTGACATTAACAGTATTCTAGCACCTGCTAGTCACTGTTAGAGACAAAAAGAATCTTTCTCTAGGCTTAAACGAACCAATATCTCCTTGTCACCCTCATGTTTCTTTCTCAACATGTTGCATATCTGCGTAGACAACATCAGCATCCTCCATAGATCTTTAACTACATCTTAGCAATAGTACCCACGAATTTTGTAGTTTCAGTCCTTAAAAAATCAGTTTAGCCAAGAGGAAGTGACAAAAAATAATGATGAAACCTTAGCATTCATAGCGAGAAGTAGCTGGAAAATAGCATATGCGCTTTTTCCAGTTCCACCTTAATACTAATGCAATTGCAATTTTAAGCACAGACCTTCAATGTAAATGCTACGGGATGAAATACAATTTGGTCATCTTCACTTCTTTGAGATATAATTGCAATTCAAGTTGATAATGCATCCAAATGCACCCTAAATGTAATATGAAATCTATAATTCAAACTGGATAAACGGTCACAATCAACATAAATATCTGCCAAGTGTACAGCTGGGAAAACACTTCATAGAAATCCTATGAAGAGAGTTGCATAATAGCATTATCTTTCACATAGTAAGTCATATATACTATATTCCTATTCCAATAAGTCATATATACCACATGCCGATAGTATGAATATGGAAAGATAAAAGAGAATATGGCAACCCTAAAAAAACCCCAATTTGGGGTCCACATTCAAATCTGAAAGCCCTAAAATCTCCAAATTCCTAAATGAGGGTCCACATCGAATCAGGAATCCATAAATTACTAAATCTCCAAATTCCTAAATTGGCATTGAGAGAGAGAGAGATACCTCGCATTCGTGAATGTCTTCAACCGAGCTTCAAACAGAGAGAGAGAGAGAGAGAGAGAGAGAGAGGATTGGCTCTGGGTAGTTCCTATGCAGGGATTAAAAGTGGGGTCCACCATGATGTTGATTAGAAATCCAAGCCGTCCATCCATTTTTCGAGCTCATTTTAGGACACTCAAATAAAAATGGGGAGGATCCAAGACTGAAGTGGGCCATACGAGATGAAACAATGAAGAAAGGAATGTCTATCGCTGAAACCTCCCTAGGCTCCACCTTGATGTTTATATGCCATCCAAACTGTTTATAAGGTCATTTTCACTAGGATGAATTGAAAACACCAAAAACTTTGACTGATAAAAAACTTTTGTGACCATAGAAATGTTTCAATGGTGGTTAGTAAATCCCCATTCTTTCCTCTCGTGTGGGCCATTTGAAATTTGGATCCATATTATTTTAAGTCTAATGTACTAAAATGAGCTCAAAAAACAGATGGACGGGTTAGATTTCTTACAAACATTGCAGTAGGCCCAACATAGAATCCTTGTGCAGGAACTTAACGCGACTCCTCGTGCATTGACGCTCTTTGAGCTCTGAGTTATACAAACGATTCAAAGGATATCAAAGTTAAATGGGCATATCTACACCGTTCATAAATTTGGAGATACCATTTTAGATTTTGACCTCAAAATTGGGTAATTTACAAAGCTCAACTGGACTACACCACAAATAGCAATGGGATAATGATTCTGACCGTTAAAATATTCATAGGGCCCGCTGTAAAGTTTACTTTCCATACCATCTATTCATAAGGTCACATAGACCTAGATGAAGAGAAAAAATAAAAATCATATTGATCTAAAATATATGTGACCCCCAAAAGGGTTTCAATGGTAGGTGTTTAATCCTCCATCATTTTTACAATTTGGTCCACTTAATTTTTTTGATTTCTTATTTTTTGGAACAGGTATTAAGACTAAGTCATAAAGTGGACGGACGGTTTGGATATATGTCACACCCCAAACTCAAAAATCGGGCTCACAAAATTCCCGATCGACTAATCTGGCGCCGACAGCCTCCGTAGAACTCCATTCTCGGCTCCCAGCACCCATTTGCCAGGTTCCGATCCTGGGATGCTACGAGGAGGATTTTCAACGTCAGTTTAATTCGTAATAAGCATAACCAAAGGCATAATCTACAAACAACAATCAAAAACTCCATTACATTTCTATTATAACCAAAAACTTTACAAGTACAATGAGCATAAAGGAAAATACAATGATGATGAACAAAAGCTCTAAGATGATCTGTAAAGTGCTCCTGCCTCAGAGCTGCTGCGTCCCAATGTCACATGCATGCAACGATCGTGCATAAGCTTATAGAAAGCTTAAAGGGTGGTGAAAGTGTGTGCGCAAGGTAGTAATATGATCATACAATATCAGAATAATGCGAAATATACTGATGGATCTATGAATACCATTAGTCATACCAAGGCTATGCGATGCAAAGCATGAATGATGTCAGCCATACCAGGGCTATGCGATGCAAGAGGCAAGTCAAGTATAGAATCCTCATCTAAGTCCACATATCAATACAGCTCAACTCTGGGATATCACCGGGGTCAAGTACACTCTAAACCAGATCGTCACCCCATCGTGCACAATAAGGTAAGTGGAAGAGACCTCACTATCCATCTGCCAATATCGGGCTCGACTCGTCGATAGCGGACCTATTCCTCGAGCTGGTTAAACTCACCCTAGCTTTGCCTCCTACTCTCAAGTGGGTAAGCCGCACCCCCTTCCAACCGACATGACAGAGTGAAAAGTGTGACCGTCTGTTAATCGGTACTCGGCGCTCCTGTATCCACTCCGTCTAGATGTTGGAGCAACCTCTTGGTACCATATGGGTTAAGGAACTTTCATCTAGGGATATCTATAGCATCCCATGTAGAACAAAATTTTCGGTATCCAATCCTACCATCCACGATACACCTGTGGAGGCTACGGTCCTGATGTCATTAGGGCATACAGTAACCATGTTACATAATGCAAAATGCATGAATCACACTATCCAGTCATGTAGCAATCCTGCACGTATCGTGCGCTCATGCAAGGCAACACCGCTTAACTGGGAGCCCATAAACAATCTGCCCGAAGGCATATGCTATGATCAGTCACTTCTCATATCAAGCACATATATGATGCTTATGATCCGAAATCATGGAACTATACTAAACATGTTATAAAGTAATGCACTATCCTTACAATGCACGTGGCCTAGACGGACGACACACAACAAGTACGACCTATCAATGGGCCCTAGGGAGAGTCATAATGCGTACATTTAACCAACACTATACTTACAATGTGGACGTCAAACCAACATTACTCCCAAGGCACGACCATCATAAACATTATTATATAATCCAAGCTGGGATCACACATTGCAATGAACCTTAGGTACATCCCATTGGGCCTTAAATATATCAAATGAGACATATCATATGGACCTTTTATTCATCAAATGGGCCACATCAATGGGCCGCACCAATGGGCCTTATGTGCATTGTAATGGGTCAAAACCCGTGGGCCTTATATTGCATCAAATGGGCCTAATCTCATGGGTCTTATATGTAACAAATGGGCCATACCAATTAGGCCCCATATGTACATCAAATGGGCCTCAACCCATAGGCCCTAGTACATCTCAATGGGCCTTAACCCATGGGCCCCTAAAACATCAAATGGGCCTAATCCCATGGGCCTTAGAATACATCAAAATGGGTCTAATCCCATGGGCCTTAGAATACATCAAATGGCCTAATTCCATTGGCCTTATAATACATCAAATGGCCTAATCCCATGAGCCTTAGATTGCATCAAATGGTCTAATTCCATGGGCCTCAGAATACATCAAATGGCCTAATCCCATGGGCCTTAGATTACATCAAATGGCCTAATCCCATGGGCCTTAGAATACATAAAATGGGCCTCGACCTATGGGCCTTACATATATATCAAAGTGGGTCTCAACAATGGGCCGTAAATACATCGAATGGCCCCATGACATGGGCCTTACATCTACATCAAAGTGGGCCCCAATGAATTACCACAAATACATTAAGATGGACCTCAAAACATGCCAAGGTGGGGTCCACTTGGACAATGGATGTGGCTCATTCTATAGCTCATGCTAAGAAATGAGCTTTTAAAATGGATAGACGGTTTGGATTCAACACACGCATCACGGTGGGGTCCACATGAGCTAAGGATCTGCCTCATTCTTTTAGCTCAAGCCATAAAATGAGATTCCAAAATGGGTGGACGGAATGGATGCAACACGTGAATCATGGGGGGCCCCACTGCCACTGGACAATGAATAAAACTCATGCATCAGGGCTCCAACGCCCACTGGACGGTGGAAATAAAACACATACAGTATTATGGGCTCCACGTGGGGGTCCACCATCATGTTTATATAGCATCCAACCCGTTGACAAGGTCACACGGACCTGAGTGGAAGGAAAATATAAATTTCATCTTGATCCAAAACTTCTGTGGCCCATAGAAGGGTTTCAATGGCAGAGGTTCAATCCCACTATTTTCTGTAGGGTGGGCCACCTGAGCGTTGGATGTGGCTCATTTTTGGAGGGGACCCACCTGAGGAGGGGGTCTACCGAAATAAAAAATCAACGGTGAAGATCCTTTCCCCACCAATATGGACGGTCTAGATGACCTTTCTAATGCAAGGAAATAAACATAATGATGGGGTCCATGGAGAATGGCAACATCATGGAACTATCATGATGATCCTAGTGGGCCATCGCCCACATCTTAGGGTCCCAAGTGAGATCCAAACCATTGATCGCTTGGCCTCACTTGGCCCATCTTATAAATATGAAAAACTACTCTTATCAAGCACCCACCATTCGATTTTCTTGCTCCTATGGATTCCTTATCTCCTTAGCTTCAATTCCAACGGAGGAGATGAGGTTTGGATGGTTGAGATGGGAGATCTTGGGATGGAAAGGTGGGCCACACTTGTGGCTCTCTTGGAGAGATGGGAGAGGTTTGGATGTATGGAGTTTGGTTGCTTGAGAAAATGGTTTGAAAATGAAGGGGAGAGAGAGTTGTAAAGAGAGAGGAGTGATGGGTGATGGATGTGGTGAGTGATGGTTGTAAGAGACCTTTTTGACTTTTGTGGCAAGTGTGTAAGAAAGGTATGGGCTTTTGTAAGAATTTTTTGACTTTTGTGGCTTGTTTGGGAAAGGATGAAAGGTGATGTGTACTTGACATGTTGAGATTGATGGACTTATGGATTGATGTGACAAGTCGTAGAGATTCTCTTGAGTTTTACAAGCGCGATGTTTTCCTTACACCGAACGTTGGCCCACATCTCCTAACCAGGGTATCGCCTCGACGCGTGAGTTGCGACATCAGAACCGCGCCGATGGCGCGATCGCTATGGTAAAGGTCTTAGGTTGAGTTGACTCAGGTTAACGATGTGTGAATCGACATTGCGTACAAATACTGGTTAAGGGTCTAAGGTTACATGAATTTGACTAAGAAGACCGCGAAAGTCTATGGAACGGTACAGTCTAGGATACGGGGCTTACAGTTCTCCCCTCTTAATAAAAATTTCATCCTCGAAATTTACACAATCATCATAACTAGGCATAACTCATGAGGAAGAAGAAACATAACATCACTATATAAAATCAGAGATAACATATAAAATACAACACAATCAATCATCAAAGAGATAGGGATAACGTTCTCGAATCTCAGCCTCGCGCTCCCAAGAAGCCTCCTCTACAGAATGGTGACCCCATTGAACCTTTACCAAAGGAATGACCTTGGTCTGGAGGACCTGCTCCTTCCGATCAAGGATAGGGACTGCTGCTCAATGTAAGAAGTGTCCTCACGAACCTCCAGCGGCTGCTAATCAATAACGGGAACTATGTCTGACCCACACTTCCTCAACATAGAGACATGAAAAATGTTGTGGATGCCAGACAACTAAGATGGCAAGGCAAGCCGATAGACCACGGCGCCAAAGCTCCCGGTGATCTCGAAAGGTCCTATAAATGTCGGGGCAAGCTTACCCTTCGCTCCAAATTGAACTACGCCCTTCATGGACGAGACCTTGAAATCATATGGTCCCCTACATCATACTCTAAGGGATGACGTCGACAATCAGCAAAACTCTTTTGTTGACTCTGAGCTGTGCGCATCCTCTGCCTGATGATATCAATAGCCTCTGATGTCTCCTGCATAAGCTCGGGACCTAGGAGACGGCGCTCTCCAACCTCAGTCCAACAACTCGGTGATCTGCATGGTCTACCTTATAGTGCCTCAAAAGGAGCCATGCCGATGGTCGCATGATAGCTGTTATTGTATGCAAACTCAGCCTGCGATGCTCATCCCAGCTACTCCCAAAATTAATTGCACAAGCTCGAAGCATATTCTCAAGGATCTAGTTGACCCTCTCAGTCTGGCCATCGGTCTAAGGATGGTATGCAGTGTTGAGATGCAAATCAGTCCCCATCGCTCGTTGGAAGCTCCTCCAAAATTGAGACGTGAACCTTGAATCTTAGTCAGAAACAATCGAGACTGGAATGCCATGCAGTCTCACAACCTCCTCAATAAATAACCTCGCAAGCCGGTCCATATACCAAGTCACACGCATCGCGAGGAAATATGTCGACTTCGTTAGAAAATCCACAACAACCCAAATGGCATCATGACCGCGCTGAGTCCTCGGTAAGCCCATAATGAAATCTGTCGACACATGCTCCCACTTCCAAATCGGAATGCTCAACGACTGCAATAGACTATGGGGTCTCTTATGATCGGCCTTGGCACGTTGGCATGTGTCACACTCGACCACAAAACTGGTGATCTGGCGCTTCATCCCTGCCCAAAAATACTGTCGCCTCATGTCACGGTACATCTTCGTCGAGCCAGGGTGGATAGAAAACCGCGATCAATGTGCCTTGGTCATAAGATCTCTGCGTAACTCAGGAATATTCGGGACACATAATCGGCCTCTGAAGCGAAGTCCACCGTCTACACCAATCTACGAATGTGCCTGACTCAGAAATGCTGCTTCACCCATATAACTCTGCACGACTCATCAGCCTGCTGAGCCTCGATCACCCTTACGAAAAGAGAGGGTTGAATCGACAAGCTCGATAACTGCACGATAGACGATTGCAGGCCGAACTCAAAATCATATTCTGCTACATCCTCGAGCATCCTCCACTCTCGGATCATCATATGCGTCACCAGGCCTCGTGGATGACGGCTGAGGGTATCTGTCACCACATTTGCCTTACCCGGGTGGTACTGAAGATCAAAATCATAGTCCTTCAGAAGCTCCATCCAGCGCCTCTGCCTCATGTTCAACTCAAACTACGAGAAGAGGTACTTCAAGCTCTTGTGATCGGAGAAGAGTTCGAACCTGACCCCATACAGATAGTGCCTCCACACCTTCAGTGCGAAGACAACTGCAACCAGCTCCAAATCATGCGTGGGATAGTTCAACTCATGGACCTTGAGCTGACAAGACACGAAGGCCATTGGTCTCCCGTGCTGCATCAGGACAGCACCCAAACCAATATGCGAGGCATCAGTAAATACAATAAATCCATCACTCCTAGAGGGAAGAGTGAGGACAGGAGCGGACGTCAGACAGTCCTTCAATTCCATAAATTCTCGCTCACAGGCGTCACTCCAAATAAACTCTGTGCCCTTACAAGTCAACCTGGTCAGCAGGGCTGCAATACGAGAGAAGCCCTCAATGAAATGTCAGTAATAGCCCGCCAAACTATGAAACTACGAATCTCGGATGCGTTTGTGTGCTGGCCCCACTGACGCACTGCCTCAACCTTCGAAGGGTCCACTGCGACGCCCTCCCTTGTCACCAAGTGACCGAGGAACTTCACTTCCTCCTGCTAGAACTCACACTTCTCCAGCTTCACATACAATTGGTGTGCACAGAGGGTCTGCAAGGTAATTTCTAGGTGCTGCTCGTGCTCCTCACGGGTCCTCAAATAGATCAGGATGTCATCGATGAAGACTACAACAAACTGATCAAGATATGGGTGGAAGACCTCGTTCATCAGCTGCATGAAGACCGCAGGTGCATTGATCAGTCCGAAGGACATGACCTGAAACTCAAAATGACCGTAACGCGTCCTAAATGCTGTCTTTGAAATGTCCTCCTCTCGGACCCGAATCTGATGAAAATCGGAACGCAGGTCGATCTTCGAAAAGAACTGTGCACCCTGCAACTAATCAAACATATCATCAATCCTTGTGAGTGGGTACTTATTCTTGATGGTGACTTTGTTGAGCTCACGGTAGTCAACGCAGAGCCTCAACGAGTCCCACCGTGAATTGCTCAAATGGATAAAGCCCAACTTGTGTAACTTGTCTAACTGCTTATGCAGTTTCCCCAACTCCAACGGTGCCATAGATATAGGACCTTCGAAATAGGCACGGTACCGGGAACAAAATCAATCTGAAACTCGGTGAGTCAATGAGGCAGTAATCCTAGAATCTCCTGGAACACATCGGGAAAATCACAAACCATGGGAAAATGGTTGATACAAGCGGCAATAGGCTCCTCAACGGCGCAGGACACCAAACAAGACAACGACTCTCCTCTGGTCTCTGTAATGAACTGAAACTGCGGCACGCCGGGTATACAGAACGTGACTGTCCTCGCGGAGCAATCTAATATGGCATAGTACTCGGTAAGCCAATTCATGCCCACGATAACGTCAAAATCTGACGTCGACAGTATATATAAGTTGACGGGCAAGAAGGTCTCTCCTACTTACACGGGGTAAGACGGACAGAAGCGACCTAATACTATAGTCTTCCCCAAGGGCATCGATACGGTCAACCCTTCTCGAGCAGACTCTGTCGATAATCTAGTCGAACGACAGAATTCCTCCGACATAAACGAGTGTGAAGCACTAGAATCAAATAAAACCCAAGCGATGCATGCAGAGAATGGAAGTATACCCTCAACGACTCCTCCAGATGACTGTGGATCCTGCTGAGTAGCATAGAACCTAGCCTAAGCCTGTTGGGGAACTGTCTATCCCCTCTGAGTGTGCTGCTGATATTGGGGTCCCTGAGGCGGTCAAAATTGCTGCATCTGCTGCTACGGCCTCTGAGGTTGATGCTACTGCTGAGGTGCCCTCGGTGGTGGGGGTTGCTGTCGCTGCTACTGTAGGGGTCTCTGTTGCAGTTGTGGTGGAGGTTCCTGTGGAGCCCTCTGCTGATGTGGACCTCTCTACTGCTGCTGGAGTCTAGGACACTCCCACATACCATGTCCCGTCGAATTACACCTAAAATAAGTATCAGTGAACTGCCTCGGAGGTGGTGCTGAAGGTGCTGCTGGCGCTCGAAAGGCTGGGCGACCTGTATGCCTCTATTGTGGTCGACGCTGCTGAAAATCACTGGAAGGAGCCTGCCTCTTCCGGTCTCTCCTCTAACCACGGTCAGACTGAGAACCGGCCCACTCAGCCTAAAAAATCTGGGCCTTCCGTACCACTCCCTCAAAAGTCAGGAGTTCATGCCCAATAACATGGCTCCGAAGGCCGTAACGCAAGCTGTCCTCGAACTGGCAGGCTCTACACTCCTCATCATCTACAAGGTATAGTGCAAACCTTGACAGTTTTATAAAATGAGCTGCATACTAAGTCACTGTCATGTCACCCTGCACCAGGGTCTCAAACTCCAACTCTCACTGTCATCGGATGTGATCAGGAAAGTACTATTGGTCAAACCAATCCATAAAATCCTCCCAAGTCCACACAAATTCAGCACATGCTGCTCGAGAGACTAATGTCCACCAGCGGTCAGCCTCACCGTGAAGAAGAAATACGGTTAGTCAAACTCGTCGCTCAGTCGTACATCTCATTGTCTCGAATATCTTTTCCACATTGGCGCGCCATCTCTCAGCTACCGTCGGGTCTAGCTCACCCTGGAAACGTGGGGGATCGAGCAGACGAAACTCATGAAGGAAGGCACTCACGCTCTCCTGCTCTACCTGGGCCGGTGAAACAACGGGGTGCCTGCCCTGCCCTTGTAGTGCAGCCGTCACAGCCTGTAACATCTGCTACAACTGAGAGGCACTCACAGATACAGTCGGGTCCTCACTGGTCTCTGGTAGAGGAGCTGCATCCATAGGCTGGGTAGTAAGAATCTCTGGCGGTGGAGCGGGCATCATAGGTGGTAGTGCAGGAGTCGCAGGTGGTGGAGTGGGATTCTCAGGTGGTGGTGTGGGAGTCGATCGAGTCACTCTCCCACGCACCATGTCCTATAGGAAAAAGCGAAGGTGCCTATCAACTTGAAAACTCTCGAAGGTAGGCACGTTAAAGGCCTATAATGGAAGATCACGAAACTATCCAAACTTTGGGACTTAGTCATTCATAGTAGACTTGTAATGTTGTTCTTAGTTATTCCCAAGTTATGCTCTGATACCAACTTCTGTCACACCACAAACTCAGAAACCGGGATCATAAAATTCTCGATCGTTGAATCTGGCACCGACAGCCTCCGTAGAACCCTATTCTCGGCTCCCAGCGTCCATTCGCCAGGTTCCGATCCTGGGATGCTACGAGGAGGATTTTTAATGTCAGTTTGATTCGTAATAAGCATAACCAAAGGCATAACCCACAAAAAATAATCAAAAACTCCATTACATTTCCACCATGATCAAAAACTTTACAAGTACAATGAGCATAAAGGGAAATACAATGATGATGAACAAAAGCTCCAAGATGATCTGTAAAGTGCTCCTGCCTCAGAGCTGCTGTGCCCCAACGTCACGTGCATGCAACGGTCGTGCATAAGCTTATAGAAAGCTTAGAGGGTGGTGAAAGTGTGTGCGCAAGGTAGTAATATGATCATACAATATCAGAATAATGCACAATATACTGATGGATCTATGAATACCATTAGTCATACCAAGGTTATGCGATGCAAAGCATGAATGATGTCAGCCATACCAGGGCTATGCGATGCAAGAGGCAAGTCAATTATAGAATCCTCATCTAAGTCCACTTATCAATACAACTCAACTCTGGGATATCACCGGGGTCTAGTACACTCTAAACCAGATCGTCACCCGATCATGCATAATAAGGTAAGTGGAAGATACCTCACTACCCGTCTGCCAATATCGGGCTCGACTCATCGATAGCGGACCTATTCCTTGAGCTGGTTAAACTCACCCTAGCTTTGCCTCCTACTCTCAAGCGAGTAAGGCCGCACTCCCTTCCAACCGACCATGACATAGTGAAAAGTGCGACCGTCTGGTAATCGATACTTGACGCTCCTTTACCCACTCGGTCTAGATGTTGGAGCAATCTCTTAGTACCATAAGGGTTTAGGGACTTTCATCTAGGGATATCTATAGCACCCTATGTAGAATAAGATTTTCAGTATCAAATCCTCCCATCCACGATACGCCTGTGGACGCTACGGTCCTGATGTCGCTAGGGTGTACAGTAGCCATGTTACACAATGCGAAATGCATGAATCACACTATCCAGTCATGCAACAATCCTGCACGTATCATGCACTCATACAAGGCAACACCACCTAACCGGGAGCCCATAAACAATCTGCCCAAAGGCATATGCTATGATCAGTCACTTCTCATATCAAGCACACATATGATGCATATGATCAGGAATCATGGAACTATACTAAACATGTTATAAAGTAATGCACTATCCTTACAACGCTGGTGGCCTAGACGGCTGACACACAACAAGTACGACCTATCAATGGGCCCTAGGGAGAGTCATAATGCGGACATTTAACCAACACTATACTTGCAATGTGGACGTCAAACCAACATTGCTCCCAAGGCACGATCGTCATATACATTATTACATAATCCGTGTTGGGATCACACTTGGAATGGACCTTAAGTACATCCCATTGGGCCTTAAATACATCAAATGGGACACATCAATGGGCCCCACCAATGGGCCTAATGTGCATTGTAATGGGTCATAACCCGTGGTCCTTAGATTGCATCAAATGGGCCTAATCTCATGGGTCTTATATGTAATAAATGGGCCACACCAATTGGGCCCCATATGTACATCAAATGGGCCTCAACCCATAGGCCCTAGTACATCTCAATGGGCCTTAACCAATAGGCCCCTAAAACATTAAATGGGCCTAATCCCATGGGCCTTAGAATACATCAAAATGGGTCTAATCCCATGGGCCTTAGAATACATCAAATGGCCTAATCCCATGGGCCTTAGAATATGTAACACCCTGAAAATCGAGGGTCGTGCAGAAACCCAACTCCCGAGTTCCAGACCATCACTTATGCAACAAATATGATTATGATTCAATGTTATCTGAGTTAAAGCATTCACATGAGTAAAATTATACCCAAACTGCAATTCATACTCCGGATCCGGTGATAAAACGCAAGCGAAAGACTGAAAAATATATATATCACTATACAAAAATAAAATAATCTCAAACTGTCTCCAAAGTATGAATACATCACTGAGTCTCACATACATGTCATAAAGTAAGAAATAAATGTCAGGTGATAGTCCAACTAGCATGTCCCACAGATCCAGGCCACCTACGCAAAATCGTCGAAGAACTGCATATACGAGAACTCATCCTAATCCTCGTAGCAATTCGGCTCTGCGTCCTGAATCGCCTCATCACCTGCATCTAAAACAGGGTCTGGTGGTGTTGCAAACACCGTCCCGTAACGTGGGAGTGAGTGATCAATTCAGTGGAATAATAGAGCAAAGATTAGCATGTTATCAAATTAATCACGCGATAATAGTAAAGCAGAAAATCAAACATTCCTAGATACTGTTATTAATACAAGCATGAGATGACATGATGGATGCCCTCACCAACATTCTCCCTCATACGGCACCATCTTATGCCCTCGGCATGCTTTCTTCCCACAGTGCTCCACATCTTCCAGGCACATACAATGCGATGTGGATATGATTATCGAGTTATTATTAATCCCTTCATACAGTAGTATTGGGAAACTAAGGTACCTTCCTTATATCAATCCCAACACAGATCCTGTCTAGGGTCGTCACTCCTAGTAATCTCATATAATGTTATATTTGTAAGTCGCTGCAAGGGCTGTTGCTCGCACTCGTCGCACCGCTCCACCATCACCTTATCAATACAGGCCTAATGTACTCTCATCGCTACGGAAGGGTCGTCGCATCCCGTAGACTCAGAATACGCTCACGATCACTACAAAGGGCTTGTCACCTGATCAGTGTAGGCCGACAGCAAGAATATAGTGTCCCATACCACTATAATCTGGTCACGAGTCATAGGTACTCACTGGTCACTACGGGGAGGTTTGTGCGTAGGCCGACAGCTCGACCACGGTGTCCCATACCACCATGCCTGACTCATTAGTCTTTATGGATCAAGGTACCATGGTTAACAGGGTTTCCAATGGTAAGTTCAGTACCCTAGGTTCAAGTAGTTATGACTCATACAGGGTGAACATACAATGGTCAGTCGGGTTACTTGACGGGCTCGACTAGTACGAGCGCATATCAAGCTGAGCGATATGAAGTACATAAAACACTTCGTGTGGCCTAACCACTGCCACCAACTCAAAACACGACTCGCGTTCATCGACGCGTCCTTCGTAGTAAATAGAAGTCAACCACGATTTCAATCCATTACCGACTGCCTGGACTAACGTATAGCCCCAAACACTTGAATATCAACATCAGTAATCATATGAGAGTAACAGAAATGAAATATAACAATGTAAGCATGTTGACACATGTTATAACATACAACTTAAGCAAATCATCCAACACATGCATTTCGTGTATATAATGAAATCAATATATATAGCCAATATGATGAAAATCATTTACATCATCATATTACTTGAGAATTCAATCTCAAAACTCATTCACAACACCATCTACTCAATACATATTAATACAAACATTTATACAAACACTTAGCATACACACTTTAGTCTACATAGCGTATGTCTACTCAAAGTGCGCATTTGGGCGAATCTCTTCGCCAAACAGATCATGCACGCATTCCTAATATCCTAACACAACAAATAACTATGGCAAACATTTCAGCAAAATGTGGATGTAAACGGTATTTCCTACAAATGACTAAAATGCCCTAAATCTCATATTTTTCATACGTTTACGAAACAGAAAACGGACAGCATGTTCTACATGTCAAACGGCATTATCATCGATAATCTACTATTAAACGACATTGAAAGCTTTGAAATCAGTCAATCAAAGCGTCTAAAATCCTCACCTTTTGCCCTAGGCGTGTATCGATTCAATTTGAACGTATACGCTTCGTCAACGGCGTAAAGGCAACCTAATGCACAAGATATATAAGATACTTCACTATTTGTATCGAAGGAATCCTAAAACAGCAAGTGGTTAGGGTTTTTCTTATCTAGAAGTGCATTGGAATCACCTGAAAAGTGATTTGAACGCGGTGAATGAGCATGGGTAGCAGCTGTAGCAAGTGACGGAAAATCTCTCCCACAACTCTCTCACTTTCTCTCACTTTCTCTCTCTCTGTATCTAGGGTTTCTAGCAAATTCGGATGGGAGAGATATGAGAGGGTTTAAGGCCCTTATATAGGCTAAAAACTAACCTAAATAGACTTGGGAACAAAGTTTACTTGGGTTATAGCCAAATCAGGGCTGTTTCGATCCAAAAGAGTATTTTGGGAGGTCCCCTGTCCAAATGCGATCGGACTTAAGTTCATGGTCATTGAATGTTGCTCACACCAAGTTTTCAGTCCGGTAGAGTTCCCAGATCGCCCGTGGCGGACCAGTTTCTATTCAGCGCTCATCGTACCTAAATCAGGCCTACGAGTCTCATGATATGAAAGAGAAAATTTTCTTGATCCGAGGGTGAAATTTGGCTGAGGTCAGAATGCTTAATAATAACGCGCAAAGACATGTGCCAGATTTTGAGTTAAATTTCCAAATCTTTACTCTTTCTCACTCTCCTCGCTCTAGGCTCAATGAAATAGCCTCAGAGCATCGGTTGGGCTTGATTTTCGAAACGATTTTCAAGTCTAAGAAGGCGGTCATAATGGTCTAAGATTGTGGATATCGGACTCTCGACGCGCGGTTTAGCTCCAATACGAAGTTTCAAAGGGTTCCTGAGAACAAACCGATTTAGAGTTTGATCCTAGATTTCAGGGTATTGTAGCGTCATTGGTTCTACAAGTTTTGGGTCTTGCAGAACGTATTCAAAGCGATCAGGGACAATTTCATAGCTAATCTAGCGTAGCGCTAGCTAATTCACGTTAAATTTCTAAAGAATTAGGTTCTAAATGATTTCTTTAGCTTTGGAATTGGGTTCTGAGAGGTTACTAAGGTGTTATGGTTGACCCATTACCTAAGGACGTTTAATCCCAGGTTGGCAAAAATTCGGGGTGTTACAATCTACCCCCCTTAAAAAAAATTTCATCCCCGAAATTGGCTAAGGGTAATGAGTTCCTAAAGAGACTTTAGTATTGGCATTCTAAGGATGATTCAAATCCTATTTAATGACCTAGCCTTACGTATAACCTAAATCAACTGTTTCGATCCTGGGCCAGTGGGGAAGAGGCTAATCACACTTCCGCTGCGCTACTCTGATCCAACAATTGTATTAGTTAATCCTAAGTAGATTGGGCTCAATACGTTCTACCCCCCTTAAAACTTAGTTCTACTTAAGGTTCAAGAATCTATACCTCAATCCGTATATCGGAACGAGGTGTAACTTAGGGCCTATCCTTGACATGAAAGGAGAAATAACCTCTCACTACATTGGTTTTTCTTCTCTAATGATGCGTTCCATGACATTGGAATCTATGGTGATAGAGATGAGCCTAATCTCTATTGTGGTTGAGTTCAGGGGCAGGTATGAGTTTGCGACAACATGTCTAATCTCTATTGGCTATATGTCCTCAACATTTTCCAAAGGTAAAGCAATAACCTTTGGTTGTAGGTGGTCGGGCCAACACGGAAGAAAAGTTATGTAGTAGGTCTGAGCCGGATACATAGACTTTCTGTCTAGCTAGGATAGAAAATTTGCCGTATCGGTTCTTAATCCGAGTCGATGCCGATCTTCTGTTTGATATGAGCATTGGATTTATTGGTAACCACTAGGATTAAGAAGTTGATTCAAACCGTGAATACATCACTTACATGCAGTTCCTTTACTCCGCGTTCCTGAATGCAATAAGCCCTTGGGGAAGGCAATTCTAAGGGATGTGTTGGTTTATTCTAAGTTCAACTTGAGGGATTTGATAAGTTTTCCCTGAGAGTGAATTGGTCTAAGT
Source organism: Magnolia kwangsiensis (assembly GCA_037074715.1). Classification (NCBI taxonomy): domain Eukaryota; kingdom Viridiplantae; phylum Streptophyta; class Magnoliopsida; order Magnoliales; family Magnoliaceae; genus Magnolia; species Magnolia kwangsiensis. The sequence continues at coordinate 85,421,469 of CM073572.1, read as the reverse complement.
TAAAACAACTTCCCTAAGAGTTATAACATAAGTTTATAAGTATTAAGGGGATCTATCGAAGAATGAGGTTCTACTCCAACCAAATTTAACCTACTATTCCTTAGCAATATAGGCTTTACACTGCCTAATACAACTAGTAGCCTAATCTGTAACTCACTAGCCATAATCCAAAATCTATACTTATATGTTAGATGGTTTCATACCATTTCTACTACAGGGATTGTTCTATGGCTTAGGGTCAAGATTGTTTAATGAAAATTGGATTTCCTATATCGTCAGATCTTTCAAATCTAGGGATACTAACTCTAGGTCCAACACTCTAGATGTCCTAGCACTAGATGGTTGCTGTTTATGGACTAAGCTACTGCGTTTGGTCTCGCCCGACGGTAAAGCGGAGAGATCAAGAAAACGACTATAACTAGCTCTAATGAGCCATGAAAAATGAAGAAAATGAAGGGAAAGGCTGAGGTCTTTGGGTCTCCACGACTTTGGACCTGACATGGGAGTGTAAAGGGTCTAATAAAAGGGTCATGAGAGAGATCGCAGCTTTAGGAAGGAGTTTTTGAATAGGTGACGACGGTGGAAAGGGAGAAGAGAGCTAAAATAGCCTGTATAATGGCCATAGAAAATGGAGGAAAGGGGCAGAAATGGCTGCCCTAATGGGCTGAAACAAATTTAGGCCCTCTAGAGGGGTGGAATAGGCTCCCAAATGCTGAATTTTCAAAGGGAAAAGAGCAAGATAGGTAGGAATGGAGGCTCACACGAATTCTAGCCTTCAATGGAGGGTGTAGGAGCTCCAATCGACGAGAATGGAGAGAGAGGGGACTGCCTACTGCTGAATATGGATGGGTTGGCGTCGGTTGAGGGAGAGAATGGGATGGGAGAGGTTTGACACCGAGATTTGAGGGGAAGGCAGTAAAAAAATGTAAAAAGGAGAGCTTGGGAGGGCTGTTTATGAAGGATGTAGGGTATTTGGGGGTTTCAAGGTGTGACCCACGTGTAGGAGGGGTGCCCTTTCCACAAAAGGGTGTTGGTCGAAAATTCAGCCCGAGTGGGGCATATCGTACGGCGATCCCTCGCCGGTGAACTTGCAAACTGGTGATGTCGGCCATAGGGGCTAGGTTCCCCCTGCCCTAGGGAGCCCAAATATATGTGGGACCCACCTTGGTTTATTGTCTTTTAGCCTAGATAGGCTCATGACTCTGTTTGGGGAATTTTGGGGCCAATTTGTCAGAATGATTTTATGCATCATGTAGTATATGATTTTGGGGTAGGAGAGGCTAATCCATCCATCTAACCCATTTATTACAAGATATTCCATAATTGGAATGTCCAAAAGTCAAATTCTTACATATATTTACTATTTAAAGTAAAATTTTTATTTAAGCATGATTCACTATCATTCACACATTAGGATTTATGTGTAGCAAGAAATGACTTAGAAAAAGTTGAATAATGGGGTGGTGAAAGGAAAGATTCTGAAGGAATTTGATGAAAAGGGATTTTTAAGCCTTAAGATTGAGTGTAAGGATTGTGGTTGCCCCACAACCCAAGGAAATGCATTTTTGGGCTTGAAATTCTTCTGGGATCATCTCAAACCCGCCAACTAATGACCTAGAGGTGACTTAGGTCGCTTCACGCGACCAAAGATACATTATGGACTCGATCAAAACGATCAATTTGAGTAGACTTCGTCGATTGGTGAAACTGAACTCCTACGAGTGTTTCTAAATTTTTCTCGCACCCACCTAAGTCAAAGGGGCGACATCGTACGTCGCGTGGCCATAATCCAGGTCCGGTTTAATCCAAATCATGCTCTGATACCAACTTGTAACACCCTAAAAATTAGGGGTCGTGTAGAAACCCGACTCCCGAGTTCCAGACCATCACTTATACAATAAATATAATTATGATTCAATATTGTCTGAGTTAAAGCATTCACATGAGTAAGATCATACCAAAACTGCAATTCATACTCCAGATCCAGTGATAAAACGCAAGCAGAAGACTGAAAAATATATATATCACTGTACAAAAACAAAATAATCTCAAACTGTCTCCAAAGTATGAATACATCACTGAGTCTCATATACATGTCATAAAGCAAGAAGTAAATATCAGGTGATAGTCCAACTAGCATGTCCCACCGATCCAGGCCACTTACGTAAAACCGTCGGAGAACTGCATATTCGAGAACTCATCCTGATCCTCGTAGTAATCCGGCTCTGCGTCCTGAATCGCCTCATCACCTGCATGTAAAATAAAGTCTGGTGGTGTTGCGAATACCGTCCTGTAACGTGGGAGTGAGTGATCAACTCAGTGGAATAATAGAGCAAAGATTAGCATGTTATCAAATAAATCACTCGATGATAGTAAAGCAGACAATCAAACATTCCTAGATACTGTTATTAATGCAAGCATGAGATGACATGATGGATGCCCTCACCGACATTCTCCCTCATACGGCACTATCTTACGCCCGCGGCATGCTTTCTTCCCACAGTGCTCCACATCTTCCAGGCACATGCAATGCGATGTGGATATGATTACCGAGTTATTATTAATCCTTTCATACAGTAGTATTGGGAAACTAAGGTACCTTCCTTATATCAATCCCAACACAGATCCTATCTAGGGTCGTCACTCCTTGTAATCTCATATGATGTTATATTTGTAGGTCGCTGCAAGGGCTGTTGCTCGCACTCATCGCACCGCTCCACCATCACCTTATCAATACAGGCCTAATGTACTCTCGTCGCTACGGAAGGGTCGTCGCCTCTCGTAGACTCAGAATACGCTCGCGATTACTACAAAGGGCTTGTCACCTGATCAGTGTAGGCCGACAACAAGAATATAGTGTCCCATACCACTATAATCTGCTCACGAGTCATAGGTGCTCACTGGTCACTACGGGGAGGTTTGTGCGTAAGCCGACAGCTCGACCACAATGTCCCATACCACCATGCTCGGCTCATGAGTCTTTATGGATCAAGGTACTATGGTTAACAGGGTTTCCAATGGTAAGTTCAGTACCCTAAGTTCAAGCAGTTATGACTCATACAGGGTGAACATACAATGGTCAGTCGGGTTACTTGACGGGCTCAACTAGTACGAGCGCATATCAAGCTGAGCGACATGAAGTATATAAAACACTTCGTGTGGCCTAACCACTGTCGCCAACTCAAAACACGACTCGCGTTCATCGACGCGTCCTTCGTGGCAAATAGAAGCCAACCACGATTTCAATCCATTACCGACTGCCTGGACTAACGTATAGCCTCAAACACTTGAATATCAACATCAGTAATCATATGAGAGTAACAGAAATGAAATATAACAATGTAAGCATGTTGACACATGTTATAACATACAACTTAAGCAAATCATCCAACACATGCATTTCATGTATATAATGAAATCAATATATATAGCCAACATGATGGAAATCATTTACATTAGCATATTACTTGAGAATTCAATCTCAAAACTCATTGACAACACCATCTACTCAATACATACTAATACAAATATTTATACAAACACTTAGCCTACACACTTTAGTCTACATAGCGTATGTCGACTCAAAGTGGGCATTTGAGCGAATCTCTTCGCCAAACAGATCATGCACGCATTCCTAATATCCTAACACAACAAATAACCATGGCAAATATTTCAACAAAATGTGGATGTAAACAGTATTTCCTACAAATGACTAAAATGCCCTAAATTTCATATTTTTCATACGTTTACGAAACGGAAAACGGACAGCATGTTCTACATGTCAAACAGCGTTGCCGTCGATAATCTACTATTAAACGACATTGAAAGCTTTGAAATCAGTCAATCAAAGAGTCTACAATCCTCACCTTTTGCCCTAGACGTGTATTGATTCGATTTAAACGTATACGCTTCGTCAACGGCGTAAAGGCAACCTAATGCACAAGATATATAAGATACTTCGCTATTTGAATCGAAGGAATCCTAAAACAGCAAGTGGTTAGGATTTTTCTTACCTAGAAGTGCGTTGGAATCACCGAGAAAGTGATTTGAATGCGGTGAATGAGCATGGGTAGCAGGTGTAGCAAGTGGCGAAAAATCTCTCCCACAACTCTCTCACTTTCTCTCACTTTCTCTCTCTCTTTGTATCTAGAGTTTTTAGCAAATTCAGATGGGAGAGATATGAGAGGGTTTAAGGCCCTTATATAGGCTAAAAACTAACCTAAATAGACTTGGGAACAAAGTTTACTTGGGTTATAGCCAAATCGGGGCTGTTTCGATCCAAAAGAGCATTTCGGGAGGTCCCCTGGTCGAACGCGATCGGACTTAAGCTCATGGTCATTGGATGTTGCTCACACCAAGTTTTCAGTCCGGTAGAGTTCCCAGATCGCCCGTGGCAGACCAGTTTCAATTCAGCGGTCATCGTACCTAAATCAGGCCTACGAGTCTCATGATATGAAAGAAAAATTTTTCCTGATCCGAGGGTGAAATTTGGCTGAGGTTAGAACGCTTAATAATAACGCGCAAAGACATGTGCCAGATTTTGAATTAAATTTCTAAATCTTTACTCTTTCTCACTCTCCTCGCTCCAGGCTCAATGAAATAGCCTCAGAGCATCGGTTGGGCTTGATTTTTGAAACGATTGTCAAGTCCAAGAAGGCGGTCATGACGGTCTAAGATTGTGGATATCGGACTCTCACCGCACGGTCTAGATCCAATACGAAGTTTCAAAGGGTTCTTGAGAATAAACCGGTTTAGAGTTTGATCCTAGATTTCAGGGTATTGTAGCGTCATTGGTTCTATAAGTTTTGGGTCTTGCAGAACGTATTCAAAGCGATCAGGGACAATTTCACAGCTAATCTAGCGTAGCGCTAGCTAATTCACGTTAAATTTCTAAAGAATTAGGTTCTAAATGATTTCTTTAGCTTTGGAATTGGGTTATGAGAGGTTACTAAGGTGTTATGGTTGGCCCATTGCCTAAGGACATCTAATCCCAGTTTGGCGGGGTGTTACAGAATACATCAAATGGCCTAATCCCATCGGCCTTAGATTGCATCAAATGGTCTAATTCCATGGACCTTAGAATACATCAAATGGCCTAATCCCATGGGCTTTAGATTGCATCAAATGGCCTAATCCCATGGGCCTTAGAATACATCAAATAGGCTTCGACCCATGGGCCTTACATATATATCAAAGTGGGTCTCAACCATGGGCCGTAAATACATCAAATGACCCCATGACATGGGCTATACATCCACATCATTGTGGGCCACAATGAACTACCACAAATACATTAAGATGGGCCTCAAAACATGTCAAGGTGGGGTCCACTTGGACAATGGATGTGGCTCATTCTATGGCTCATGCCAAGAAATGAGCTTTTAAAATGGATAGACTGTTTGGATTCAACACACGCATCACGGTGGGGTCCATATGAGCTAAGGATCCGACTCATTCTTTTAGCTCAAGCCATAAAATGAGCTTTCAAATGGGTGGACGGAATGGATGCAACACGTGCATCATGGTGGGCTACACTGCCACTGGACAGTGAATAAAACTCATGCATCAGGGCTCCACCGTTTGTTGAACAATGGAAATAAAACACTTACAGTACTGTGGGCTCCACTGTCCGCTGGATGGTGGAAATGGAACACATACATCACTGTGGGCTCCACATGGGGGTCCACCACCATGTTTATATACCATCCTACCCGTTGACAAGGTCACATGGACTTGAGTGAAAGGAAAACACAAATTTCATCTTGATCCAAAACTTCTGTGGTCCATAGCAGGGTTTCAATGGCAGAGGTTCAATTCCACTATTTTTTGCAGTGTGGGTCACCTGAGCGTTGGATGTGGCTCATTGTTAGAGGGGACCCACCTGAGGAGGGGGTCCACCGAAATCGAAAATCAATGATGGAGATCCTTTCCCCACTAATATGGACGGTCTAGATGACCTTTCTAATGCAAGGAAATAAACATCATGATGGGGTCCATGGAGAATGGCCCCATCATGGAATGATCATGATGATCCTAGGGGCCATCGACCACATCTTAGGTTCTTAAGTGAGATCCAAACCATTGATCAGTTGGCCTCACTTGGCCCATCTTAAAAACATGAAAAACTACTCTTATCAAGCACCCACCGTTCGATCTTCTTTCTCCTATGGGTTCCTTAACTCCTTAGCTTTGATTCTAACGGAGGAGAAGAGATTTGGATGGTTGAGATGGAAGATCTTAGGATGGAAAGTTGGGCCACACTTGTGGCTCTCTTGGAGAGATGGGAGAGGCTTGGACGTATGGAGTTTGGTTGCTTGAGAAAGTGGTTTGAAAATGAAGGAGAGAGAGAGTTATAAAGAGAGAGGAGTGATGGATAATGGATGTGATGAGTGATGGGTGTAAGAGATCTTTTTGACTTTTGTGGTAAATGTGTAAGAAAGATATGGGCTTTTGTAAGAACTTTGAGACTTTTATGGCTTGTTTCAGAAAGGGTGAAAGGTGATGTGTACTTGACATGTTGAGATTGACGGATTGATAGATTGATGTGACAAGTCGTAGAGATTCTCTTACGTTTTGCAATGCGCAGCGTTTTTCTCGCACTAAACGCTGGCCCACATCTCCTGACCAGGGTATCGTATCGGCGAGCGAGTTGCGGCATCGAAACTGCAGCGACGACACGGTCGTTATGGTAAAGGTTTTGAGTTGAGTCGACTCTGGTTAATGGCGTGTGAATCAAGGTTACACGCAAATACCAGTTAAGAGTCGAAGGTTGCCAAAATTTGACTAAGAAGACTGCAAAAGTCTATGGAATGGTATGGTCTAGGATACGGGGCTTACAATATAACTCATATCTCATAATGGATCTCAAATCCGAATTAGGTGCACAAGGAGCTATGGGCGAGGATTAGTGAGGTGTCTATTGACGGTGCTCATGATTTATGTGTCTTATCCACGTCATCCATCCATTTTCTAGAATATTTTATGGCATGAACATAAAAATTAGGCTGATATAAATCTTGTATGGACCACATAATAGGAAAAAGTGGTGATTGAACAGTCATCGTTAAAAAAATTTTAAGTGCACAAAATTTTTGAATTAATCTGATATTTGTGTTCTCTCTTCATCCTGTTATGCATGATATGATCAACAAGTTGGATAACAAGTAAACATTACGGTGAACTTTGGGAAGTTTAATATTTATAATGATATGAAAAAGTAAATAGACGGCTTAGATAAAACACATATATTATGTGGGGACCATAGAGCATGTCAGTAGCCACAAACACCGTCAATACCCAATCAACACGTCCTCCCACCTCACATGGAGGCACATAAGGACGGTCCAATCAGAGGCTCATGAAGCCCACTGTGATATATTTTGTTTATCCACTCTGTTGATCCATTTCTACGGTTCAATTAATGGCATGATTCCAAAAGGGAGGTAGATCGAAGCTTCGAGTGGAATAAACCACGTATCAATGGTAGACGCTTAATTTCTATTGTTTCCTACGGTGTGGTCCGCTTGGGCCTTCGATCTGCCTCCATTTTTGGCTCATCCCCTAAATTGAGCTTTCAAAATGGATGGATAACTTAGATAAAACACACATATTATAGTGGGCCTCATATAAACACTTTTTTCTTATAGTGCACTTACAACCAAGGTTTAATAACTTAATGGTTTTGCCGATGACTTATTATGATTTGCCATTGACGGCTAAAAGTCGTCAGCGAAAGTACTACACGTCTGTCATTAGTCATTTTTTTCTTAATGAGAGTATTTATTTTATTATTCTGCATAATATCAAAATATTTTGTATTGTTGTATTCAATCCCTCCCCCCCCCCCCCCCCCCCCCCCCTTGCCTGACGAAAATCCAAAAGGGCAATATGGGAAAAATGGTTAGAAAAAGAAAAAATGAAAAAATGAAAAAAAGAAAAATGGTCAGTTGTGAAAGTCACGATGTTTCCAAATCCTTTAACCATGATCAAACTTTAGATAGAATTTCCTTTAAACACTTCTCAAAGATATCATAACCCCTTAAGAGTCCAAGAAAAAAAGGGTTAAGATCCCTATAATCCAAATCATTGAAAATCTAAACCCCAAATCATCCAGACATGCTAACACAAAAGCTTTTTCATTTCATTTCTTCCATGATATTTATATTTTCTTTCAAAAAATAAAAATAATAGGGTGCATATGCATGTATATAAACAAATACAAATACAAAAAAAATAAAATAAAAAATCCATCTCTATAGGTTGCATCACTCAAGCATCCCTTCTCTGTAGTATACAATCAACAATAACCTCAGCCTGTTGCCTAGGTGAGTCTCGCTCCCTCTACTCCAACTCCTCAACCCTCTAAATAAAGTGATCTCTTTCTCTCAGTAGGTATGAAAGCACCCTCAAATAAAAGTTCATCTTGATCACATCCACTACATTTTGAGACAATAGGTTAGGTTTATTTTTGAAATTTTCAAATATATATATATATATATATATATATATATATATATATATATATATATATATATATATATATATATATGCTCTGCGGGGCACCAGTTCTCACGAATTCTTCTGAGAACTTTTTGAGAACTCATCTCTCATGATATGATCCCAAAATCTGAACCACCCACGTGATGTAACACTCAATGAAGCCAACAGGACCCAACTTTCCCCCTGATCTAAAACTTTGGTGGGCCATGGTAAAAGAAAGGAAAATCAAGAGAGGATAATATTTCCTTCTGCCATGGCCCACTAGAGCATTGGGCAATCTTTCATACTTCATAGTGGATGCGAGCACAACGTAAATAGTTAATTTTTGTTTTCTCAAACTCATCACTTTTCTTTAAGATCATAAGTGAAACATGGGGTGGCCAGCATAAACTTCAGTGTTAACTCGATCATCCCGAAATACAAGATGATTATGTCTGAGTTATCGCAACCGCACTTCAAGTCGTAAAAAAGGCCATTACAACCTAAGTATCAAAATCAAAAGCTTAAGTGGCAAAAGAATAATTTGGGTGAGTCTAGCTGGGGATACTTGTAAGCTTAACACATTTATAACATGGGAGATTGGTAAAGCTATAAAATGTGTTGAGAACTGCCCGTTATAAATAACTTGTCTTACAAGCAATCCTAGGGGATCATGCAACATTGAGAAATAACTTTCCAAATTAAAGCATGTTCTTCTTGTAAGGCTATAAAAAGCGCAGGGGCTCTAACCACTGACAATCCAGACTGACAAACGCACTCGATGAATAAATGTCGATCACAATGTGAAAGGGTTGCGATTTGATGCCTTATAAAGTTGTAAAAAAGTGCAAGGACAAATCGTAACCTTTTCCCCAACCTTCAAGAGACGCCTAAATTAATCTTTGACCAAGCGAGTATTTTGATAATAACACTCTAGTTGAAATAGGCCAAACCGCGTCTATTTCTTACTCAGAAGGTGGGGCATCCACTCGCTTTGGCATTCGGATTTACCCTAACCTCTACCAAAGGGGCGCATTTGTTAACACCACACTTTGACCAATTAATCCTACTCACTGACTTAAGTTTGGGCCTTAAATCAAAGCATGTGTACTGCGAAATCACACTATAAAGACATTTCTCATATCAGATCGACCACCGCCGAAATGTAGCACACCCACACGAAAACCAGCCATAAAATGTTCAATTTCGGACAAAATCAGCCACTAGATGGCTGGTTCTAAAAGCTAGCCATAGCATTGCCATTTTTGGTTAAAACCAACTATAACATGGACAATTTAGGTCCAAAACCAACCATTGAATGGCCGATTTAGTCATTTAATGTGTGGGACCAATCATAACCCCACAGCCTCAACCACTTTACTTCAATTTTGCCGAAGTTAACTCCAAGCCTACCTTACGATACTTGATTTTATCTCTGTACAACCGAACCTACCTCCTAAACCCTTTAGTGTCACCAACAGAGCATCTCACAAATTCTCATTTAAAAGGATCCTCGCACTAAAATGAGAAGACAGAGAGCGAAGAGGGGTGAGAAAGTAGAGTGAAAAGGAAGTAAGGGAGAGCTACAGGTAGAGAAAATTACTCTAACTTTCAGTAAAGGAGAGAGCTAGAAAGCTCTATAGAATCTTACAGTCTCCCGTCTTTTTCCTTCTTTAAAACATTTCAACCATTTTTTCTATCATATGTCAAGAGTTGTTCAAGGCCTCTATTTTTCCTATCTCTTTTAATTAAGAAGTCAAAATCCGCGTGCCAAAGTTAAGAGTGTAGGGTTAAGATCGAGGATATCCGACTATCTTTTTTTGCATAAAAACGTATTAGGTCTCTTCTTTTCCTTCTCATATTTCAATCAACTTACATTCCAGTCTACATAATCCAAACACCTCACCAGTATACACACTTATCTTTTACTTATATTTTACTTTTGCAATCCTCCTTATCAATTCTCTTTTTATTAATACAATAATGCTGAAATTTAGCCAATTTTTCTAAAAAATCATAAATTAAATCTTGTAAAGTAGAGACTGTGCTTTTACACAAGTGGAAAAGAATACCTATCCCCTTCCTTTTTCATAACCGGGGATCATACTTAGAATCTATGGCACAAATCAACTAAGGAGTCACTCTGACGTAGGGGAGGACGTGAGGTAGAGCACCATCTTCCTCAAGAGGATAATTATTCCGAATCCACGAAACTTCTCTGGACTCCTCACAGAGACTTCTCGAATCCACGAGAAAAGAAAGAAAAAAATAGAAATAAATTCTAATAAATTCAAATTTGATTAATGAATCAATAAAAATGAGTTCACAACCCTTTAAATAAGGGTACCAAGCAATATGAAAGAAATTAGAAGCAAACTACAACTAAAACTCCTAGAATCCACGACTTACTATAAATAGTAAACTCACTATTTATAAACGATCATGATGTCTACTAGTGTGCAAGGTTTTCGGCCAAAAATAGTAAGTGGCCTATTTGGCTTCACCAAACCGTTCTCCTAATTATTCTAAGCACTTTTCATGTTGGACACAATTCCTAAAGCCCAACATATAAAGAGTTATAATCAAACTAAAAATTACTATTTACAGTAAAAACGAAATTAAAATAGGGAAACGACCATTGATCCAGGGGTTTTTCATAAATCCAGCTTGCACAACCCAGCATGGTTGGGTTGGTTGGCTAAAGTAGCTTGTTCTACCCCAAAATCATATATTTTACATTAGATAAATCATTCTGGATTGCGAGATACGCCCAATCTAAGGTCCGACGGTTCGGATCACTTCTGTCATCAACCGGGCTTTTTCTGATCCATCTTGGCCATGAAACTATCCGTGACTCACTCTACATCACACTTGAGTCAAAAATTCTTCGGAGTCGTTGTTCTACAGGTGATTATATGGATTCTGGCCAACTATGGATTGTGAAACCTTATTTTGGTTAGTATCAATTCACAAAGTGCTCGAAATACCCAGACGAATCATTCTATTAACCTTGAAAAAGATATTGTGCCACATCAAAGGAAATAAGTGAGGTGCACCTGATGCGAGTGGCATTTACGACATCATTACTTCCCTCTCCTACCCCTCTTCACTATGTTTAATTCCATTCCATCTAAGTTATGAGATTTGCTAAATTTTTGAATCCGGTCACATCAAAAATCCAAGTGTGCCCAATCCTATATTTATTACTCTATTATATGACACTACAAGAAAACTAGTCTTTACCGGCGGTCAAAACCGCCGGCAAAGGCCCAGAAAACCGTCGATAAATCCTTTGCCCGCAGTCAGCTAACAGCCGGTAAAGCCTTAGTCGGTAAAGGCTTTACCGGCGATCAGGACCTTTACTAACGATTGTGCTGGACATCGCTAAATCTCCAGTTTTTGCTACACTACCAGAAAATTGGTCAAAAGCTACAGATAAAATCCGTAGCTAAAATTTAGTAAGCCCCACAACAAGATTGTAGCTATTGGTACAGTCGCTCTTTATAATTTTGCTACAAATCATGGCCACCGACAATCTGTTGCAATAGAGAAGATCTTTCTTATCAAAAAGTAAAAAAGAAGAAAGAAAAAGAAAAAGTGACCCACATGCATCCTAGTTTTTTTCTTTTTACACTAATCTAAGCAACTAACATACCTTGGTTAATGTCAATGATCTCCTTGTTACCAATGATTGCCATTGTTTCCAAGGAACTCGTTTCTTCTGTCCATCTTTGGGTGAGTTGTGTAGCAGTAAAAGGCATCAGCATAGTATTTTGGAGTCCTTCAGTAGGTTCAGGCCCTCAATGATATTGAGATTCACCACCTGTGAGCGGAGGTTCTCTATTTTGTCTACCAGAAGCTCAATCTTCTCACCACGGTCCAGAACCTGCATAAAAAATAAATCCAATATATTCAAGTTAATGCCATCCATGCTCTTTGTCACAAACTCATTTAATTCTTGATTATAGTATCAACATATTTAAATCATCATTTTAAAACTAACTACCTGTCTTTATCTCTACATATAAGACTGTTGATTTAGAGAGACTATGGGACCATTGAAACTCCATTAGTTTAAAGGTTTTTGTCTTCCCTATGTTGTTGAAGATCTACTAGGTTCAACATATATTTCATAGGCCACAAAATGAAGATCACAAGACAATCTTACTCACTGTCAGAAATTTACTATTATATTTAGAGACTTCAAATTTGGATAATGGAGAGTAGAAAGTGTGTCAATGGATCCCTTACATGTGCATGTTGGCTCAGCTGAGTATTTTGACTAGGATGAGGGATCAGATCTAAAAACCTTCTCTCCCTACAAGATAAAACCCTGCATTCCACTGAAATTATGTGTTTAACTGGGAATTCAGCGAACTATAAATGTAAGAGACCACATACAAACCTGGAGTATACTTCGAGTTATTTTGACAAACAATCAGTTGTGTATGTCTATGTAAGTAGACACAGAAGGAAAACATAACCATGAGACTTCATCAGTCCATTAATTTAAACATCTGTTAGATGTCTTTCTCCACAATATATCCACATAATAAGGGCTAAATGAGAACAATTTTAAATTATTACATATTTTTACAATGAAATGCAGAGAAAAAGTTCTGTCATGCATTTTCTACTTTCGAATAGGGGTGGAGGGCGTTGGTAGAGAGATGATATAAGAAACAAATGCTCTTTTCTTTTAAACTTTTTCTAGTGGCTGCTTTTAATTAGGGCAAAGAGTTCCCCTAACACCACACTTTCAGTGGCGCTCATTTCCTTCTATCATCAGCAGCCACACAAAGCCCAACGATTCTTACCTTTGCCCACGATTCGTATTGGTCATCGGCAAAAAAAAAGAGTCGGTAATGGCCCACTTTCTTGTAGTGACAACAACAACAACAATAAGGCTGCATTTCCATCCAATTACCATACACAAGCATACAGAACTTAAGAAGTTTGAATATACCATTAAAAAACTTATAATAAAACAAATAACAACAACAATCCTATTGGAACTCATTAACAATTGACTCAAAATGCTCAATAAACATTCAAATCAAAGCTCTAAGAAGAAGGCAATCAACCTGTATGCAACAAATCTCTGTCAGCTCTTGTCAATTGAAAAGTTTCTTCCACATTCTGTACTGGGTTTGTGCCGAAAAATATTGAAAGAAAAAATCATCATAAAACAACAGGGTATAGGAAACAATGATATGGAGCACATCTGAACAATGATGCCAATAACTGCATCAGGGTCATATAGAGGTTTGCATACAGCATCAAAATGTCCAACACTAGATATTTGGTGATACTGCAACTGTAACCCAACAAAGACATTTTCCCTAACTAATTAAGCAAGAGATCTCTTTAAGTGTATAGAGCTTGTCAACTAAATGAATTGTAAAACAGTCAACACCAGCCTGTGCCAATTATAAGCAGTGTATGACATCAAAGAAGCAGGCATCTTGGAAGTTCTTCTTACCATTTCCTGTAGTAAGAAAGAAAATGTCTCCTGTCGTGATCCAAGCAATCTCGTTTACCTGACCATAAAGCATTTCGTGTCTAAGCAACAACTAACTTGGAAATAATGAATATGAGTGAGTTCAAAAGACAGGACTTATCCTTAAAAGGCAACAGTAGTAAGAAGAATTCTACAAAATGAAGATGTGCCTTGCAACTTTTCAGTTATAGAAATGTACACTATTGAAACCTTTCTGAATCTGACCATGATGTTTTACATGTTGTTAAGAAATGTTTACATGTTTTCTCAATCTACACAGACCATGTAAAAGGAGTGATTGTAAAAAAAGAATAAGAAAAACACTTAATTAGATGAGACCTGCCAAGAAGTTCAAAAGAAAAGAAAAAAGAAAAGAAACAAGTTTTTTACCTACTGTGCAAGTCCTATATGATCAAAGTTAGCGTGCATATCAATTGACTCCCACAACCTCTCATAGTCCTCCTCTTCAACATAGATTTCATTCAAAGCCTCATTTACAACAACTATGTTGTTGCTCTGGACTGCAATCATGTATGGCTTAACAAGAAGCAGATGACCAACCTGAAACCCACAAAGAAGGATACATAACCAAAATGAATATGAATACAGCCTAAACCTGGCAATGCATCTAGCAACAAGAGGGAGAAACAAATGATTCCAAATGAAAAATTGATCAAATCCAAACGCTCTGCATCAGAAATCACAAACACACTCCTTCCGCATTATGTCCACAACACAAGTATGGTCCATGTGGAGCGTCAACACATTGAGAAAATCATTAACAAGGTCAGATGCTCCTGCAAGTAAAAGTGCATTGCCTTGTAGTAAAGCTCAACATTTACGACTTTAACAGCAACATCTTTGAAGTGCATGTACATGTGAATGGATAATTTCTGCATGAAAGTATTTTGAAATCAAATGAATGGATGCTACTCACGATTAAGATTTTCAAATAGAGGTATGGGAAAGGCATAGTAAAAAAAAAAATACCTTCTTAAAAGAAAGCCTCTCTCTTTTTAAAGACACCATCTGATTAGGTTGGGTAGTGATAAGATTCATTAAACCTAATACATAGATTGGTAAATATTTTAATTAGGAAAATGATCCAGTTTGAAGTAGCCATTAGCTAGATGTTGAATTTTTTTTTCAATGGTGGAACATTTTACAAGGCAGACTTGAAAGTTGAAAATACAAGAGAACTAAACATTTCTAGTTCCACGATTACTCATTTCCAAATTGTCGCAACTTAACTACCACAATCAAAGCTAGTTGAACATCCAAACACGACCTAATCATGCATAGAAGCATATAAAAGTAACACATTTCTGTTACCAGCTACTGATCATTTACAAACCCTTGGCCATCATGGTCGTGTTTCAGTAATATATGCTGGAAAAATAAAAGACAGTCCCCACCTAATCTTGTCCTAAAATAATAATGAACAAACAACAACAAAATAGAAGTTCTGCACAAACATAAGCATCACACAACAAAAGGTCACAAACTTTGGAGCTGGCAAGGACTATTGAGGCCCCATCCACACAAGATGCCTGTGGCCTCCAACAGACCATTGGTTTGGATCCAAAAATCACAGACCCCACTGCTACAAATTGAACCAAAGGAAAGACCATTTGCATCTAATAATCCAAAGACTAATTAGCACAAGCAGAGGCAATCAAGCTGATTCAACTAGAAACTAAAATGATCCTAGCAAATCAGACTTGTCAACAGAATTATTGTACCTCAGCAATTGAAATTCAATGTGAATTCCTTTAAAGGTCTCTCATCTTTAAAACAAGCCATGGATTCTATAAGAAGAAAAAATAATAGAATTTTGAGTGGACCTTAATTACCAATTCGAGCAGAGTCAGTTGACATCACTGAGCCCATAAAAGAACTAAACTCAAATCTAAGTTTTAAAAAAATAGTGGCTGAAACCTATTTTCAATGGACAGTAACTTAAATTACCTTCAAATGGGCACCAAACCATAATATAACATATCATATTTATAAATTTTATTTTTTTTAAAAAAAAAGGTCCCATGATTTGGCATCCAAACACTTATTTTGCATGTCCCAGTTCAAGAACAGTGAAAAATGAAATTATAAAATTGTGATGGCCATTAAAAATCCAATATTAAAAAGAATATTCTCTTCTCCAAAAATATAATAATAATAAGTCTTCAGACCCATCTTTGGAATCCGAACCATAAAGCTTGAGCTGTGTTTCAAGATCACGGATCCCACCCAAATAACCTCTACTATTGCCATCGGGCTGTTTATCAATCAACCACCTCCTTTTCTTGGTCATCGATTCTTCAAGAATTCAACTCAACAAATATAAAAATACTATCAAACAGATCCCAAACCAATTTCTAAAGAAACCCAACTTCAATTCAATGAAATCGTCAATGAAAACAGAGAATTCTGCATGAAAAAAAAAACACTAAAAGTAAACCTTTTTCTATGGCACTCATGCTTTGCACTAAGGCCTCATCTCTTTTGGTAAGCTTCCATGACAAATTAATGTGTATGATAACCATCAATCATTTTTCAGCAATGATCCACGTCAAATGTCAACTTACACACACAACACAATTAGATAATGATATTTAGACAACCACTGTAAGAGTAACTCCAATTACAGCTACAAGAACATTTGTGTCTAGGTCCCATAAAGTGAGAACATCTTCTGCAACACATGTCAGTGAACATTGTTATGAAGGAGAGATTGAGGCATAAATATGCCAAATTATATAATGTATATATGGAAATGCTTGTAAAAGGACCTAGGATCACCTCGACCATCATCCTCATCAACAAGAGTAATCAGAAAAATTATTACTGATTAATATACTAGACTAAAAAACAATAATAGAAATAATGGAAGAACGGATACTTACTTCATACTGATGAAGGCCCATTTGAGTTCCTAATCATGATGATGTCTAGCTGATGGAGCAGATACAAAATGCAAGTAAGCCACATAACAGGAAAAAATAAAAATAGAGAATGAATACCCACCATTGAAACATTCATGAGGACATATAAATTTTGAACCAGGCTAGTATTTATGTTTTCAGTTTAGAAAAGAGGCCATCTCCCTCTTCTCATAATAGCTTGCACTTCTCTGTCCATTTCCCTTCTCCTCAAGTTATCTTTTGTGGGCAAAAACCTGCAGTTTGATATTGGATACAAGATGGGGTCAGATAGAATGTTTTGAATTTCTGGATCCTGCTGTAAATTGAAATGAACATAACAAGGAACTAGATTCAGTAAGCCTTCTTTATGGATGAGTCCTAGAAGAATGACCCTCTTTATTAGAAGGATATCCAATTGGATATGGGAAAAATGAACTTCTAAATTATTGGTGCAATCAAATGAGTTGAGAAGTGTTTATCCTATATCCACAGAGTGCTTGCCAAGAATATCATCCAGTGAAAAGAAGCACCTAAAACCAAAAAATAAATAAAAATTGGCTGCAAGCCCTGTAGAGCTTTTAGGTTACAGGAAATGATGAAGGGAGTGCTATAAACGGATAGGGAAAAAAAAAAAAAACAATAGTTACTTTAGAAGAACACATGGATAATCCCTTCCACAAACAAACTCAAATGCAACTATGCAAACCTTAAGGTCCTTGATAAACTTTAACACCCTGAATTTTTACCAACCTAGAATTAGATGTCCTTAGGTAATAGGTCAATCATATCATTCTTAGAGATCAATCCTAAAGTCTAAAAATCGCTTTTCAACCCATTTCCTTCAAAATCTCACCTTTCACCACCTCATTCTTCAAATTTCTCCAAGTAAATTCATTTTAGACAAAAACCTAAAGTTTAAAAGGTGAGGAACTATACTTAAACTAAAACTTACTATAAATGGTAAATACATGCGTAAAATTGGATTTTGACTATTTAATATTTAGAATTTCATGATGTAGATAGGTTATTTGGATGGATTAGCTTCTTCTATCCCAAAATTATATATTGTACGTCATGTAACTCATTTCAGTTTGCAAATGAGACTCGATAAATGCCTCGACGGACTCGTGGGGCCAAACGACTCAATTCGGGGGGATCCAAGGTGGGCCCCACATATTTTCGGCATCCATGAGGGGTGAGGACCTCACCCATGGGGCGATCCATCACCAAATAAGTCAGTGACGGGAGAGTTCCTGGCGGCATCGGCGAGGCCTCGTCCGTACAGCGAACAGGCAGCCCAGTTTACGTATTTTTTCTTCACATTTTATCAAATTTTGAAAAATCATATCTCCTTTGTTATAACTCCGATTTAGGTGATTCAAAAATCATATTGAGTAAAAATAAGTCTAGTTTTATATAAAAATATGTGAAAAATATAATAAAATATTTAATATAATTTAAAGTAGGACGTTGTGACAATTGTCCGAAAATCACTTGTTGGATAGCTGCTGCTTCGGGAATATTTAGAATTTTTATACAAATTGAAATCTCATGAAATTTGGTGGAGATAGGGTAAAATTGATGATGAACCTTTAAAAAAATAATAAAAATAATATGATAACTAGAAGTGCCCAAAATGGGGCATAGAATGGCCCTAGGACCGTTTCTGCCCTATTAGGGTAGAATTTGGTTAAGTACCAAGCTGAATACTCAGTAGAATTAACTTAAATCACTTTAAATATAAACTCCAAGACCCAAAATGGATATGATTGCTAACGCTATGTTACCTAGAGACCTAGGATCAAACTCTATTCCCAGTTGCTCTCGGGAGCACAACGAAACTTCATATCGGACCTGGACCACACGTCGAAAGTCTGATAGCGATGAACTTAGAAGATATTGACCGCATTGTTGGACTTGACAAGCACCATGAAAATCATGCCCAAACGATGTCCTGAGACCATTTTATTGCGTCCAAAGTGAAGAGAGTGAGAAAAGGAAGATATTTAGAAAATTAATTATAATTTTATGAAATCTGGCACGTTTTACTTGCGCGTTATTTTTAAGCATTCTGCCCCTTAGAATTCGACCCAAATTCACCCTCGAATCAGGATAGGTGGCCCTTACATGTCAAAGTACTTGTGGCCTTGATCGAAGTTCAGTAACCGTTGAATTGAAACTAGTCCGCCACGGACGATTTAGAAATCCGATTGGACTGAAAACTTAACTTACTAAAGATCCAATGTTAGTGAGCTTAAGTCTGACCGCATTTGATAAGAGGACCTCCAGAAGTGCTCCGTTGGATCGGAACAGACCCGATTTGGTTATAACTTAAGTATACCTTGACTTCAAGTCTGTTTTCGTCGTGTTTGGGCTTATAAAAAGGCCTTAAACCCTCTCTCAAAAATCTCATACGAATTTCAAACCCTACCCAAATCAAGAGAGGGAAAAGAGAGAGAAAGTGGGAGAGAAGTTGGTGATTCTTTCTGAGATTCTTCCCAGCTTTGCTACGTGCCTAATCCACCCCTCCGTATCGCTTTTTCGGCGACTCCGGCTTCGTTCTTAGGTAAGAAAGTCTAACCCTAACCTGTTCCAGGGTTTTAATTGGTGTAAGTGGTTAAGTAACTAATCTAAATCATACTGTAGGTTGTCAATCAGTCGTTGACAAAGACACAGAGTCTCTATTGAATTCGTTAAACTTCTACGGCGTAAGGTGGGATTTTAGATGCTTAGGTTACCTGTTTTCAAAGATTTCAATGTCGTTTAATGGTAGATTATTGACAAGGATGCTGTTTGACATGTAGAACATGCTGTCTATTTTTCATTTCGAATACGTACGAAAAATATGAGATTTATGGTATTTTAGGTATTTATAGGAAATACTGTATACGTACGTATTTTGCTGATATGATTGCCATGAATATTTATCGTGTACCTATGCTAGTTATGCGTGTATGATCTGCTTGGCGAAGAGATTCGTCCTAATGCACATTATTGGCCGACATAGGCTATGTAGACTAATGTGTGTAGACTAAGTGTTTGTATAAATATATGTATTAGTAAGTATTGAGTAAATAGTGTTGTAGATTAGCGTTGAGATTGGATTCTCAACTAATTTGATGATGTACATGATTTCCTCCATGCTTGTTGTATTTAAATTGATTACTTTATGTGTGAAATACTCGTGTATGGTTAACTGCTTATGATGTATGTTATAACATGTTGATGACATGCTGGAATTACTTGTATTTCAATTCTGTCTCTCTCATATGATTATTGATTTAGATTACAAGTGCTTGGGGCTATACTCTAGTCCAGGCAGTCGTTAACATATTTGAATTTGTGGTTGAATTCTATTCGCCACGAAGGACGCATCGACGAACCCGAGTTGTGCTTTGGTTGACGGCAGTGGTTAGCCACATGAGGTGTTTATACACTTCATGTCGTTCAGCTTGAGGTGCGCTCGTACTAGTCGAGCTCGTCAAGCAACCCGACTGACTACTGTATGTTCACCTTGTATTGGTCATAACTGCCTGAACCTAGGGTACTGAACTTACCACTGATAGCCCTGATAACCGTGGTACCTTGATCCATTAAGACTCATGAGCCGGGCATAGTGGTATGGGACACCGTGGTCGAGCTATCGGCCTACACTGTAGCAACGAGCTTTCCCATAGTGACCAGTGAGCACCTCAGATTCATGAGCTGATTGTGGTGATATGAGACACTACATTCAAGTTGTCGGCCTACTCTGATTGGTGACGAGCCCTTTGTAGTGACCTCGAGCATACTCTGAGTCTACGTGAGGCAACGACCCTTCCGTAGCAACAAGAGTACAAACTAGGCCTGTATTGATCGGGTGATGGAGGAGTGGAGCAATGAGTGCGTGTAACAGCCCTTGCAGCCCTTACAGCGACCTAGAAATATATCATCGTATGAGACTACTAGGAGTGACGACCCTAGACAAGATTCTTGTTGGGAATGATATAAGGGAAGTACCCTAGTTTCCCAATCCTGTTGTATGAAAAGGACTAAAACAACTCGGTAATCATATTCATATCGCACTGCATGTGACTGGAAGATGTGGAGCACTGAGGGAAGAAAGTATATCGCGGACGTAAGATGGTGTCACATGAGGGTGTATGTTGGCGAGGGCATACATCATGTCATTTCATCCTTGCATTAATTAAAGTATTTATGAATGTTTGATTTGCTTGCTTTATCATTATCGCTTGATTGATTTAATAACACGTTAACCTTTGCTCTATGATTCCACTGAGTTGGTCACTCACTCTCACGTTACAGGACGGTGTTGTACACACCAACCAGTCCCTGTTTTAGTTTCAGATGATGGCACTGCTTGTGAAGCGGAGCCGGACTTGTATGATAATGAGGAAGATTTCTCCTATAGGCAGTTACCAGGCGGGTCTAGGTAGACCATTTTCTGATCGACGGGATTAAAGGGAGGTTGATTAGACGCCATGACACTTGTTATTTTATATTTTTGGAGCACTCATGTATATTCTTTTTGATCATTTTTGGAGTATACATGTATATGTTTAACCTGGTAACATGTTCACACTCTGGAGACTTACAACAGTTCATATATTTAATATATCTATCACATTCTTCTGCTTGCTAATTTAACTGTCTCTAGAGTATGATATGTTATCTTGGCTTAATCCACTTCATGTTTTATGTACTATTACAACCGACATTCATCCATCATTGAAAATGTTGCATAAATGATGTTCTAGAACTCGGCAGTGGAGTTTATGCTCGACCCCTGATTTTCGGGATGTTACATAAACCTCTCGAAATGCAACCAAACATCAGGGAAGCTATAGGAACCGACATGTTAACGTTCTTCTTTTATTTCCCACAAAGAAGATTTTGTGCGATATAAAATATTCATTGCAGTTTATATGGATTTTAACTTGAAACTAACAAGCTATGAAAGCAGGGTAAAAGCTGTTCAAGGGAAAATAAAATATTAGACAATGGAAAAAAGAAGTTGTCACCTTTTTTTGGTGATGATGATAAATTTTAGAAACACATGGCATATGAATTTCAAAAACTGGCCTTCTCAAGGCTGCATCTGAGTCTGGCTCCTCTTTGTAATTGAAAGCTTTTAATATACTGTTGTGCATAAAACTTTTAATTACATTTGTAGATAAAAGAAGGCTGCAAAAGAAACGGGAGTACAGACCGATTTGTAGATAAAAGAAGGCCGCAAAAAAAAAAAAAAAAAAAAACGATTTGTAGATAAAAGAAGGCCGTAAAAGAAACGGGAGTACAAACCTGCATATCCCGTCTTTTATCAAAATTCCTTTAAAGGAAACATAGGTCATGCTGCTATATATATGATTCAAAACCATCCAAGATTTTTAAACTTAACTTCTAGAATCCAAACATATACAAAGGAAAAGAATAAAAAACAAGAAAAAATATATAAAATACACAATCTAAAAAATGCATTCCATTAACCTGCAAGCAACAAAATGAAATTGAAAATTACAATGGACATACATTTTGCATAACCAATCCATAGAAATAAAGAGGTAATCTAAAATTTGAAAGTTCTCGAGACATACCTCTGAAATTCAAAATTGCAACCAAGGCCACAAGCTCGGCAATCTCGTTCAATATAGTCAAACCTGTTTCAAAGTTGGACTAAGACCCATTAACTTAAAAAAGCAAAAATAAGACTTAATCATGATTTCCTTCTTTTTATCAATTTAAACATGAAACACATAAATAAATGCTTGGACACTACCAAGGTGTATTTTGAACATGAATTCTCAAAAGAGGACCCAAAAGAGAAGAAACTCATGAGCATAATACAAATCCTAAAAATGAGTATCAACCTAACAGAAATATCATGATAAGCATAGTTTCCTACTAAAGTTAACTAAATAAAGAAGTAGCACCATTAACTAACCTGATCAAGTCCTAAAAGTTAGCAAGCAAACACTAGCAAAACAACACGAAACTAAGAAAAAGCACCTACAAGAAACCGCCTATAAGAGAACAACAAAACTATGTGTTGTCCAAATATAAGCATATTGTTTGCATACTGTTTACTACTCCAAACAAACAATATCAACTCACCTCAGGCCCTGTTTGGTAGACACCAGAAAAATGAGTTGATCTCATTTTGGTTAACAGAAACTATACATTAATCTTGATCTCCAATAGATGATGAGTTCATGTTAAAAGTGATTATGTAATACAGATGACAATCTCTAATACATAATTATTGTTAACTAAAATGAGATGAACACATTTTTGCATCTACCAAATAGGTACTAAATGTGTCAAATAAAATTGCAGATTCAACTAAACAGAAAATATGAAGTAGAATTGCTTAGTCTATTTGTTCCTAATATAAAGAAGCATAAGAATTAACATCTTTTAAGAATGAGATTTTTGGCATTGTTAAGCCAGCATTTATTACATGATTAGAAAGCCATTGATCTAACAGATGAGCAAGATCATGATCGGGAAGGCATTAGGACAAGCCTTGAGATTGGATCTAACAGAATTTCAAGCACATAGATTTGTAAGTTTCATTGTAAACATTTCTCAAAAATA
Organism: Magnolia kwangsiensis; assembly: GCA_037074715.1. Taxonomy (NCBI): domain Eukaryota; kingdom Viridiplantae; phylum Streptophyta; class Magnoliopsida; order Magnoliales; family Magnoliaceae; genus Magnolia; species Magnolia kwangsiensis. The sequence continues at coordinate 85,397,976 of CM073572.1, read as the reverse complement.
CAAGTATAAAAGGTTTCCTCTAGAGTTGTTGTTGATGAAAATCATCCACAACCAGTTGCATCTGGGGCCCACTGTTGTGTGTTCATGGGTATCCAACCTTGTCCAGAAGGGCTATACCACCATGAAATTGGGAGGCACCAATAATCAGGTTGATCCAATTGGAGGGCTTTGGGTGGCTGTCCATTGTTTTTCTATGATGTGGCCCACCTGATGATTGGGTCAGCCTGACTTTTTATGCACCCCACTTTCATGGTGGGCTGTCCCTACTAGACAGGTTGGATGCCTTACACACCATGGTGGGGCTATAAACACAAGACAAGCTGTAGATGATTCTCATATACAAAAGAAGCATTGGTACCGGGAAAAAAAAAGTGCATGCCAACCCTAATAAGGGTTTCGACAATGCAAATCCCTAATTAGGCATTCGACCATGCATATTCCTAATTAGATATTCTAAATTGCAGAAATCAACAGCAAGAAGCGAAAAGCCTTACATCATACCTGAAAATCGTTGCCCCAATCACTTGTCGATATGCGAAATAGAACCTCTTCACCGCCCCTTCAATCACCTCGAACGCCTGTGACAGATGGATCTTTGCTACATCGCCCTTCCTCTAGAAAAGTGCCATTGCTGCCTCTTGGATCCAGGGCCCACCCTTCAGGTCCACCTCCACGCCCAAGATATCCGGCACTCTCCGCTTCAGATCCTTCGATGACTGCGTCAGTTCGATCAGAGTCATTGATCTGAAGCAGAAGGCTTCGGATTTGTTTGTTGCTTTGATCGAGAGCTGGTTTTTGAGGCGAAGGAAATCGCCCGGGTCCATCAGGAGGTGTAGATCTTCGACCTCTATTAGAAGCTTCCAGATCCGCTCGAACAACCAACAATCGCTTGCAGCCTTCTCGTATTCCTTTTCTTCCACCCGATCCCCAATCCGCTGCAGCAGCTCCCGCGCGGCGAAGATCCATGATTCTAGGATTTGGTGGATGGTGAAGAGGATCCCGTTTTCAAAATTTTCGAGGCTTTTGAGGGGCTTTTTCAAGGCGTAGAGATCAGACGACTTACAGACGAGATCGTACTCAAGGTTCAGTTTCCCAGCGAAGTTTGGCTCGCCCAACCCGAGCGTGAACGGTGATCCCTGCATCTCGCACTCGATCGCGAAAGCGATCTTCCTCGCTATGTCCACCGATTCACAAGAGGTAAGAAGAGCGAGAGGGAGTGGAGAGGGAGAGGGAAGGAGAGTGAGAGGGAGAGGCAGAGAGAGAAAGAGCGAGAGACGGCACAATAGGTTAGGACTTTTTTTTTTTTTTGAATTTATTGGACCCTTTGCCTGCGGCCGTTAAAACTGGCTGCGAGCAAAGGGTTACCCCATCGGTCGGCCAAGCTCTGTTTTATTGTGGTGAGTGAACATCCTCCACGTGTGTAATTATCAACAATCCAATAGGGACACCTGCTACCTATTTTTCAGCGTTCACAATTACATCACTCCAGGAAGCATCCAATTGCATGGGTAGCCACATGATATTTGGATCAGCCAAATTGTTTAGGCATTTTTTAGGCATTATATTACTATGGTAAGCTGCACCTTTTTTGGGAAAGCCTCGATGTCACACAAAAACCATGTCGGCCCACAATGCTTACCATACCACTGAAAAAATAAAAATAAATAATCACTATTTGGTCATTTTACCAACCATTCGTTCACCCGAGAATTCTTTTAGAAAATCCCCCTGGATTGTTCATATCATAAACAAATTAGAAAACACTTATGGTGAAAAAAAAAAAATCACTTAAAATATCTTTCTCATCTTTGAAAAAAACTAAAGAAAAAGAAAAAGAGAAGAAAATAATAATAATAATAGCATCACTTAAATGAACCATTCAAGACTAGATAAACTGATCGAAGTCTCAGCGCAACTTTCACTTGGAAGTAAAGAGTTATGGTTGGTGGCGGAGCTGGTGGAGGTGGGAATTCATGTGATGGTGATGATGCTGGTGATGTTGGTGTGGATGATGATGATCAGTAGCACCGTTTTCCGATACATTTCCAGGCTCCGACCACCCTCCATTTGGATTGCGTGTTAGCTCCAGTAATGAATCCCTCACTTGGTCAGCTTGAACCACTTCATTATCCCTTTTCTGCGGCACAAAATGACTTTTGTTAGGAGGGCCGGCCGTCAATGGGATACAAGAATGGTATAGGTCGATGACTAATAGTCCATTTATAGATGCTTCATAAAATCATGCTGCAATAGTACAGTCACATCACATCCAATATACAAACATATCTAGAATAAGCTTAACGTACAAATATCAATGTGTAGTCCTCTGTGATGTTTTACTGATTTTTAGACTATCCATCACGCGTTTCTCCTAACCTTCGGCTTGGGACCCAAACATCTGGGCGATGCAAAACTCGGGTGGGCCATACCAAATGGAACAATTGGGATGGGGATGGTGACCATTAAAATCCTTCCAGATTCTATGTGGGCACATTGTGTTTCTTTTGTATGCCACCTAATTCATCTGGAAGATGAATCCAACAGGATATAGTGGATACCCAAAAAATTCAGAATATTCTGAAACTCAGGTGGGTCGAAATGCTTGATTTTATAGGTTTTATGAATGATTTTACATGGAGTGGCCCGGATGAACTTGGGATCAACGGAGATTGGGGGATCCGAGGAGGATAGGAGGGACTGCACATGAAGGATGGATTGGATGTCATAAAATCATCACAGTGGGCCCAACATGCTTTTTAATTGGATCCGGCCTCTGATGAAAGAGGTTACCTAAAATGGAGTTCAGATCAATTTAATTCTTTGTGATGACCAACCCCTGATCACAATTTTTTATTTTTTTTTTCGAGTTGGACTTGATGATATCGGAATTGTGATTTTGGGGGTTACTCCTATATTGAACTGAAATTATTGCAATGAATTCGATTGGGCATCCAAATGTTGACAAAATCAAATTTGAGAGGGTCTTCCATCTCACCTCCACTTTGAAGACATTCAAAACCAGGCCTCTGAAGGTGGTGACATTGGCATTGGTGACTTCAAGGCCTAGTGAATTCATTGCCTCCATCAACCTCACAAACCCTCCAGGCTTGTGCTCGCAGAAGACCTTCAAGAAGAATTCAGTTCCCTCTACCTGGCTCACTTCCACTTGTACCTACATATATAGTATAATAATTTATTTATTTTTAATTTATTTTTTTAAAAATGAAAAAAATAAAAGAAAAGGATTAGAAAAATAAACAGCATGCGATAATATTTTCTATTTTGGTATTTTTCACACAATTTCTCAGAAATTCAAATTTTACCAAATAAGGTGTTGACAAAAAAGAAATTCCTTGGTGAAATTATGAAAAAAAGTTGTGGTTGTTAATTCTAGAATTGCAGGCCTATGGGGTATGTTTATGACATTCATCTCATCCAAAATATGCACCTTAGGATGATGATCACCCGAACAAAAAATCTGGCTGATCAAATCTTTATATGGGCTGCACATGAATTTGGATGTTTTTTGGTATTGTATGTTGTATTTTATGGTGTGGCCCACCTTATGATTATATCTATGATATTTTGATGGGGATTTTTCTCCTCATTGGTGGAATCGATGAAATCGAATGGATTTCGATATCATCGATAATTGCAGGACATTCGATTTCATCGATAATTGCAGGATTTTTCAATCCTGGTCGCTGGACTGTTTTTTGTCCTGTCGATATGATCGAGTGACTTGCCGATCATATCGAGGATGTTATCGAGGATGTATCGAGAGTGTCTCGATGGGATCGATAATTGATGGAATTTTACCCCTGGTTGCTTGACAGTTTTGGTCTTGTCTCGATATGATCGAGCGACTTTCAGATGGCATCAACGCTATTATCGAGAGACCGTCGATATGATCCAAGATTTCCACAGATGCGATTGCGGAAGCGTAACTTTTACGAATTTTATTTCCTATTTGGGTTTTACCTCTTTCTATTCATATATAAAGGGGTGTATCCGGGATTGGGGTGTATTTCAGGGTATTCTAGGGTTTCCTAAAGCTTTGTAAGGGTTTACAAAAGGGTTTGGTGAGAGAGAGAGAGAGAGAAAGAGAGAGAGGAAGCTTGTGGAAGGGAGGCTATGCTCGTAAAGGTGATCTACCATATCTCAGCGCTTTCACGTCCTCATAATCGGTGAGATCTCTCCGTCTTCTTTGTTTCTCTTACTGTTTATCCGCTCCTGCGTGAGTGAAGAAGGTTTGATATAAGCGGTATGTGCTTGTGATCGGTTGTAACGTTCTACTTTATAGTGGATTGTTGATCTAGACGAGGTCCCGTGGTTTTTACCTCTTTGAGGGTTTTTCACGTAAAAATTTCTGGTGTTATGCGATTGATGCTTTGATTTACTTCATTGCTTTTTATTATCCCATAATTCTGGTTTGTTCTGGAGGGCTAGATCCTAAGGTTTTGTGCAAGGCCCCCAACAAAGTGGTATCAGAGCTAAGTTCATTGAACGGGTAGGATCAGTTTGGAATTATGGAAGGTGACTCATCAAGGATGATCAGCCTCAATGCTTTTAACTGGATCATATGGAAGGCTAAGATGGAGGACTTGCTTTGTTGTAAGGATCTATATTCTTCAATTTTAGGCATATCAGCAAAATCTAAGGATATGTCTGATGATGATTGGAAGAAGTTGGACCGAAAGGCGGTGGGGTTTATTAGACAATGGCTGAATGATTCTGTGTTCCACCATGTGTCTACGGAAACCTCAGCCGCTAGCCTATGGCTGAAACTAGAAGGGTTGTATGAGAGGAAGACAATTGGTAATAAAATCTTTTTGATAAGGCGACTTGTGAATCTCAAGTTCAAGGATGGTGGTTCTTTGACCGAGCACATGAATGAGGTCAGCAATATAGTGAACCAACTCTCTTCTATGAAGATGGTCCTGGATGATGAATTGCAGCTTTGCTATTGCTTAGTTCATTGCCTGACAGTTGGGAGACATTGGTAGTGTCTCTAAGTAACTTCGCGCTAGACGGAAAGGTATCTATGGAACAAGTTACTAGTTGTCTCTTTAATGAAGAGATAAGGAGGAAGTGTCAGGGGTCTACTCAACAAGAGGCACTTGTGACATAGGAACAGGGGAGAGGAAAGAACAGGAAAGGCGGGAAGGCCCGAGATAAATCAAGAGGCAAGTCGAGTAATAGAAAGGATGTTGAATGCTTGAACTATGGCAAGAAGGGCCACTACAAGCATGAATGTCGTAAGAATAAGAACGATAAGAAAGGAAAAGAAAAGGAGAAGGAAGATGAATCAGATTTTACTGCGGTCACTTCAGATGGTGACGTTGTTATTATTCTTTCCACGGATCATGATGTTTGTCTCACAGTTATGGGTCAGGACACCGACTGGGTGATTGACTTAGGAGCTTCTTTTCATGCGACTCCACGCAGAGACTTCTTCACAGGTTATAAGTCAGGTGACTATGAGACCGTGAAGATGAAAAATTCTGGCGTATCGAAGATCGTAGGGGTCGGTAATATTTGTGTGAAAACTGATGTGGGCTGCACATTGGTTCTCAGGGATGTGATGCATATCCCAGACCTTCGCCCCAACTTGATGCCGACGGGAAGGTTGAATGATGATGGCTATGAAAGTCAGTTTTCTGGTGGGCACTAGAAGCTCATCAAGGGTTCGTTGATCGCAGCTAGAGGAAAGAAGTGTTGCACCCTATACAAGGCAAGTGTCAGTGTATGCAAGGGTGAGTTGAATGCAGCGGAAGATTCAGCTATAGACATGTGGCATAGGCGTCTAGGCCACATGAGTGAAAAAGGGCTTCAGCTACTAGCGAGGAAGCGATTCCTTCCAGACGTGATAGGCATACCTCTCAAAATCTATCTTGATTGTTTATCAGGAAAACAACATAGAGTTTCATTCGTTAAAACTGTTTCTCATATTAATAAAGTGCATGCATTAGATTTGATTTATTCTGATGTGTGTGGTCCTATGATGACAAAAACCTTAGGTGGAGCATTGTATTTTGTTACTTTTATAGATGATGCATCTAGGAGGGTTTGAGTTTATGCATTGAAATCCAAGGACGAGGTCTTTGGTGTGTTTAAATTGTTTCATGCCATGGTCAAGAGAGAGACAGGTAGATCATTGAAGTGCATCTGCACTGACAATGGTGGTGAATACATTGGCGACTTTCATGAGTACCGCAAGTCCCTAGGTATACGGCATGAACAGACGGTTCCCAAGACCCCCCAGCATAATGGTGTAGCTGAGCGAATGAATCACACCATTGTTGAGAGAATCAGATGCATGATATCCCATGCGAAGTTGCCTAAGACGTTCTGGGGAGAAGCAATGCACACGGTAATTTATCTAATAAATAGGTCTCCATTAGCCCCGTTGAATGGAGTACCTAAGAAAGTGTGGACTGGACAGGATCCATCGTACATTCATCTCAGGGTGTTTGGATGCAGGGCATTCGTTCACGTATCAAGGGACGAGAGGTCCAAGCTCGATATGAAGATTAGGCAGTGTATGTTCCTATAGTACGGTAATGAAAAGTTCAGTTACAGATTGTGGGATCCGACCGAGAAGAAGCTCATCAGGAGAAGAGATGTGGTTTTCTTTGAAGATCAGTGTATAGAAGACATTGGTAAAACTGAGAAGAACCAGCCTAGTTCGGGTGAGCTAGAGGACATGGATCCGGTTACTCCTCTCGTGGTGCCTGATGACGGGGGAGTACATTGAGGTACAGAGGACGAGGGGTTCCTACAGAAGATGGACCGGGGGAGAAGCCCCCACTTGATCCACCTGTTGAGCCACAGGTGAGGAGGTCATCTAGGGACAGGCATCCGTCCAAGAGGTACTCGCCGTATGAGTACATTATGCTGATTGATGGGGGAGAGCCAGAAGACTATTTTAAGGTCCTAGCCGACGAGCATAAGGAGGAGTGGTTGAAAGCTGTGCAAGAGGAGATGAAATCCTTGCATAAGAACCACACCTATGACATGGTGAAACTACCTAAGGGCAAGAAAGATCTGAACAACAACTGGGTGTTCAAAAAGAAGATTGAGCAAAAGAATTCAGAGACGAGGTTCAAGGCCAGACTTGTGGTAAAAGGGTTCGGTTAGAGGAAAGGTATAGACTTCGAGGAGATATTCTCACATGTGGTGAAGATGACATCCATACGGGTGTTGCTTGGGTTGGCAGCTAGCATGGATCTGGAAATAGAGCAGTTGGACGTTAAAACTGCCTTTCTCCATGGTGACCTGGAAGAAGAGATTTACATGCACCAACCAGAAGGGTTCGAAGTTAAGGACAATGAACATATGGTGTGTAGGCTGAGGAAGAGCTTGTATGTGCTGAAACAAGCTCCACGGAAATGGTACAAGAATTTTGATTCGTTTATGTTACAGCATGGGTATGACAGAACGGAGTCGGACCACTATGTGTTCACGCGCAAGTTCTCAGATGGTGATTTCTTAGTTCTGCTCTTATATGTTAATGACATGCTCATCATGGAAAAAGACATCAAGAAGATCGACAAGCTAAAACAGGAGTTGGGCAAGTCTTTTGCGATGAAAGACTTGGGCCCGGCTAAACAGGTCCTAGGAATGGAGATAACCTATGACAGAAGCAGCAGAAAGCTTTGGTTGTCACAAGAGCGGTATATTGAGAAAGTCCTAAAGCGGTTCAATATGAATGCAGCGAAGCCAGTCAGTACTCCACTGGATGGTCACTTCAGATTGAGCGACGGACAGTGTCCCAAGACGAAGGCAGAGGTGGAAGAGATGCAGAAGATACCCTACGCGTCAGCCGTATGAAGTTTGATGTATGGTATGGTGTGTACACGCCCAGACATAGCATATGCGGTTGGTGTTGTCAGCCGGTATCTTACCAATCCTAGTAAAGAACATTGGGCAGCGGTGAAATGGATACTGCAGTATCTAAGAGGCTCATCCAGGTTGAGCCTATGCTATGGTGACGGTAAACCTGCGTAAGAGGGGTACACAGATGCAGATATGGCAGGCGACATAGACTCCTGGAAGTCTACATCGGGGTTCCTATTTACGTTTGCAGGGGGAGCGATTTCGTGGCAGAGCAAGGTATAAAAGGTCGTAGCATTGTCGACGACAGAGGCTGAGTACATTACAGTCACAGAGGCATGTAAAGAGATGCTTTGGATGAAGAGGTTCCTACAGAAACTTAGCCTGAAGCAGGAGGAGCATGTGGTCTATTGCGATAGTTAGAGTGTTATACACTTGAGCAAGAATCCAAGTCGGTATCACTGGATCAGGGATACTTTGGAACAGAATGTGTTACAGCTTGAGAAAGTCCACATGGATGATAATGGGTCAGACATGATGACCAAGGCTTTGCTGAAGGGTAAGTTTGAGATTTGTAGAAATCTGGCTGGCTTGAAGAATGTGAATTCTTCTTGAGTCGAAAATGGAGAGATTTGATGGAGATTTTTCTCCTCATTGGTGGAATCGATGAAATCGAATGGGTTTCGATATCATCGATAATTGCAGAATTTTACAATCCTGGTCGCTGGACTGTTTTTTGTCCTGTCGATATGATCGATTGACCTGCCAATCATATCAAGGATGTTATCGAGGATGTATCGAGAGTGTCTCGATGGGATCGATAATTGATAGAATTTTACCCCTGGTTGCTGGACAGTTTTGGTCTTGTCTCGATATGATCGAGCGATTTTCAGATGGCATCGACGCTGTTATCGAGAGACCGTCGATATGATCCAAGATTTCTACAGATGCGATTACGAAAGCGCAGATTTTACAGATTTTGTTTCCTATTTGGGTTATACCTCTATTTATTCATATATAAAAGGGTGTATCCGGGATTGGGGTGTATTCCACGGTATTCTAGGATTTCCTAAAGCTTTACAAGGGTTTGCAAAAGGGTTTGGTGTGAGAGAGAGAGAGAGAGAAAGAGAGAGAAGAAGCTTGTGTAAGGGAGGCTATGCTCGTAGAGGTTTCTACCATATCTCAGCGCTTTCACGTCCTCGTAATCGGTGAGATCTCTCCGTCTTCTTTGTTTCTCTTACTGTTTATCCGCTCCTACATGTGTGAAGAAGGTTTGATCCAAGCGGTGTGTGCTTGTGATCGGTTGTAACGTTCTGCTTTATATTAGATTGTTGATCTGGACGAGGTCCCGTGATTTTTACCTCTTTGAGGGTTTTTCACGTAAAAATCTCTGGTGTTGTGTGATTGATGCTTTGATTTACTTAATTACTTTTTATTATCCCATAATTCTGGTTTGTTCTGGAGGGCTAGATCCTAAAGTTTTGTGCAAGGCCCCCAACATATTTTTGTTCATTTGATCATTATGGTGGGGTTCATCAGATGGTCGGATTAGATGTCATACACGTGCCATGTGAGCACACAATTCTCATTTACATTACTTTCAGAATAAACTAACAAATTAGGGATTTTCACATTTTTGTCCTTCGAATTCACCTTGCACAGATTTTTAATCCGTGGAGTCCTTAGTGAAAAAAATTGTAGTAAAAATCCCTTTCCTTTGATGTTGGTGCGTTTCCATTCACTAAATTGAATTGCGATAATTGATTTTTATTTATTTATTTAACTGGCTTGAAATTGATTTCTGAGTTGGACTAAAACATAATGTAATTAGAATTTGAGGTCTACTTCTCAGTATGAATACCAAAGAATGTAATCATGATTTGGTGATTCTCGCTTAATTGAAATAGTTTTTGCAATTCAATTTGATAGTGCACAAAAACACCACAATAATCTTTTCTCGACATAAAAGAAAAGATGTGAATGAGGTGAGTATGAATTACGAACCTCCATCTGTTGTGCCTTGTCGTCAATGCTTAATGAATCGTGATTTGGCTTCATAGGGTCACCCGTCTTATTACTCGAGGAGCATCTGTTTCCATGATCTGCCATTTCCATCCTCAACCCGTGTGAGGATTCCCCATTGCCATGATTAATTGGATTATGATTCAGAATCTCCAGTTGGAGATTATCCTTGTCGCCGTTTTGATTTCTACCTTCATCTGGCGTTTCCTCAAGCTCATCCTGGAGATCCTTCACCTGCTTCTGCAACTCCTCAACAAATTCAATTGCATCTCCAAGGATCGATGCCCTATCCATCTTGAAATCGTCAAATATAATAAGACATTAGTATATTTAACGGTAATGATGAAGCTTATGATAATGATGGTGGTGATGATGATCACCTTGGTAATCTTGGGGACCAAAGCACGTAGAGCATAGAGCCGATCGTTGAGCTTCTTCCTTCTCTTCCTCTCCGCTACAAGGTTCTTTGATTGGTGTCTCCTCCCTGACCGCCCTACAGTCTTCTGATCGTCGTCATCCTCCACCTGGTCGCTACAATCTGAGATTGAGTCGCCGCGGCCCATCTCCTGTTTGATTGAATCCTTCTCATGCCCCAGTTCTTTAGATACAGAAGATTCTGGGATCGATGGATGCAGGTTGGAAGCAGTAGTCCTAAGTGACTGCTGCAAAGCTACAATCTCTGGGAACCCATGATCAGTACCCGCATTAAAAGACGGTGGCTTGTCTGAAAGGATTGAGTTTGTTGATCCCTCAAAGAATATGGCATTCTTGTGCCGGCTATCGGAAGGAGGGAGCGGTTGCCCTCCAAAGATATTCGTCGGCGAATTGCAAAGACGGATCTGGTCAGCTGAGAGATCCCATGTCAAGTTCAAATTATCAGTGACTGGAGGGATCCACGGCTGAAAATGATCGGTGTTCTTTGGATCATAGCCGATGGCCGAAAAGGGTTTAGGCTGGTGAACAATCGGATTCTCGGCTGGGTATCCATCAGTTAAATGCGGGCCATTGATCTCACGATCGAGCAGTTGATCATGGAAGTTGGTGTCCGTAATATTCCTTACAATCATGGCTTCTTGCTCCCATGAGTGGTTGAACTGTGCCATAACGAATTCTATTATGTGTTGATCTTCATGTACCTGTAATTTCAGGTGTATTTGTTTTATTCATGTACTTGGAGAGTTCTTCTTCTTCTTCTTTTTTTTTTTTTTTTCTTTTTTTCACATAAAACCCCCTTCCTTTCACTATACAACGAAAAACCATTGAACTTAACTGTACTTGTAAACAATCCCCAACTTTTTCGTTTTTTTTTTTTTTTTTTTCCCTTTAATTGTAAATTGTGGGTTGGGTTCAGATTAGGGACCATGGGTTGAAATTCCGGTAGGGTCATGTTGTGTATTGGGCCCTCTTGAATTCAGGTCAACCCAATGCACGCCTAGCCATTCTGTTTTCAGTTAACACACGCTAGGTTATATGTGAAATATTGATTTGATCCCTATTTAAAGGAAATGGTTGGCAATTTCCATACGCCTGTGGGAGCTATACACATCCACGGCTCATTTGTCATAATTAATACGATAGGTGTGTGATATCCAACGGCATTTTGATCTTTTGCATGAAAATTATGCCATCTTACACCTTACATGGGCCATAGCATATTGAAACAAATGAATGGCAAAAAATTATAATGTCCTTTGTATGTTATTGCCCACCGTAAGGGGTTTTTTAGTGAATACAGAAAGAATAGTGGTTATTTACAAATATGTCAAGTACATAGGGTACTTTTTGGTTGTATAAAAGGAGAGGGGTTTTTATGGGAAAAAAAAACTATGATTAATATATTATTAAAAAACATGCATGTAAAGATTATTTTCACTCAGGATACTAATCAAAATGTATTATATTACAATCACGAAAAGATGAATCCTAAATCACATTGAATTGCAAGACTGAAATACATTTGATTAGTAGGTACATCTGGACTGCTCACTTGACGAGTCTCGTCATGGAAGAGCTCAGGACCGAAAACTCAGCAAGGATGGTCTTAACCATTTAAATAGAAGAGAGGAAAAAAGATGGTCAAGGAAAAGTGGATCAACGGTTGACATTCAAAGGACATAAGGCCTCCAACCAACAACATATTGTTGGAATATATGTTAAATTAAATAAACTATATAAAAAATCAAGAACTAAACTATATATATATATATATATATATATATATATATATATATATATATATATATATATATGAGAAAGAAGACTTATTGAACTAAGTTGAGGCATGACATGAGTCACTCGGCTTGAAATTGAATTTGCTACCCTTGGACAATGTCCCAAGTGCAACAGGTTTTCAAAGCAATCGACCTCCAGGATACAACGACTATGACCTGGTCCCAGCGGTGCACTCACTGTACGCGGGCTCGAACCACTTGCAGTTTAACTTGAAATTGTTGAGTTAACTCAACAATGAACTAGCAACAATAAAAACTTATACACCAGTAAATCATAATAGAAAGAGTTTTATAATAGGAAATGATTTTTCGTATATTTAAAACTAGAATAGAAGTCCTTATATAGACTTTGAATTGGTGCATTAAGCACCCTTTTGAAAGGGTTAGGTCCGTTGGGTTTAACCCAACAATTGTAAATACACCCCCCCCCCCCCCCCCCCCGGCAGCCACACACGAGTACACTCGCACCTTACTCACACCTGCACCCACGCCCAGCCCAGGCTGTCCCATCGCGCATGCGCACACAGACAAGGACACAGACACAAACTTGGACTCGGACTCAGCAAGTCACGCACGCGCTTGTGTGTAGTCAATAACATAGATTAGAGCTATTAGCATAGCACTCCCACAGGACCAAATTCACATGCCCCCTGAATGGGGCTCAAGCCCCAAGGCAAAATGCCTATCGTATATACAAGAAGGTTTTCTTTGAAAAATTCAATGTATGACAAAACTCACAAACCAAAAGCACCAAACAATCAAATTTGGAGGGAAACCAAAAAAAATTAAAAATCAAATTTTAATATTTATTTTGAAAAAAAATACAACAATCCTCCACGTGTTTCAAAATGAGAAATCTTTCGGGTTAAAGCGTAATAGTTTTGCAAGACAAGTCCACAGGAATCAGGTGACACTATTGTCTTGAAACTGAATCTTTTTAATGTAAATCGCAAGTACATGCCACTCACACAACTCTTCGTCCGCAAGTAATTGTACGGTTCGGTGCTTTTCGACCATACACCATTACTTAGATTTCATGAGCGGTTTAGAAAATTTACCTATTTTCTCATAGAAAGTGGCCTCCACCTCTACACCAATATAGGTGAATTCTATCAAGTATATGCAGCAAATGTATATACCACTAAATATATGGCTATGGATCCAATAAGAGTTCTAAAAAACTCCTCCTTCTGCGCTTATGCTTATATTGTACATCATATAAGGGGCTCATAACTCAGTGTAATCATCTACCTAGTGTCATGTTGTTTACCAATTGAATTTATCTCATGGGATCTCCACTTGTATAAGTTGGGTTACCGACACTGGTAGCTCGTATATTAGGCTCAGCCTCATTTCCTTCGATGTATCATTGACTAATATTTTATATATTTATTTGGTCAGAGGATCTGCCAGATTCTTTTCTGACCTCGTAAAGTCAATAGATATGACTCCATCACGCAACATGTGTTTCACTATGTTGTGTTTGAGTCTAATATGCCTGATCTTTCTATTATATATTTTATTCTTTACTTTTTCTATAGTTGCTTAATAATAACAAAGAATAAATACGGCCGATAAAGGCTTTGGCCACAATGGTATATCAACTAAGAGATTTCTAAGCCAATTGGCTTCTGATCCAGCCTTTTTTAAGGTAATAAACTCGAATTTCATAGTTGACCGAGTGATACATGTCTACTTGGTAGACTTCCAAAAGACTGTTCCTCCACTCGAAGTGAAAATATATTCACAAGTGGATTTTGTCTCATCTAAATTACTAATCCAGTTAGCATCACTGTATCCTTCTAATACAACAGAATAACTATTATAATGTAAACCATAGGCTATATTGCCTTTTAGGTATCTCAAAATCTTAGACATGACATTCCAATGTTCTTTTTTAGGGTTATGTGTATATTTAGTTAGCTTTCTTATTGTAAAAGTTATGTCTGGTGTAGTACAGTTTGTTAGATACATAAAGCTATCAATTATTATGGAATACTCTAATTGAGACATACTACTACCCATATTCTTCATGAGAGTCACACTGTAATCATAAGGTGAACTGACAGGTAAACAATCAAAATAATTAAACTTTCTCAGTAACTTCTCAACGTAATGAGATTGTTATAATAAATAACACCATCTTTCCTGGTTACTTCAATACCCAAGATTATGTTATCCTCTCCTAAGTCTTTCATGTCAAATTTAGATGACAAGAATTTCTTAGTCACAATAACTAATTTAATATTAGTTCCAAAAATAATCATGTCATCAACATAAAGGCATAAAATAACACAATCATTTTTAAAAATTTTACTATATACACATTTATGTACATCATTTATGTGATAAACATTTGATTTTAAAATACCATCAAATTTTTCATACCATTGTTTAGGAGTCTGTTTTAGAACACAGTAATTTAATTACTTTATTTTCTTTATTTAATATCTTATAACTCTTAGGCTGCTCCATATATATTTCTTTTTCTAAATCTCTATTTAGAAAAGTCGTCTTAATGTCCATCTAGTGTACCACCAATTTATATATGGAGGCTATCGCTATTAAGACTTTAATAGTTATAATCTTATTTACAGGAGAATATGTAATAAAATAATCTATTCCCTCATTTTATTTAAAGTCTTTTACTACAAGCCTAGCCTTAAACTTATCAATAGTTTCATCTAGTTTTAATTTCTTTCTAAACACTCATTTACAGCTTATTGATTTGTTTTCAGGTGGTAGGTTTATAAGTTTCTAAGTATTATTAAATATAATAGATTCTAACTCATCATTTATTGCTTCCTTATAAAAGGTTGCATCTTGAGAGTTAATCACTTCTGTATAAGTTTTAGGATCATCTTCTACTAAGAAGGTAAAAAAACCATCTCCTAAGTTAGTTTATCTTGTAACTCTAATACTTTTTCTTGATTTTATCTCTTCTACTACCTGCTTGCAAGCACTTTTATTAGTAAACGCAATATTTGATTCATTAACTTCATATATTCTTATAGATTTAGATTTCATAGAAAATATATTCTCAAAGAACACTGCATCCCTTGCTTCTATAATTATATTAGGATATAAAATATCATTCTTAGTTTTTAAAATTAGTAACCTATAAGCTGCACTGTTTTATGCGTAACTTATAAATACACAGTCAGTACTTTTAGGGCCTAATTTTCTTTTCTTATTTTTAAGTAATCCTATTTTAGTAAGACACCCTCACACTTTAATATATTTATAACTACGAACATTATTTTTCCAAAGTTTATAAGGTGTTTATTCAGAAGATTTAGAAGGAATTCTATTTAGGATATAACAAGCAGATATAATTGCCTATCCCCACATATTTGAAGGTAACCCTGAACTATTTAACATAACATTCATCATCTCCTTAAAAGTTCTATTCTTACGTTCTACTACTCCGTTTTGCTCTGGTGTATAAGAAACTATAGTTTTGTAAATTATTCCAATCTTTTCATATAATTCTCTAAATTGAGAAGATTCATACTCACCTCCTCTATCCATTCTAAGTCTTTTAGTTTTTATATTTAACTGATTTTTAATTTTAGTTTTGTACTTAAAAAAACATTTAAAACTTCATCTTTGTTCTTTGATAGATAGACTCTAGTGAATCTAGAAAAATCATTTACAAAAGTTATGTAATATCTTTTTTCACCTCTAGATATATGATTTCTAAAATCACCCAAGTCACTGTGTATCAATTCTAATAGAACAGAAGATTGTTCTATTCGTTTAGAGGGTTTTTTAATGAATTTTGATTTTACAGATGTTTCACATTTATCAAATTCTTTAATAGATATATTAAGTAATAAACCTAATCTTTTCGTTTTCTTTAAAGACACTGCATTTACATGACCTAATCTACTATGTTATATATAAAAGGGTTCAACGATATAAATAGAACTAGATGTCTTCTTCTTATTATCATTTGATACATTTACAATGAATAAATCATCACTATAGTATTCCTTACCAATAAAAGTTCCATTCTTAGTCATTACAAGCTTTTTTGAATCAAATACTAACTTGACACCAGAGACCAAATTTCTACTAATGTCAAGCATATGTAAGACATCATTCAACATTAGAGTTTTTTCAAAAGTAAGTTTTAGAAATATTTTCTCTTTTTCTACAACTGGAGATGTTCTATAATTACCCATGAATACCTGTTTACCATTCTGATACTTAGTAGGAGGTAAACATGCTACGATCTTTACATATGTGCCTAGTTGCACTAGTGTCTAGTACCCATGTCAAGTTGTTTATAAGGAAGACTTTTGATACCATAGTTAGTACCATGTCAAACTCATTGTCTGCTTCTATAAGATTAGCTTGCAACTTATCTTTATTTTTTTAAGCCTATAGGTTTTAATGTGATGCCCATGCTTTCCACATTTGTAGTAATTTTTCTTTTTCTTTAATTGATTATTTGCATTTTTTTAGCCTACATTCATATGCATAATGTCCAATTTTGTCACAGTTATGATATTTGTCATTTTTCTTATTATTTTTTCAACTTGATTCCATAAGATTCATCTTTGAATCTATTTCATTTTCATATTTTTTTTGGTCCCTGATTCTATTGGTCTCATGTATTCGTATGTGTATGATAGTAGTTTCCAAAGAAACACCATTTTTTTTATGTTTCATTGTATTCTTATATTCTTTCCGGGAAGCGATAGCTTTTCTATCAATACTCCTGATAGAAACGCTTCATCCAACTTAATTCCTTCAGTCGACAGTTCATGAACTAGATTTTAAAAATCATGAATTTGATTAGTGATAGGTTTATCATCTGTCATTTCATAATTAAGAAAATTAGTGATTGCAAGTTTCATAGCGCATGCATCTTCCAATATGTATTTCTTTTCTAAAGCATTCCATGTCTTTAACATATTCGTAAGAAGTAAACATGTCTATAGCTCGTTGGACAAAGAGTTTAGAATATAATTTTTACAATTATTCTCAACTGCTACTTTGGTTTGATTTACTAGATCTATAGTAAATAATTCAAATAAAACGTATGAAACTTTAAGGGTGGTCAGTGAGAACATTAGTTTTTGTTTCCACCGTTTAAAGCATTGTCTAACGAGCAGTTCGATTTTGACTAACTCAGTAGAAGCATTTACTGTTACGGTAGCCCTGGTTTATGTAATTCAACACTTCAATTTCAAGATTCTTAGAATATATGTTAAATTAAATAAACTATATAAAAAAATTGAGAACCACAAAAAAGAAAATAAAATCTGAGAAAGAAGACCTATTGAACTGAGTCACTCGGCTCGAAATCAAATTTTCTTCCCTTGGATAGCATCCCAAGTGTAATAGGTTTCCAGAGCAATCGACCTCTATGATATAACGACTATAACCCAGTCCTAGCGGTGCACCCACTGTACGTGGGCTTGAACCACTTGTAGTTTAACCCGAAAATGCTAAGTTGACTCAGTAATGAACTCAGCAAGAACAAAAAATTATAAACCAGTAAACCAGAGCGAAGAGATTTTTATAAGAGGAGAAATGATTTTTTGTATATTTGAAATGGAATGGAAGTCCTTATATAGACTCCGAAGTGGTTCATTAAGCACCCTTTTGAAAGGGTTAGATCCGTTGGATTTCAACCCAACAGGTGTGACCAACCGGATCGGACACATCTCTTTGGTTTAAAACTAAAAGGTGCAAGTATGAGTACACTCTTAGAAATAAAGTCCCGCAAGTACCCATACACACACACACACGAGTACATTCGCACTGAATTCGCACCCGCGCCCAGTCCATCCCGTCGCGTACGCGGACGTGGCACGGCTTGATGCCCGTGTGTGTGGTTAATGAAATAAATTAGAGCTATTGACATAACCCCCCACGGGACCAAATTCATATGCCCCCTGAATGGGACTCAACCCCAAGGCAAAAATCTTATCCTATATACAAGAAGATTTTCTATGAAAAATCCGATATGGGACAAAACCCACAACTCAAAAGCACTAAAAATTCAAATGTTGAGGGAAACCAAAACATATAAAAATCAAATTTTAATGTTTATTTTGAAACAAAATACAACAGATATAATCAGCCATATCATACGGGTTTTCTGGACTATGGATCATCCATTATTTAGACCACTAGACGAGCAGTCCGTGGTAGGCCCGTATTTGTAATATTTAGGTGTTATATGGTGTCGGTTCATGCGATATTGGTGCTCCTTTCACCCAAAAGGCATGATTGTGAAAGAGATGGTTATATGCGTATCAAAATCCTTTTCTATTTCTAATTTCTATGAAATTAAGGAGTAATAGAGAGAGATGTTTTTACAAGTTTTGCCACAAACAGCTCTACTAATCCTCCTGCCACTGGAATTAAAACTCTAGTTCTAACCGTTTCCTGTAAAAGAAAGGGATGTTAAATCAGAGAGAGAGAGAGAGAGAGAGAGAGAGAGAGAGAGAGAGAGAGAGAGAGAGAGAGAGAGAGAGAGAGAGAGAGAGAGAGAGAGAGAGAGAGAGAGAGAGAGAGAGAGAACTCACATCAGATATGCTGGAATCAGAGATGTTGGAGATGTTTATCCATTTAGGCTGACTTGATATCAAGGCCTGGGTATGAATCCTGTTTAGAAGCTTATCATCAGAGAGATTTTCTTTCTTGGATCAGAAAGTAATGGTACCATCATTCCTTAGTCTTTAGAAGTGAGACCCATTTTCCATATCCCACACTTTTTATCTGATGGGACCGAGCATACATGGACCACACCCCCAAAAATCAGCCTAATAGGAAGCTCCTAAACCTTCCTTCATTGGTAAAGAAACAGCCAGCTAGTAAAATAATAATAATAATAATAAGGGTTCACATTCAATAACAAAAGAGCCGCTCTGCAAGATTATGGGCATGGCCCTTCTGAAAATGGATCACATAAGATTAATATGAATTTCTTAACTAAGGTTGTGATGGATATACATACCCGGAATCCAAGGGCATGGAAGAAGGCAATTCAGCAAGAAAATCACATGCATTTGTTCTGAGGTGTTGAAACATCATATCCCTACAAGGAAGTATGGGAGAAACTGGAAACAGATGCTCTTCTCCCTTTTCAATAGTTTCAGATCCACCGCAACAGCAACCCATCCATTCAATGCACCTACGTTGAAAAAAAAACAAAAAAACAAAAGAAAGAAAGTAAGACCAATAATCACATCCATTCAATACTAGAATTTCTTTTCCACTTATTATTATTATTATTATTATTATTATTATTAAATACCTCTGATCATCTCTCAGTTTCCAAAGGACACAGTAATCCCAGCCCTTCATTCCCACAAGGGGTCTCAACCTTTCTATGGTGCTTTGCACGACGTTCATTTCTCCTAGAGTGTGAAGGCAAGACTCATTCACTCACGCCTGTGACTTTTTCAAGTATAACTGAAACCTGTTAGTTAAAAGTAAGAATCTGTCTGGGAAATCATATAGAATCATCGTAAGAGATATAGGAACAATAGCATGCTCCTGCATCCTATAGTGTAGATCATTGGCGCAAACCAATACACCATTTACATGGACTCTTCACGTAGATCAATCTAGACCGTCCAACTGATGGGCTTTGCCCGTGATGTTGCACAGCCTAAAAATCATGTAATTAGACTGCAATAACCATATGATTTTCTTAAGTTCAGCTAGAGTCCGTGAGACCTATTATTTTAAATCATCCATTTCATGACCTTTATCAAGAAATCTAAGATGAACCAATCAGTGCCATTTTTGCACGGTGTCCCAACGTTAGTAGGCCAAGAACTTGAACAGTCAGGATTAATGTTCATCGATGCATGCGTATGAACTACAATACACTGGTACATCACGGTTAAGATTCTCGAATAAATTAGTAAAGCTTACAATCCCCAGTCAAAAGAGATCTGTCGGGAGAATTTCATACCAGTCGAACAACCAAACAGGAATCTCTCTCTCTCTCTCTCTCTCTCTCTCTCTCTCTCTCTCTGGACTGAACTTTGAAAAGGCAGAGAAACTCACTTGATAGCTATTGATAACTGCACAGCATATCGTTCAAAGACAAGGAAAACCACGTCACAATCACATACCTTTTTAAGGAAAACTCCATTTTCTAAAGAGAAGGAGAAGATTAGCTTTCTCTATATTCTCTATTTTCTCTCTTTAATTTTCATATGGAGAGAGAAAAGGCAACCCAAGTTGAGTATTTATTCAATTGGGAAGCTGTTATTAGGTAGGTGAAGTGTTGTGATTGCGTGAATGGTGTAGATTGTTTTTTTGTTGTCATTTGAGAAATACATTGTACTCGGGCAATACATTATACTCTGGTAGATTGTGATGGATGATACGCAGGCACTGAGAAATTACCCCTAAATTGCATGCTAAGCGGTACTCCAGATCATAGATACCATTTCGGATGTATCAATAAACAATAATCAGTGACATTTTGTTATAAAACTATTAGATAAAATAGTGGACGATTGAAAATGAAAATATCTGATGGTCTTATGTCCAAAAACAAATGAGCATGATTCAGAGGTTAGGCTTGTTCTGCCAATCTGACTTTTGTAACTTGAATTAGTAACAGCGGGTTCCACAATCTAGTCGGTTTAATCTGAGTTAATATTTGCTACCTGCATTGTTTCTAAGTGCCTGTGTACCATGCACGGCATGTAGCCAGAGTATCAAATATCTCCCCTTGTTATTTTGCTTTCTCTTCACCATCTTCAGAATGGTAGTGGTTCACCCACTGTACATGTCTGCGATATACGTTTGGAGAAATCTGGATGGGCCAAACCGTGGTGGGCATGATGGATGGAGCATATGCCTAAAATTAAACTGATCCAATGATCCTGAAAAGTCAAATTGGTGGCAATCAAAGGGAGTGTTAAATATAGTATATGATTGAAGGTCCGAAATAAATGAGGCAGATTATATGGTTGAGATGGTATTATTAGTGAAAATTTTGGGCCATGACGATCCACCGTTCAGACAATCTGGAGAACACGTGGACCATCGATGAGTCACCAGGAATTTCAAGATGATGATGGAGTATCACGGATGTCTAAAGTTTTTTTCATGAGATGGAAGTTCGGATTTATTGGGAAGGAAACAAAGAAATCTCTATGTAATGATGACAAGGAGATTTTTCGGTAGAAAACACTAACAACCTTCTGCATTTTCTGGACTCGGATTGCGTAATGGGGGGCCCACCATCGATCCGGTGGTGTGTACACGCGGCAAAGTTCTGTAGCTCCATTGTGATGTATGTGTTATATTCAAAACGTCAATCCATTTTGACAGATCATTGTAGGCCATTAACCTGAAAATAAAGTAAATCAAAAGCTCAAGTGGAACACGAAAAAAAAAAAAAAAGAAAAAAAGTAAAAAAGAAAAAAAGAAGCAGTGGGGAAAATGGTGCCACGGTTTTAATTATCCTATTTCCCAACATGAATGATATATACTTATGTTCAACATGTTCATAAATTCATATAGACATAAAGGAAGGGAAAATACAAATTAATCTTCATAGAAAACTTCTTAGCCCTGTATAAGTTTTCAATGGTTCAATACCTACTGTTTTATTAGATAAGGTACACTTTAGCTTTAGATGTTCCTCATTTCTTTACTCTTGCCTTCAAATGGCTTGGCAAAATGAATCTACGGTGTCGATGTCCTAATACCCATGCAACTTTGCCACATCAACAGATCATGAAGTCCGTGGTGTTTCCACCGCAATGAATCTTAATCCGTTTGGAAGGCAACAGTGCCCTTGTTGGCCAATATTCATGAGAAATTGACGATTGCGAACAACACCTTTTACCCACCATCTTTTATAAATGCTCCCAAACCTTATTTTTCCAAATTAAACCATTTTGTACTGGCATACCATTTGTAGATGAAAATACCCTTGCATTTATGCGGTACCATGTAACCTATAACTACGGATTATAACCGTAGCTATTGGAAACATGAAATTTAGTGAGGCACACATGAAACTAAACAAGGCAAGCATGAAATCAACGAGGTAAATCTATGGCTACAGACTATAACCGTATCAATAGGTAGGCAAAAATGAGTTCAAAGACCCTCGAGCCTTGTTGAGATTCATGTTTTTCTGTAGATGGCTACAGTTATAATCCGTAGCGATAGATTTGCTTGGTTGAATTTTATGCTTGACTTGTTAAATTTCATATTTTCCAATAACTACGGTTATAATCCTTAGCCATAGATTTCACTGTGCCACATAAATGCAAGGGTATTTTCATCTGCAAATAGTATGTCTGTACAGAATGATTTAGTTTGGGAGCATTTAAAAAAGATGGTGGATAAAAGGTTGGGTTTATAGTAGTCAATTTCTAAATATTCTCCCATGGTGTTACCTAATTTTAGGTAGATTAAGGCACAATGTTTATCTTACTTGCTGCACGCCACTCACAAGATATCCTAATCATTGCTCAGATGGTGATCGTGGATCATAACTTTTATGGAAAAATTGAACTAACCTACTACATGGGAGACATGCACCATGAGAGGGGACTAGGATATTGCTAGCAAGGAGTAATCTAAAGAGGTTCTTTGAGCCACCAATGTATCGAACACATAAATGAACTGAGCTAAGCTCCAGAAAATAAACTCCAGAAAGTGAGCTTTGAGGAGAGACTCACTTGTCGAGCTGAACTGCTCGAATTCAAAGCTCAGTGTTAGAACTAATCGGCCTAATTGATTGAAAAAGTCCCAACCTCAGACGAGGGACATCCGGAAACAATCTTGTATCTTACTAAGCAACAATAAGATCAGACAAGATCTTAGCCGAAGATTACGCCGATCGAGATGGGATCAAAGATATTCTCGGGAGTAAATCCTCACTCGAATTCGAATCCTCTAGTGTATCTGACAAGTCCAACTAAAATACGCAAACCATCTAGCTAAGCATCCTATAAATACACTCTCTAACTTAAGAAGAAGGTACGTGGAAAAACTCCGACTCAGGTTGTAACGCCCCGACTTTTCAGGACATGAGTATATGACCCGTTTCCCAAACATTCGGGTGTTAACATTAAAGGATGGTAAAATTTGAGTATATATATTTTTTTCTTCATTCAAAGTAAGCAGATGAGCGAAGAATGGACAAGTAAGCATAAAGAAAAATTTTGTAATTATATTTAGAATATACAAGAGGTTGCCCACAATCACTTATACAAACCAATGTCTCTGAATTTAAACAAGTACAAGATTTACATTATTTAATACATGAAGAATAACAAAAAGCATATAAGTATAAGCCGCAAGATCACGCGGCTCCTCCAGAAAAAAATAATCATGCATCCCTAGCAATCGTACCCTGCTCCACATTAAGTTTGAACATGCATATCACTTAAGTCACCTGTACCACTTGTATGGCTGTATATTTGATGGATGAGTGGCCAACTCAGGGTGAATTCCCCTCAAGATTACACATCACCACATTAGGTAAGTATAGTTATAAAATAAAGCATACAAAATAATACATGATGCAGGTCTTATTACATGCATGGATGCATGAATGCAATCATCGCCTGGGGATGCTCATCTGTGCGGACAGTGGGCTATCACCCATGCAATCATCGAACCTAGAAAACATCATCCAATCACAACAATACATACATCACGTACGATAGTAATAGATGCCGATCTGTGCCATGTATGCATGATTACCAACCCATTATTTATCCAATTACAACTAGCCAATTTAAATAAGCTCACGGTCACTAAGGGGAGCACATGGCCCAGCGTAGGGAAATGACTCGGTCATAGTGTCTCATTACCACCATCCCCGACTCATGATACTATCACCATAGGATGTTTAATAAAAATTCATCGACTAGTGGTCAATCATATTACAATATATGGGGTTTACCATCACATGGTTGCAGAGTATAAAGCATCCGACCAATATAGGCAAAATATTAAAATAAAACCACGTAGGGCGAGTATCAAAATATGCTTCATAGGATGAATATCAAAACCATATGATAAATACCATCCTCAAAAACCATTGGACACAACAACCCTAGATGGTAGGCCTACATCAATGATCCATCTAGACCATCACTCAATAACCACTAGATCGAAGGTCCATTGCAATCACCGTCAATCGAGTTACATTTCAAGTATGGGTGTACATTTATAAGTGAGAGTTTTCCATTGATGTACCAGTTTAAGTTCCATAAGCAATCCACAAATAATTTATGAACAAACATACAGAATAAACATTAAGCAAGCAATATAACAATTCAATTTTCACCAGGTAACACATGTGATTATAAGAGAGAGATATCAATTATAAGATTAAATAAAAATTATAACTTAATCTAATGAGAAGATGGAAAGCTCAAGGGGAAGAATCATCACCTTATACTTTGAATCGCCTTCTAGTGTCACTAAGTGCTTGCGCCCTTAGGATCGTATCCTATGACAATCATGAACTTATATGATTAGATCCATGTTCTAAGCACTACCTAGGGCTTAAACTAATAGTCTAGGATTATCTTTTTAGGGTCTTAGTGTAGAGTTAGGATTTTCATCCCAGGGTTTAGTCTTAAACTTAGATTTTGAGTTTTTTTTTTTTTTGAACTCTGATTAATGTTTCATTTTAATTTTTGCATAATGAATGAAATGATATTCATAGTAGAAGTATAAATCAGTTAATATTGATAATGATGATTCGCAAGTTCCTATTTGAATACACCAACATTATCTAATATTCTTATGACGACTAATAATCTCTCATGTAACACGAGTAATAATGATAGAATATTTACTATTAATAATATGATGGTCGCTAATAATGATACTCATGTTAATAATACTTATCCTAGCCCCTTAATGAAAGCGATAGTATTTTCTAATGGTAATAGTCATGACTTGTAATATTGAATCTAATCTCGATAATAGGTACTATGACCTACCATGAGTTATGAAATTTTACAATTAGATCCAAACCTAATACATTTCCTGCGTTTAGGGTATTGACCTAGAGTTTAGACCACTTAGGCCTAGGATTTCAACATAAAGTTTAGGTCTAGATTAGATTTTTGGATTTGAATGCCAGTTGATGTAAAATTAGCTACCATGTTAATTTAATAACTATAACATAAGTATTAATATTAATGGTATAATTAATATTAACTCATCAAGGTAATAATAATCATTCTGATGGTAGAAATCAATACACTCCTACTATTAATGGTAACATTTAAGTGTGGCAACTAAAGTACTAGGAAATAATGGTATTATTATTATTATTATTATTATCTATCTACAATACTATTATTAATATGAAAGATTTACTAATGACTAATCATATCTACCACTAATAATCCTAACAATGATACCAGCAATGCTAATGGTAATTAAAAGAATCTCAAAATGGAGGAAAACGTGGACTCACCTTAGTCGACTCAGCTCGAGTCGAGTTGACTCGGCTCAACACAAACACCCATCTTACTCTCTCTCTCCCCTTTTCTCTTTTCTTCCTTTCTTTCCTTTCTTTTCATTATGTTGAGAGGTCCAACAAGAAACCTAGACACATCCCAAACCAGTCAGACCCGGGATTTGGCCTGACTCAGCCCGAAACTTGGCCTGATTCAGCCCAGTGAGTCGACTCAGCCCAAGCTGGTGTAATGATGCACCATCTCCTTCTCTCTTCTTCCTTCTTTTCTCCTTTCTCAAAGCCAGAAGACATTTAGATGAGTTACTGGAGCTCGAACTCGGTGCAACACCAGCTTGCCTCTTTTTTTCTCCCTCATTTCTCCTTCTCTAGTTTTTCTTTTCTCTTTCTCCTTTCTTCCTTCTTCTGTTTCCTTTCTCGTTTACTTCTTCTTGGGATTAAGAAAACCCTGAACATGATCTAGGAAAACACACACAAGACTCAGGACTCGGCTGGATCGCACAGTGTGACATTGGCACATACAAACCCTGAACATGATCCAGGAAAACACACACATGATCTTGTTCACACGGATCGCCCTCGTGGCAATAACAGGAGACAATTTCCATTTTTTGGAATCGATGTGTTTGTAAGGATGGTTTGCAGTGAAGATAGTGTGTCCACATGTACAAGAAAATTTGTTGTGACCATTGGGTTTTGGTCAGGTGGAGCTTCCTAACACGATGGACGATTTGGATTAGCGATCCTACTTCATTTGGTGGGCCACTGATCAAAATTGCGGATGCCTGTTCGTTCACTGTTGCCACACAGGAGAGATGAAGGAAAAGAGGAGAATTTCCTCTTTTGGTGGAAGGCATCAGGTCAAACCCGATTTGACCAGTCTCTTGGTCCAGTGCACTGCCAGTGCACGCCTCTAGTGTGCACACCATTCATGTGTGGGGTCCACCGTAATGTTTGTGAGAAATTCACCTCATCCATTTGGTTTCACAGGTCTAATTAGGACCTTTGGCCAAGGGTCAGACAACTCTGAGGTTTAGGTGGGCCATACGGGTTGATTCCTAGCTCTAACGCTCATTTTCCATTGATCTAGTGGTCGGATCATCTCGAGATTGAACGTTGACGGTTAAAAGGGTTCAAGGGTCCATTTAAGGCTTTCATCATGCATTATTAACTAATACTAATATTAATATGGATTTACTCGTAATTAAAACAATTAAAAACTCATATATATATATATATAATTTCTAATATTAACATGCTACTGTTTACATGTTATTAATCACATATTTATTAATATATAATTTACAATATACAATATCATATTACACATATGTATGGATTGAAAATTGTACAATATCTCTTTTTAAAATCACATTGTTAAATAATATACCATCTTATTAAAATATCTCATAATTTTTATATGAAATATTTAATACTACATTGATATTTATAATTCAATTATATATCAAAAAATTACTATTCATTATTATCATGATTACCATATTTTTTTATCTTCTTTTTAAGGCTAAACCTTATTTTATTTTATTTCCTGTCAGTGGCTTCTGTCAAGTCTATAAGTTCTTACTAGGCCTTGGTCCCAAATTTAAGGTGAATTACATGCATTTTCATACATTATTTATTTGATAAATAAATTATCAAAATTTGTCCATAATCTTTTGATCCATGTTTGTTTAAAAGTTATAATATAATAAATAGATAAAATAATATACTTAATATTTATTATTTGACTACTGGGTGGTTTGATATGTGGATAGGGATTACATTTGGTGGTCAGATTTAAACTAGGATGCGTGTGAATGTTCACTAAGCTAGGTTTGCATCCTACTAAGTCACTTGATATAGTAACACTCGAGTACGGAAAAGTATGGTGTGTTACAATCAACCCCCCTTAAAGAGAATTTCGTCCCCGAAATTTACTACTTCTATTATGAATGGGAACGACAGTTTAATTCATGATGTCTTTTTGCATTCACTAGTCCTCCCTCTAGGGCTACTCGTATGCACAAGTGTTCATGAGATCCTACTAGAACATGATTTGTTCCATCTACCCCCCTTAAAGAAGGTTTTGCTATCAGGATTCGTAACTGTCATCGCAATCCTTGTCCATCCAAGTAGTAACATTATCTTAATAGTGCACCTTCCTTCATATATGTCTAAGTTTGAAATCACCTCATATACATTCTTAACAAGCCACATCTAAGTTAACCACAACCCTTAAATCCCTAGTCTATCGTATCAACTAATGTGTTTAGATACCCCCAAAAGTTAGAAGTCATTCCAATGCTAACCAAGACTAGGGAATTATTTCGATGTTTGCCAACATTAGCATTTTTTTTAATGATTACAAGTTCCTTTAGGTGACAACTAAGAATTTATATTTTCCCCTTCATTTTCTTTGACTATTAATGATAGTTCCCAGCTATCCCAGGTATATTACCAATTTCTATTTTCCAATGCACAGGCTAACACGAATAGGTGGTTGTATTAGGTTTGAGCCCAATACCTCGATCATCTTCCTGCAGAATAGAGGATTTCTGGTGTCAATTCATAATCCTATTAAATTTCGATCTTCTACCTAATTAGGGCATTGAGATCATTAGAAATTTGCTAAGACTTAGAATTCGAGCCAAATCAAGTAAACTTGGTATAAATATAGTTTCATCCATTCGTGATCCTGATTATTCGAGACTCATAGGAAATATCATGTAATTTTCTACCTCCATAATGGATAAGACCATGTGGCCTATTACGCTTCCAATGCGCACTCTAATTCCTTAATGTACTAACTGAAAATTTCATGATCAAAATTTCTATATGGAGTTTGAGTTTGAATTTTCTAAACTCATTTAGGATTTCAAATCTAATTCTAATATTCGTAGCCTAGGGTTGAAAACTTACCCGAAATTTTATAATTTCACTTCTAATTAGTTTTACTTGCTGTGATTTGTGGGAAATATTATTTCTAAGTAAAGAGATGTATTGGGAAGTTTAAATTACAGTTCCTGTTACAATCTCTTAAGCTTAGGGAATGTTTATGCTTGACCTAATGTATAATATGGTAGGTAAAGGTTTTCCTATAGTGCCTAAGTTCATTCCATTTGCTAAATATTGTAACCATGTTATTTCCAGCTAATGAAACTTCCAGAAGAGTTCAAACTCTAGGTTTCTAAGAATCGTTTCTTGGGAGTCAAGTTTAGGGAATGTTCTTGTTTGTTCTTACGTATATCCTAGTGAGAACTTGTCCTCCAATGGTACCTAAGTTTAACTTCTAGTTCAAATGACTAAACATGGAATTTCCAAGGGAATCTAAGTTCCATTTCTAAGTTCTAAGATTATCCAACAATGTGTTAGGGACCTAAGATCTGGAATTTCTATATTCTCAATTTCTCCTAACTACAGGGGAAGTTCAAATGAGTTTAAGTGGTTATTCTAATAATTTTTAAGGGGGACCTAAGTTTATTCCTAAGTTCTTCAGTCCTCCAAACAAGTTTCTAAGGGGCCAAAAGTTTTAGGTTCCTATATTCTCAATTCCTTTTACATATATAGGATTCCACATCATTTCGACTAACTATCTTAATTATTTATGAGGGGAAACTAAGTTTTGGTTTCTACATTCTTCAAAATTTCACCAAGTCTAGGGGAGATTCACCTAAGTCCAATTTTTAATTTCAAACATCCAAATTCATGACATTTAAAGTTTGTATAAGATCATTTTCCAATGCCAAGTTTGTCCAAATTATGCTCTGATACCAACTTGTAACGCCCCAACTTTTCAGGACCCGAGTATATGACTCATTTCCCAAAAATTTGGGTGTTAACCTTAAAGGATGGTTAAATTCGAGTATATATATTTTTTCTTCATTCAGAGTAAGCAGATGAGCATAGAATGGACAAGTAAGCATAAAGAAAAATTTTAAAAATATATTTAGAATATACAAGAGGTTACCCATAATCACTCATACAAACCAATGTCTCTGAATTTAAACAAGTACAAGATTTACATTATTTAATACATGAAGAATAATAGAAAGCATATAAATATAAGAAGCAAGATCACACAGCTCCTCCAGGCAAAAACAGTCATGCATCCCTGGCAATCGTACCCCACTCCTCATCAAGTTTGAACATGCATATCACTTAAGCCACCTGTACCACCTGTATGGTTGTATATTTGATGGATAAGTGACTATCTCAGTGTAAATTTTCCTTAGATTACACACCGCTGCATTAGGTAAGCATAGTTATAAAACAAACCATACAAAACAATACATGATGTAAGTCTTATTAAATGCATGGATGCGTGAATACAATCATCGCCTCGGGGATGCTCATTCGTGTGGATAGTGGGCCGTCACCCATGCAATCTTCGAACCTGGAAAACATCATCCAGTCGGAATCATCAAACTTTGGAAACATCATCCAGTTGGAACAATACGTACATCACGTACGATAGCAATAGATGTTGGTTTGTGCCATGTATGCATGATTAGCCAACCCATTATTAATCTAATTATAACCAACCAATTTAAATAAGCTCATGGTCACTACGGGGAGCACATGAGCCAGCGTAGGCCGACGGCTCGGGCATAGTGTCCCATTACCACCATTCCGGACCCATGAGACCACTATCTTAGGATGTTTAATGGAAACCCATCAACTAGTGGCCAATCATATTATAATATATGAGGCTTACCATCACATGGTTGCACAACATAAAAATCGGACCCATATGGAGAAAATATCAAAATAAAACCACGTATGACGAGTATTAAAATATGCCACATAGGACGAATATCAAAACCATACGATAAATACCTTCCTTGAAAACTAATGGACACAACAACCTTGGATGGTAGGCCCACATCAATGATCTATCTAGATCACCACTCAATAACCACTAGATCAAAGGTCCATTGCAATCACCGTCAATTGAGTTACATCCCAAGTGTGGGTCTACATTTATAAGTAGGGGTTTTCCATTGTGTACCAGTTTAAGTTCCATAAGCAATCTACAAATAATTCATGAACAAACATACATGATGAACATTAAGTAAGAAATATAGTAATTCAATTTCCACCAGCTAATACATGTGATTATGAGAGAGAGATATCAATTATAAATGTGAATAAAAACTATAACTTAAGCTAATGAGAAGAAGGAAAGCTCAAGGGGAAGAATCATCACCTTATACTTTGAATCACCTTCTAGTGTTGTTAAGTGCTTGCGCCCTTAGGATCATATCCTATGACAATCACGAACTTATATGATTAGATCCAAGTTCTAAGCACCACATAGGGCTTAAGATCATAATCTAGGATTATCTTTTAAGGGTCTTAGTGTAGAGTTAGGGTTTTCATCCTAGGGTTTAGTCTTAAACTTAAATTTTAGGTTTTTTTAAAAACTCTGATTAATGTTTCAATTTAATTTTTTCATAATGAATGAAATGATATTCATAGTAGACGTATAAATCAGTTAATATTGATAATGATGATTCACAAGTTCCTGTTTGAATACGCCAACATTATTTAATATTCTTATGACGACTAAT
The DNA here is from genome assembly GCA_037074715.1 of Magnolia kwangsiensis. NCBI lineage: Eukaryota > Viridiplantae > Streptophyta > Magnoliopsida > Magnoliales > Magnoliaceae > Magnolia > Magnolia kwangsiensis. The sequence continues at coordinate 85,366,870 of CM073572.1, read as the reverse complement.
AAGCTCTTATGCAACACGAGTAATAATGATAGAATATTTACTAATAATAATACGATGATCTCTAATAATGATACTCATATTAATAATACTTATACTAGTCCCATATTGAAAGCGATAGTATTTTCTAATGGTAATAGTCATGACTTGTAATATTGAATCTAGTCTCGATAATAGGTACTATGACCTACCATGAGTTTTGAAATTTTACAATTAGATCCAAACTTAAGACATTACCTATGTATAGGGTATTGACCTAGAGTTTTGACCACTTAGGCCTAGGATTTCAACCTAAAGTTTAGGTCTAGATTAGATTTTTGGATTTGGATGCTAGTTGAAGTAAAATTAGCAACCATATTAATTTAATAACTATAATATAAGTGACGCCCATGAGCGAGCATTTATGGAGTTAAAGGACTGCCTTATGTCTGCTTCTGTCCTCACTCTTGAAATAGCAGTAAAGTTCGCTTTAGTTGAAGTAGGAATATGCCAATATGTCCTAGAGGGGGGGTGAATAGGACTTTTTAAAGTTTTTATAGTTTATGTAAAAATCCTATTACACTAATCCTATCAATATGCATTTATCAGGATTACTCAAACGTAACTCTACTAGCTTCCAAGCCCGGTAGAGGATCAAATCACAAACTATTTAAGAAATAACAATATGTCACCTAGTTTATGATGGATATGATTGTGTGTGTCTGAGGTGTGATCTCAGGTATATAGATGTGAAAGTATTGAAGTAAATCAAGTACATAAAAGAATAACAATCGTAAACATAATAATTTTTATATTGGTTCGACTACTTGTCTACCTCACTTCCAGTAACCACACTCAACCCTTGATTATACCGGATTTCGGTTCACCTCAAACCTAAGGTTTTAAATCAGGTTCACCTTCAACCTTTATAACATACATTAAGGTTGACTGTTTATGCTCTCACGAGTAAGGGTTAACACAACACACCCACTTTCAGGCACACTAGCCAAGGATCTTCCATAAGACCCTAACAGAGGTTTCACACGGTTCACCTCAAATCCAAGGTTTTGACTAGTTCACCTTTAACCAGATGTTTATGCTCTTCACTGAGCAAGGGTCCACATAACACACCCACCATGTACACTCCTGCCAGAGGCCTCCTTGAGGACTTGCAAGGGTGAGAAACACCTTGGACCTAATCCTACAAAGGAATGATCAAAGGGTCCTCTGGACTCTAGATACTTACAGATAAGTGGATGAGTCTCATTCAGCACGTTGAAGAAGATCTCTTCCTTGTTAATGAAGAATCTTCTGCTTTCTTGATCCGTAACTCAAATGATGTACTAATATATGACGATGGGTTGGGTCAAGATTATGATGGAATCCTACTCTCTAGATGTTTTCCTATTAGGAACATAGAGCGATTCCAATCATCTATGCATTCAAGGCATCCCAGCTTAATGATTTATCATTAAGGCAGTAGCTGGAGGATCCTTGAATGTGGAAGTTCATTCCCTTATCCACTCTATTGAATATCAATGATGGGGGTGGATTGGAGGATGAACTCCCTTGAGGGAAAGGGTTTTGGGTAAACGATCTAAGGTTAAACACTCAAAAGCACTCTCTTCTTTCTCTACTAGAAACAATAGACAAGTTCTCTTTAAGTAGGCAAAAGTTTCCAACGGATATAAAATGGTCACATTTATGATAGAGTTCGATATCATCGAGCGGGTCGATATCATCGAGTGGGATTGATATCATCGAGCGTATACTCTCGATAACATCGACGGTCTGCTCAATGACATAAACTCAAATGTCATACGCTTTTGAAACCTTTTGCCAGTTGGTCGAGGGAATCGAGACTCGGGTCAATGTCATCGGATTTCGAACTCCAATTTCATCGATGCAAGGATCGATTCCTCGACATTTAAAAATAACAGAGACTTGCTTTGAAATATTTCAGGTTTATAAGAATGATTGAGGGACCTTTCGATATCATCAGAATTTGAATGTCAATAATATCGATAGATGTGTCCAGGCATCGGTAAATCCAGAGGATTTTCGTTTAAGCTTGCTGGACAGTTTTTTATCCCTATTCAATGCATTAATTTATCTATCAATATTATTGATATTTGAATATCGATTCTATCGAGGGACCCTCAATCATAGATAAATTAGTTTAAAATATATTGTTGAAAAACTTCGCTCCCATGTTCGATATCATCGAGAGCCTTCCGATATCATCAAGATTTGAACTTCAATGGTATCGAGACGAGCTTCGATTTATCAGAGCGTATATGAATTTCTCGAGTAAAAATAGGGGTGCCGGAGAACTGCCTGTCAATATTATCAAGTCACTTTGATGGACTTGAGATTTAAATATCGATGATACAGGTATCCTAGTAACTTCACCCCATACACCAAGACCATTCATATTTCGTTCTGATACAGGTATCCTAGTGATCTCTACCCCAATCAGCCTGCTTATTAGTCTATGAGTGATGTGTTCGTTTTGATTTGTGATAGTGACTAAGATGATTGTTGGAGTATTTTCAACATGGTAGATTAAACTTAAGAACTGATGTACCAAATTATGCTGAAATCCTCCTCCAAGATTCATGATATTCCCCCAACTGATCAGTTCTAAGAGATTGATGATCCCAAAAGATGTAATGCTCTTCTTTTAAACTAACCGTTCTGCTACAAGCTTCAAGTTGAAAAGTGGAGATAAGCCAGTTGCTTCATTCTTTCCTTTCTTGCTCTTCATTGAAGGTTGTTGTGGAAGAACCAGATTGTTAGACATGATTGTTTGAGAGAAAAATTGTTCTGAGAAGTGTAATCCCATTTAGAGATAAACTAATGAGTTTCTTTTTCTGATCATCCGTCTTTAATTCAGCAGTAGCCATCGATATCATCGATCATCATTTTGATGACATCGGGGTATCCTTTTTTATATTTTCAATGGATATCAGAGGGAAGTCCAATCATCCCGACGATTTATTTTCTCAAGAGATTGTCGATGATATCGATTCTCGGTCGATGCAATCGAACCAATCACTCAATGCATCAATAGGTATCTCAAAGGTGGATGTTTTCAATTTTCAGCATTCAGACAATCTTTAATGTATACTATTAGTATATATATATATATGTATCAACAATATACTCAGCAAAATTTTGTACAAGCATTGTACAAACCAAAATTATAAACATCAAGATGTTCTCAAAAAAAAAAGGAGAGAGACTTCAGATGTATCATTAGAAGCTTATCAAAAATCCATCATTTCATCAAATATCCAAATCTTGATGTATGATTTGGACTTGTTTTCTCTATGCTCAGTATTTCTAGGCATAGGGATCATCCTTTCCCATTCATTTGATGACATAGCAGTGGTTATGTGTGCGATAACCCTTCATTACTGACTTTCCTGAGAGGTCCATGATTTCGCATTTCTCCTTGTAGAATGCAACCACATGCTTATCATCACAAATTTGAGAAATGCTTAAAAGATTGCCCGTTAATCCTTTTATGCAAAAGGCATTCTCATTTTTGAGCAACTGGATTCCCTTAATGACTCCCTGTCCAATTACCTTAGTGGTGCTTCTGTCTCCATAGATGACTATCCTATGATTAAGATCTGAATAATTTGTAAGGAGGGATTTGTCACCCGTGACGTGTCGTGAACACCCGCTATCCAGATACCACTTAGTTTCATTGCCTGACATATGGTTTGAATGAGTAACCAGACAATTATTTTCTTTTGGGACACATTTTGTGACAGGATTTTTAACAATGGTAGATATTGTTTTCTTATTTAATTTTACCACTTGATTTAGTTGTTCTTTATCAGTCATTTTAGGTGGTAGTGGGTGTGAATCTCTTTTAATCATATTTCTTGGTCATCTCAAGACATTTCGCACTTCTCTGGTAGGTTTGAATTTTCCAATATGATTCTGACTAGAGCTATGTTGAGTCTTACCAGGAGACAAGAATTCAATCTTATAATGACCCGAATCACCACATAAATGACACACTGGAGTAATTCTTTTATTACTACCTAAAGCAGCAGTTCTTCCAGTTGTTAGTGTTGCAGTTCTAGTCTTTGTTTCGTATCCCAAGCTGTTCTTATCCTTTCCAGAATTTCCCATACCTAATAGTTTTTCTAACTTCTCACCACTCTAGGAAAACTTATAGTGTAGCTTAGCAGTTTTTTTAGATTCCTCTAAATCAAACAGAAGTGTATGATTTTCATTTTGTAGGAGCGTATTTTTTTCTTTTAATTACTCAACCTGTTTGTTTAGTTTTTCAGATTCTGATTTAAGGAGGTGTTAATTCTTTCAATTCTATCATTATCTGAGTGATGTTGCAGTAAATCATTAATCAGGTGTGTATTAATTTTCAGAGTTTTATCCAAATCTTTTTGCAGCAATTCCTTTTTATTCTCAGATATTCCAAGTCGTTTAACAACTTTGATGCTGTGAATGTACAGTTGATTATAAGCATCTTGTAGTTTATCCCTTTTCTATTCTTCTTCCTCTGTTTCCTCATTATCAAACGAAAATAATTCAGTGGCTTGCTGTTCTTCCTTGTTTTCAAATTTCGTGTGAATGATTGGAGCAGTAGAGACCATAAAAATTTTCAATGATTTCTAATCTTCATCGCTCTCTGAGTCACTAAATTTTAAATTTGACTCTTTCGTATCATCTGATGTGGCAGCCATTACCTTGCCCTTCATTTTTCTATTTGGGCATTCAGTAGACAAGTGTTCATACTTTTGACAGGCATAACATTGCGATTCTTTGACCTTTTTACCAAATTTACCTGCAAAAGGTCCATTGTCCATATTTCTTCCTCTGGAAGGACGGCCACGATTCTTCTGAATCTTTGTGCCAGCAAAGCTACTTCCTCATCTTCATCTTCCTTTTCACTTTCACTGTCTTCATGTATTATTTTCTTTGAAGTTTTTAGGACAATTGTTTTGGATTTTTGGGTTCGTTTGAAGTGTAGTTCGAAAGTTTGTAGGGAACTTACCAGTTCTTCTACTTTCATCTCGTCTATGTTCCTACACTCCTCAATTGTTGTTACTTTGGGATTAAATCATTCTGGTAGGGATCTTAGAATTTTCCCATAAATTTTCAGTACCAGTACTTTTTCCCATAAATGTTTGGGTATAGTCCCAAAGATAAGCATGGACTAGGTATAGTCCCAAATATTTATGAATTCGCATCAACAATCTTATAAGAGTAATGGAAATGAAATACAATAATGTGAGCATGTTAACACATGTTATAACATACAACTTGAGTGAATCATCTAACACATGCATTTCATGCATATAATGAAATCATGCATATAACTAACATGTAGGAAATCATTTACATCAGCATATTAATTGAGAATTCAATCTCAAACTAATTCATAACACCATTTAATTCAATACATACTAATACAAGCATTTATACAAACACTTAAACTACACACTTAAGTCTACATATAGTCTGTCGACTCAAAGTGCGCATTTAGGCGAATCTCTTCGCCAAACTAATTATGCACGCATTCCTAGTATCCTAATGCGACAAGAAGCCATGTCAATCATGTCAGCAAAATATGGATGAAAATAATATTTCCTACAAATGACTAAAATGCCCTAAATCTCATATTTTTCGTCTGCTTACGAAACAGGAAACGGACAGCATGTTGTACATGTCAAACGACATTGCCGTCGATAATCTACTATTAAACGACATTGAAAGCGTTGAAAACAGTCAATCAAAGCGTCTAAAATCTGCACCTTTTCTCCTAGAAGCGTATCAATTCGAACGGAGCGTATACGCTTCGTCTACGGCGAATAAGCAACCTAATACACAAGATCCATAAGCTACTTCGCTATGGAAATGACGGAACCTCAAATCAGCAAATATTTAGGGTAGTTGCTTACCAAGAAACATGGCAAAATCACCGGCAAAGTGATTGGATTGCGTGGCTTAAACACGTGCAGCAGGTAGTACAAGCAGCAGGAAAAACTCTCCCACCTTCTCTCACAAACTCTCACCTTCTCTCTCGCTCTTGCTAGGGTTTCTAGCAAATTCGGATGGGTGAGAGGAGTGAGGATTTAAGCCCCTTTTATAACCCCAAACATGCCCAAAACAGCTTGGGAACAATATTTACTTGATACCTAACCAAATCGGGGCTGTTTCGGTCCAAAAAGACATTTCTGGTGGTCCCCTGACCGAACGGGATCGGACTTAAGTTCATGCACATCGGATGTCGCTCACATCCCATTTTCAGACCATCAGTGTTCGTAGATCGCACGTGGCGGTCCAGTTTCAGTTCAGCGGTCACCCCACGTAGATGAGGTCTACAAGTCTCATGATATGAAATAGAAATTTTTCCCGATCCAAGGGTGTAATTTGGCTGAATTATGACGGTCAGAATGTTTAATACTGACGTGCCAAGTCGTGTGCCAGATTTGAATTTCAAATTCCAAATCTAACCCTATTCTCATTCTCTTCACTTCAGGCTCAATGAAATAGCCTGTGAATGTCGGTTGGACTTAATTTTTGAAATGATTGTCAAGTCCAGTTAGGCGGTTATAACGGTCTAAGATTATAGGTATCGGACTTTCAACACACGGTCTAGATCCAATACAAAGTTTCAAAGAGGTCCAGAGAACAAACCGGTTTAGAGTTTGATCCGAGGTTTTAGAGTATTATAGCACCATTGATTCTACAAGTTTTGGGTCTTGTAGAACGTATTTAAAGCGGTCAGGGATTATTTCACAGCTACTCCAGCATAGCGCTAGCTAACTTATGCTTAGTTTCTAAAGGAATTAATCCTAAGTGATTTCTTTGGCTATGGAATTGGGTTCTGAGCGATTTTCCAAGTGTTTTAGTTGACCCATTGCCTACGGACGTCTAACCCCAAGTTGGAAAAAATTCAGGGTGTTACAGAGAACCTGCTAATCTTTGCTCTATTATTCCACTGAGTTAGCTACTCACTCTCACGTTATGGGATGGTGTTCCGAACACCCACCAGACCCTTTTGTAATTGCAGATGATGGCGCGGCCTATGAGGTGGAGCTAGACTTGTATGATGATGAGAGGATCCCTCCTTTATGCGTGTTCTGATCGACGGGATTACAGGGAGGTTGATTAGATGCCTTGACACTTGTCATTTTATATTTTTGGAGCACTCATGTATATCCTTTCTTTCCATTTTTGGAGTATACATGTATTTAATTAACCTAGTAACATGTTCACACTCTGCAGACTTACAATCAATTATATATATTTTATGTATTTATCACAGTCTTCCGCTTACTAATTTAACTGTCTCTGGAGTATGATATGTTATTTTGGCTTAGTATCAACTCTTTTTTAATGCCATTCTACAGACAACATGCATTTATCATTACCCATGTTGCATAAGTGACGTTCTGGAACTCGGGAGTTGGGTTTCTACTCGACCCCCGATTTTTGGGGTGTTACAAACACTAACCTTACTAAGGCTGCCATGAATGCAAGAGGCCATACCAAGGCTATACAATGCGATGAGTATTGGGCACCATACCAAGGCGATTCAATATAAAGCTTATACAGCGGATGTAAATGCAATGCGAAGTGATGGCAGTCCTCATATTTAAACCACATATCCGTACTGTTCCATCATAAGGGATCTACCAAGTTCAAGTACACTGCATGATGACTGCCGCTCTCCAGACCCCCATAGTCAAATGAGTATAAGAGACCTCACTACTCACTCGTGATTAGCCAATTACTATCAAGGCTCGATAGTAGCGGACCCATTCACGATCTAGTCAAACTCAGCCCAACTATTAGCCCCTTTCCCTCAGGAGGGTAAGGCCACACCCCATCTCAACCGACTACAAGAGAATGGGAGTCGGGGCCTAACAGTGTAAGGCCCTCGTGTGCTCATGGTTCAACCTGGTCACGACGCTGGGGAAGATCTTTGGTACTATGAAAGTTTTTGAGTTTTCCCCCATGGGCATCCTATGCACCCCATATGCTTAGGTAACATTTCTAATGTCCAATCATGGAGATTCATGATGTATCTGTGGAGGCTATGACCCTAATGAAGTAAGGGCGAAAATTCACATACTATGCAATGCTAGATGCATGATTCACACAATCAACATGCATAATTTCCAAGTATCCAACGTGCTCAGGAGGGGATATTACGTCCCTGGGAGAAGGTAATATGTAATGCCCAATGACACAACCATGACCACACACAAACATTGTCAACCAAGCATGTAATGATGTACATGGGTCATAAGAATGAATCTAGACACACTATGTGGCGATATACAATGTATTACACTCCTCCTATCTAAGAAAGAACCGAGACAAGGTACTTAGACAGTATCCATAAGGAATCTAACCTCTAGTGGGGGCCCATTTACTTAGGGTAGCCCACAAGACTAAGCATACAAGCTACGGGTCTAAGTAATACAGAGGAGCTTATCAAGAGTCTAAGATGAGCACTCAATCACACTTAGATAGAACCAGGCCTAGAGGGATCCATAATGAGGACATTTAATCACCATTCCCTAAAAGGCATAAGAACTATGAACCATATGGATAGAAGGCCTAAAGCTAACATTCAAGATAAAAAAAATAGGTGATCACATATATATCATATCCCTCATAATGTGCCATAAGAACAGGGGTCTAATGTTACATTCAACAACATGGGACTCAAGAAGGAAATTAAGGCCCAAGACTCAATTCCCAATGGCCATAGAATTCCATACATTAAGTTGGACTTGGTGGGCAGCCTACGTACACAATGTATGGCTCAAAAATAAGTTTAAGTTTGGATGAAATGGGCCCCACTACATCAGCCCAATAACTAGCAATTTAAGTGGGTAATCTAAGGGCCCAATACCATCCATATCTCAGCCCACAAGTCCATCAAAATGGTGGAAGTCATCCCAACATATGGATGGGCCAAGCTAGGACATCTCTGCCTACACTGGGCCCAGTAGATGTTCCAAAAATCTAATTTAAAATGGGGTCCTCATATGATCACTAAAGGTGACCCAAAAGAATGCAATAATTAAGCCCAAAGATTCTAAGAAAAATATAAGCATGAAACACATAAAAAAGTTTCTCAATATGGTGGGCCTCACATTCAATAAATTTTTAGCCATAACAATGTACATTCAAAGTCCCTTGATAAACTTTTGGCCCACTCAACTTCCTGGGCTTGCTAAGGCCCAAAAATTAGCCAAAATGTATGGAAATAATCTCATGAAGGCCAACAATACTCACAGGGGGCCTCACCAGATGGAGAGTAAGTATACATCATAATAGATCAAGTGGGCCTACTACTAGACCGCGAGTTCAGCAGCAACCTAAGGCAGAGAGTGCTTCATGGCGATCCAAGGCTTGGACAGCCGAGACCAAACATACGTTAAGGTAGGCTCCACATACATTCATATAGTGCCTCAAATATATAACCTAGGATCTATGGTGAGACTTTAACCATCTTTAGAGGAAACTATGGGCCTACCTTAGGGCCACCAAGGAGGACATCCAACCTCAACTGGGTCCAAAAAGGTAACCTGTCACTACTCAAATAATAAACAAGGCCCAAGGCATATGCAATCCATGAACTAGCAGGCTATACACCAAGCCCAACACATAGGCAATATAGTGGGCCCTCAAGCAAGGTTTGAGCCCAACTATAAAAGTCATAAACCCACATTGTGGTGGGCCTAATGGGCAGCCTGGTAATCCAACCATAAGGGCAATCCTTATACTTAATCCAAGTGAGTTGGGCCTCACAACTTGGCCAAGTACAGTGGTTATTTTGGTGGGAAACTAAGGGCCCAAATACTTACATATTATAGCCCACAAACCCATCAAAATAAGTAGTAAATATAGGCTTAAAGGTCAAGGGGCCTATTTAGAAAGTTCCAGTCCAACTAGGCCTAGAGAATCCAACAAATAGTTATGAACATTGATCCAAGAAAAACCCAGCTGGGGTAGGCCTTAGGAGCACACTAATTAAGCCCAAAGGCACATCAGGAAATAGGGTAAGATGTGTACTAACATCCCCAAATATGGTGGGCCATGCTACCTCAAAACATACAACTACGGGTAGCAACTTTGGGCCTATTGCGGAAATTCCAGCCCACCTACTTTTTGGGCCTACTGGACACTAGCAATAATTTATTTTATATAATATTCTTGCTTCCTAGTGACCCATACACATCATAATGGGTCCCACCAGAGGAAAGGAGTGGATACAACACATATATCAAGTGGGTCATGTCAGCAGGCCAATAGGTTGGCCGTCCTTGGGTGGATGGTCATGGGGGCCTAGATGGCAGCCCTTAAAATACATCAAAGTGGTTCCCCAAAAAAAAAAAGGGCAAATCCTCAGGGAGGTGGGTCTCGTCCCAAGTGGACCACAGATAGATGGGCAGTGGGGATAACAAATACATTAAGGTGGGCCCACAAAAAGGGTTGATGGCCCAACCATTGCTGAACGCCCCAGCCTGGGCATCCCAGTCTTGTGGGCTGGTCCAGCCCACGCCACGGTCAACACAAGAGTCTGTTGACCCCGAAACTTGGCAGGTAGGTCCTACCATAGGTGGTCACCTCTCTTTGAAATTTCATAATTTTTTAATTAGTATAAGTATTTTAATTAATTTAAAGAAAATAGACTATCCAGAAAATATGTTTAGTGCAGATTTTTGATAGGCCCTAATTTGAGCTTCCAATGGTGTGGATTGATGGCCTCTAAAAATTGGTGAAAAACCGTTTTTGTGTCCCCTCATATGTGTACTACAAAGTGGGGTCCACGAATGTGGCCCACCACTGGAAAAAGTATGTTATATCTAAGGAATTCCACACTGATATGTGGCTGGAACAATGCAGAAATTAAAGAGTAACCACCTCACTTGGGCCACACCTTTGGGATGTCAATCAGGATCAGATGGGGCTGAAATTTGGGGGACATCAAGGTGAGATCCCCAACTTTCAGAAAAGTATATTTGATGGGTAAGAAAAGGCCCCCAATCATTCCCAATTTCAGGCCCAAAACAAAAAGAAATTTATCCCAAAAATCTGGACAACAATACATTCTTGAATTAAAATAAATGTAGAAGCCATTTAAGGAAAGGATTAACCTATAAGTTTTTTTCCATGGCCCACCCCAGTGGGCCCCATAATTTTCTAGATCGAATCCAAAATTTACCAGTCTTACATGCGACATTTAGGGTGGTAAATGGGACACCCTAACTATAGTGTAGGTTGGGTATGGACGTCCCACCCTTGCTGGGCTTTCCTGGACAATCCAGGCCCACTAAGTGTACCACACATACATCATTAGAAATAAAAGAGAAGGGAGAGGAAAGGAATGATATCCGGCCATTGGGGGAGCGCTCCCCCACTATTGACCCTTCCCTAACACAATCACAACCACATATACTATACATATACAATGTACAACATGGATTTCATCATACATGGACTAGATCTAAGATAAATGGTTGGGATGCCATCTCAACCATGATGCAAGGGTCTAGATGACCCATCATGCCTAAGGAATGAGAATAAATCATGATGAAATGAATCCATCAAGGGAATCCCCATGCATGGACATGCATGAATAAGATGGGCCCAATGGCCACATCTAGAAGGTTATGTAGTATCTCCACCATTGATTGGTGGGTCCTACACATCCCAAATGAGAAAGAGGGAAGGATCCACATTAAGAAGAAGAGATCTACATGATATGGAGAGCACCCACCTTGATCCTTACAAAAATCTAGGTCTTCTTCCTCCTAACACTCTAAGGGAGATGGATGGATGGGTGAGATGAACTTGTGATGGATGGATTTAGAGAGATTAGGGAGAGAAGAGTCTGGAAACATGGAGAGGGAGAGGTGGGGAGATCCCACCTTCTAGCAAGAAAGAACAAAAAGAAAAGAGGGAAATGAGAGGGAGAGAGAGAGAGAGAGAGAGAGAGAGAGAGAGAGAGAGAGAGAGAGAGAGAGAGAGAGAGAGAGAGGTGTTTGTAGGAAGGAAATGATTGTAGCTTGTTTAGGGAAGAGAAATTTCAGCCTTTTCTCTTGAGAAATGGGGCTTTGGTTAGAGAGATAATGATAGGCTAGCAAAAGAGGACTTAAGGGAGGCTATAGGTTAGGGTTATGGGTAGTGTATGAGTGATGGGTAGTGTAAAACATGGGATTTGGGTACTGTGTGTGTGGTGTGTGTTGTAACTTGTGCCAAAGGATGGGACCAACTAGAAATTCATGCACACCACCCCTAGGTGGGCCACATGATCATGATCAAGGGGTAAAAAATGAAATGCATACAACTTATGATATACACGTCAGAAGGATGCACAAGGTGCATCATTAGAACCGTAACGACTATGCAAACAAGATGACATAGCTTTTTGCTCGAATCGAATCGGGTGTACATGATCGAACTTAAGGATGACTGTAAACACTATCCGAGGGTCGCGGGTCGACAGGATTCGGCCGGTAGGACCGCGGGACCAAGAGAAACAAAATGCATACCTACACACATATATGCACACAATGAACTCGAGTTGGGTCCTATAACCCTCCCCACTAACAAAGAAATTTTATCCTCGAAATTGACCAATCCAAGAAAAAATAAAAGGCAAAACACCACCATCATAAAATAAACATTTTAGAGAAGGCAATGTATATAATTATATATCAATCAAGAAACAAATGGGGATAGTACTCTGTAATCTCGGCTTCGCATTCCCAAGACGCCTTGGCCTCCGAATGATGACCCCATTGTACCTTTACTAAGGGAATGATCTTGGTGCTAAGGACCTGCTCCTTTCGATCAAGAATACGAATCAACTGCTCAATGCAAGAGACATCTTCACAAACCTCGAGTGTCTGCTAATGAATCACAGGAATGGTGTCCTACCCACACTTCCTTAACATAGAAACATGAAACACATCATGAATCGCGGACAACTCAGGAGGTAAGCCAAGATTATAGGCCACAACGCCCAGTGCTCGATAATCTGAAAAGGTTCAATAAATCTCGGGGCAAGCTTACCCTTCACACCAAATTGAACAACGCTTTTCATAGGTGAAACCTTGAAATATACCCTATCCCTAACTGTAAACTCGAGGGGTCAACGCCGATGATTAACAAAACTCTTCTGCTGGCTCTAAGCTGTATGCATCCTCTGCTTGATAACATCAATAATCTCTGACGTCTACTGCACAAGCTAGGGACCTAAGAGACGATACTCTCCAACCTCGGTCCAACAGCTATGAGATCTACACGGTCTACCATACTATGCATTGCCAGATGCATGATTCACACAATCAACATGCATAATTTTTAAGCATCCAACATGCTCAAGAGGGGATACTACGTCCCTAGGAGAAGGTAATATGCAATGCCCAATGACACTACCATGACTACACACACAAGTGTCAACCAAGCATGCAATGATGTAGATGGGTCATAAGGATGAATCTAAACACACTATGTGGCGATATGCAATGTATCCAAGAAGGAACGAAGATTAGGTACTTAGACAGTATCCATATGGATTCCAACCTCTATTGGGGGCCCATTTACCTGGGGTAGTCCACGTGACTAAGCATACAAGCTACGAGTCTAAGTAATAAAGAAGGAGCCTACCAAGAGTCTAAGATGAGCACTCAATCACACTTTAAGAACCATGAACCATATGGATAGAAGGCCTAAAGCCCACATTCAAGATCAAAAATAGGTGGTCACACACACACACACACACACACACACACACACACACACACACACACACACATATATATATATATATATATATCATAACCCTCATAATGGGCCATAAGATCAGGGGTCTAATGCTACATTCAACAATATAGGCCCCATGAGGGGAATTAAGGCCCGAGGCTCAATTCCTAATGGCCATAGAATTCCATACATTAAGTTGGACTTGGTGGGTAGCCTGGGTACACCATGTATGGCCCAAAAAAAAGTTTAAGTTTGGATGAAATGGGCCCCACTACATTAGTCCATTAACTAGCATTTAAGTGGAAAACTGAAGGGCCCAATACCATTCATATCTCAGCCCACAAGTCCATCAAAATAGTGGAAGTCAGCCCAACATATGGTTGGGCGAAGGTGGGACGTCCCTGCCCACTCTGAGCCCACTAGATGTCCCAAAAATTTGATCTAAAATGGGGTCCTCATATGATCACTAAAGGTGACCGAAAAGAATGCACTAAGTAAGCCCAAAGATTTTAAGAAAAATATAAGCATGCAACATGTACACAAGCTTCTCAATATTATGGGCCCCACATTCAGTAAAGTTTTAGCCATAACAATGTACATTCAAGGCCCCTTCATAAACTTTTGGCTGACTCAACTTCCTGGGTTGCTAAGGCCCAGAAATTAGACAACCTATGTGGAAATAATTTCATAAAGGCCAACAATACTCACAGGGGGCCTCACCAGATAGAGAGTGTGTTTACATCATAAAAGATCAGGTGGGATTGCTACTAGACTGCGAGTCTAGCAGCAACCTAAGGCAGAGAGTGCCTTCATGATCGGGTGATCCAAGGTTTGGACAGTCGTGACCAAACATATGTTAAGGTAAGCTCCACCTACTTTCATATAGTACCTCAAATAAATGGCTAAGGATCTATGGTGGGCCTTTAACCATTCATAGAGGAACACATGACCCTACCTTAGGGCCACCAAGGAGGACATCCAACTTCAACTGGGTAACAAAAGGTAGACTGCCACTACTCGAATAATAAAGAAGACCCAAGGCCTAAGCAATCCATGGCCTAGCAGGCTATACACTAAGCCCAACACATAGGCAATATGATGGGCCCTCAATCAAGGTTTGGGCCTAACTATAAAAGTCATAAACCCACATATTGTGGTGAGCCTAATAGGTAGCACTGTGCCATAATCGTTGATTTGCGACGGATCAAATCCATTATAAAACCAAGAAAACGACGGACTTCGTCCGTCGCTTGGTCCGTCACTGTTTACTAGGTCAGTTTTTTTTTTCGACGGATATGGAAGAAATCGATCGTTTAATCTGCAACGGATAAGGTCCGTCGCCTCATAGCGATGGATAAAATCCATCGGTAAAATTCAAAAAAATAGTCGTCCATAAAAACATTAGCGGCAAATAAGATCCATCACTCAGTCGTTTATTTTCAACAGTCATAAATTAGCAACAAATAAAGTTCGTCGCTAATATAAGTAAGCGACGGACCTCTAATCCGTCGTTGATTTTCAATGTTTAGAAATTAGCGACGGATTTGGTTCGTCGCTAAAATATCTGTGAATAAAACTAAATGTTGATAAATGATTATTATTATTTTTTTAATATTGCACCTAATAGTCATTAAAAAACAATTCACACTATTGTTTGATAAGAATCCTATTCACAAAATTGGTAACAACTCAATTCAATAAAAGAGGAAATTACCCAAGTGGCCCACTCAAGCATAAACACATTATAGTGAGGATGATGTTCACATGGTACTTACCTTGTCCTGCACAAGGGTAATCTGCATTTAATGCACTAGTGTCTAACAAAATGACCAAAAGGAAGTGTAGGAACTGTGAAATTCCTATTTCCCAACAAGATACACCTGCATAATCAAAAGATAGCAACTACTTGTCAGTGCTTGTAACTGATTTCATTTATGAAACTTCATCTCTATTACCATTTGGTCCATGAAACCATACCAAAAAAAATATCTTTCATTCCCCCATCCATCCATTCAACCATCATACAGTTATATTCATAATTACATACACAAATGTATCATACGATTATATACATATGCAGTGATGGACTTGTTTCAGACCATTCATCCAATGCACTCTACCATTATAAAGAGGTTAGATGTTGGATTCGAAAGTGGGACACGAATTCCACGATAAGACCCACTTATGGTGACCATGGTCCTAATAGACGGCCATGTATGGACTCAAGTCCCTAACGCAATCGGCATCCTGATGTGGGACATGTGGGGATACATGGATTAGATCAAGTATTGACATGTTGATGTACACATTATTTTAATGGTTTGGATGACGACTTTGCACTTGGACAGAGAATTAACCTCTAACAGAGCATTCTCAATTTTTGATATTCTATTTTTACTTCAGTGATGATATCACATGTCTCCCTAACTCTGATATACACCTATAATGTTTGTCTTATATTCATTATGTTTGTCTTTTTTTAAGATAAGTCCAAATAGGAGGGAGATCCAAAACCCAAGTTAACATCACAAGAAATAGTGGAGATGAAACCCTCATCATTCATAATGCAAGTGGGCCACAATTCAAGAAATAACAGAGATGGAAACCTCATCATTCATCACACCTTGATGCTTACCTACCATCTAACATGTTCATATATAAGGTGATTCTTACATGCACTTCTGTATTGTAAGAAACTCTGTATATATAACCATGTACTTAATTCCCACATTTCACTTCTATAAGGCATATGTGATATGAATATATGATTATGTTAGGCTGCACCGAAAAAGACCTCCAAAATCATGTTGATCTACATGCTAGGTGGACCATTCCTACATGTTGAGTTCCAACACTCATCTAATTGACATGGGGACAACACCACACCTACTTCTGCTGGTGGGTGACCAGTTCCCATGGAACGGATTAGGTTAGACATGGGTAACAGCTTAGTGGGTGAGACCTTGACTGTGGGGCCAACCTTATGCATGTGTTGTAATGTGTTGTATATACATGCTGTCATCATTTATTTATTTATTTTTAATCTCATTTTTGGGTATCGTCTGAAAATTGAAGCCGATCTAAATCTCAAGTGGACCGCACTACAGTAAACAATAGTCATTGAACGTCAATCCTTAAAAAATTGCTAGGGCCCCACCATAATGTTTATTTTTCATCCATGCTTTGAAAAAGTCACATAAAGCTGGACAAAAGGAAAACACAAATATCATCTTGATCTAAAATTTATGTGGCCCCATGAAGTTTTAATGGTGGGCATTCAATTCCTACTATGTGGTCCACTTGAGATTTGGGTATGCTTCATTTTTTTTACCATGCACGAAAAGAGCTAGAAAAAACCATTTCACCACATGGATATATGATACTTGCAACAAGGCGGGCCCCACAGTCAGGGCCTCACCTTGAGTAACTCACTAGGCTTAGCCTACTGAGTAAACTCTGTGAGGTCCACCATGATTTATTTATTTTAATTATCTGCTCCATCCATCCATTTTACTAGATAATTTTATAGCTTGAGCCCAAAAAATGAGGTATGTCTACTTTTCAAATGAACCACACCACAGGAAACAGTTGAATTGAATGTCTACCGTTGAAAAATTTTGGGGCCATAGAAGTTTTGGATCAAGCTTATGTTTTCCTTTCATCCATTTTTTTTATGATCTTATTAAGAGGTTGGATGATAAATAAACATCACTGTGGGGCCTAGAAAGGTTTCAACGACATAAATCATTATCCCCACTGTTTCCAGTGGTATGATCCAATTGATCTTTGCATATGCTTCAATTTTGGGCTCAACCCCATTAGATTAGATATAAAAATTGATGGACGGTGTGGATAAACCACTTACATTCAAGGTGGGCCCAACTGAATTTACTCAATACGATAAGAGCCTACTGAGTAACTCAGTATGCAATCCGATTTCACCTAATCTACCCACAGTTCTTATTTTCTATGCCCTAATAGCTGACATTATACAACACATACATAAAAGTATGTCCCATGGTCAGAGCCTCACCCACTAAGTTATTATCCCAGCCTCACCTAATCTACCCACACTTCTCATTTTAGGAATGTGCCTTCGAACTAAAAATTCGGCAACTATTCAGTAAGTGGGGATCAAATAGCTGGACAGTTAGAAATTGATTTCCAACAAATAGCTAGAATTTTATAGAAAGTTGGAAATGATTTCAGTACTTGAGAGATAAGGAGAAGATGCAGCTGGACAGTTAAAAATTAATTTACAGCAAGTTGGATGTAACATCCCGAAAATCGGGGGTCGGGTAGAAACCCAACTCCCGAGTTTCAGAACATCACTTGTGCAACATTTTTAATAATAGATGAATGTCGTCGGTAACAGTACATAAAACATGAGGTGGATTAAGCCAAAACAGCATATCATACTCCAGAGACAGTTAAATTAGCAAGCGAAAGAATGTGAAAGATATATAAAATATATAAATGATTGTAAGTCTCCAGAGTGTGAACATGTTACCAGGTTAACTAAATATATATATACTCCAAAATAGAAAGAAAAGAATATACATGAGTGCTCCAAAAATATAAAATGATAAGTCTCATGGCATCTAATCAACCTCCCTGTAATCCCGTCGATCAAAACACGGAGGAGAAGTCCTCCTCAGCATCATACAAGTCCAGCTCCGCTCCACAAGAAGCGCCCTCATCTGAAACTAAAATAGGGATTGGTGGGTGTCCGGAACACCATCCCGGAACGTGGGAGTGAGTAGCTAACTCAGTGGAATCATAGAACAAAGATTAACATGTTATCAAATTCATCACGCGATAATGATAAAGCAAACAAAACAAACATTCCTAAATACTGTGATTAATGCATGGATAAAATGACATGATGGATGCCCTCACTGACATACTCCCTCATGCGGCACCATCTGCGTCCGCGGCATGCTTGCGTTCCTCAGTGCTCCACATCTTCCAAGCACATGCAGTACGATATGGATAATAATTACTGAGTTGTTATTAGTCCATTTCATACAACAGGATAGGAAAACTAAGGTACTTCCCTTATATCAATACCCAAACAATTATCCTGTCTAGGGTCGTTACTCCTAGTAATCTCATACGATGATATATTTTTAGGTCGCTACAAGGGCTGCCAGGGCTGTTGCATGCACTCGTTGCACCGCTCCCCCATCACCTTATCAATACAGGCCTAGTTTAGATCCTTAAGACTGCATCAGGACTTGTAGCCCCCATGCGGTGTCAGGATAAACTCAAGGTCAATACAAAGGGCTGTCAGGGCTGTTGCTCATACTCGTTGCTCCACTCCCCCATCACCTTATCAATATAGGCTGACAACAAGAATATATTGTCCCATACCACCATAATCTGCTTAGAGTAGGGTGCTCACTGGTCACTACGGGGAGGTTTGTGCCCCAGCGTAGGCCGACAGCTCGACCACGGTGTCCCATACCACCATGCCCGGCTCATGAGTCTTAGGGGATCGAGGTAGAAAGGTTAGAGGGGCTTTCCAATAGTAAGTTTAGTACCATAGGTTCAAGCAGTTATGACGAATACAAGGTGAACATACAATGGTCAGACGGGTTACTTGATGAGTCCGACTAGCACGAGTGCACGTTGAATCGACCGACATGAAGTGCACAAGCACTTCGTGTGGCCTAACCACTGCCGATGACTCTAGTACGACTCGGGTTCATTATACCCATCCTTCGTGGCAAATAGAATCCAACCACGAATTCTAAACTGTTACCGACTGCCTGGACTAGAGTATAGCCCCAAACGCAAAGATTTGAATCAGTAATCAAATGAGATAAACAATATTGAAATAACAAATAATTCAAGCATGTTAGCAACATGTTATAAGGTAGAACATAAGCAATTTAACCATACACAAGCATTTCATATATATATATATATATATATATAAGATAATCAATTCAAATATAACACCCATGGAAGAAATCATATACATCATCAAAATGGTTGAGAATCCTATCTCAACACTAGTCTACAACACTATTTACTAAGTACTTACTCACGCAAGCATTTATACAAACACTTAGACTGCAAAACATCAACGTACTTGACATATGTTGATTTCAACATATAATATGACAGATCCTTATATCAAGGAGATGTCTAATACACAACAATCATGTTCTTACATTCAAAACATATGATAGGCATAAATCATATTGATTTAGGCATTTCAACAAACACTTAGTCTACACACATTAGTCTACATAGCATATGTCGACCAATATGTGCATTAGGGCAAATCTCTTCGTCAAACAGATCATACATCCATAACTAGTATAAATACACGAAAAATACCCATGACAATCATATCGGCAAAATACGTACGTATACAGTATTTCCTACAAATACCTAAAATATCCTAAATCTCATATTCTTCGTACGTATATGGAATGAAAAACGGACATCATGTTGTACATGTCAAATGGCATCCTCATCAGCAATCTACCATTAAACAACATTGAAAGCTTTGAAAACAAGTAATCTAAGCATCTAAAATCCGCACCTTACGCGGTAGGAGCGTAATGAATTGAATAGGTACTCTACGTCATCGTCAACGACTGATTGGCAACCTACAACACAAGGTGAGTCAGCTACTTAGCTACTTGTACCTATAGGAGCCTTAAAACAGGTTAGGGTTAGGGTTTTCTTACCTAGAACGAAACTAGAAGCGCCGGAATAATGATGCAGGTGGATGGCTTTGGCACGTGGAGCAGCAGGGAAGAATCCCAGGAGAAAGCCCCAACTTCTCCCTTACTTTCTCTCTCTTTTCTCTCTTCTCTCTCCTAGGGTTTTCCCCAAATTCGTATGGGTTAGAAAGTTAAGGGTTTAAGGCCCTTTTATAAGCCCAAACATAACCAAAACAGACTCCAAATCAGGTCTTTTCCGATCCAAAAGAACATTTCTGGAGGTCCCCTAGCCGAACGCGGTCGGACTTAAGCTCATGGATATTGGATCCTGCTCACACCAAGTTTTCAGTTCGGTAGAGTTCCCAGATCGCACATGGAGGACCAGTTTCAGTTCAGTGGTCACGAAGACTCGATCGAGGATTCCAAGTACACTGACCTGAGTGAGAAATGTTCCCTGATCCGAGGGTGTATTTGGGTAAGATTCCGACGGTCTGAATGCTTATACTTAACCCACAAGCGAAACGTGCTAGATTTATTTAAATCATATTCAATTTTTAAAGGATTTCACTCTTTCTCACACTCCTTGCTCCAGGCTCAGTACAATAGCGACTGGACATCGGTTGGGCTTGATTTTTGAAGCGATTGTCAAGTCTAACCAGGCGGTCGTAATGGTCTAAGATTGTTGATATTAGACTTTTGACATGCGATCTAGATCCAATACAAAGTTACAAAGTGCTATTGAGAGCAAACGAGTTTAGAGTTTGATCCTGGATTTCAGGGTAAGATAGCGTCAATGGTTCTATAGGTTTTGGGTCTTACAGATCGTATTTAAAGTGATCAGTGCTAATTTCACAGCTAATCTAACGTAGCGCTGGCTAATTCACGTTAAATTTCTAAAGAATTTCGTTCTAAACGATTTCTTGGCTTTGGAATTGGGTTCTGAGAGGTTACCAAGGTGTTATGGTCGACCCATTGCCTAAGGACGCCTAACTCCAGGTTGGCAAAAATTCGGGGTGTTACATTGGAAATGATCTTAACACTTGAGAAATAAAGATAAGATGCAGTTCTATGTCTAAAGTGAGTTGGCAAATCTGATGGACAATGTAGATATATGCTCTGTGGGCTCGACTGTCACAGCATCAACATATTAGGGCTGATTCAAATGCAAGGACAGACATTGGATTAGACTAAAAAGAAAATAAAGAAAATAAATATATTTTTCAATTTCTTAGGTTTAACATTGTCTAATCAAACCCTTGATATTGATTATTTGTTTACTTGGACCAAATAATGGATGATTTAGATGGTTAGTTTTGAATATTTGTCTTATTTGGGCCAAATAATGGATGATTTAGACTATTATTTATCAATATTTGTCTACACTTCTCACCTCAATATCAACCTAATTGAACTTTTCATCCTAAATGTCGCCTAAATCATTAAACTTTTATATAATTAAGCTTAATTGAATAGATTTTACTGGACATTAATGTATGTGACTATTATTTGAATTTGGTGGGCTTAAATAACATTGATTGATTTTGACAGCCTTTGTCACACTCCAATGAATTTTGACAGACTTTAATAGACTTTTGCAGACTTTGGTGACTTTGACAAACTTTTTAAACTTCGGTGAACTTTAACGAGCTTAGGCTCACTTTAAGATTTTTTTTTTTTTTGCTTTTTTATTTTGTTTTTTTTTTAAAAAAAATTTGATAGAATTTAGCAAACCAAAGTCCATTGAAGCCCATGAATTTTGTCAAAGTTCACTGAAATCCAACATAGTGAAAATTTTCTAAAATCTATCAAAGTTTGCCAAAATCCATCGAAGTTTATGTTAAACTCTACCAAAACCTATTAAAGCATGTCTAGCTTACAAGACTATTGAAATCCGTTAAAGTCTGTCAGAGTATGTCTAAATGTTAATTATTTAACATGTCGTCAGGGATTATTTGTTTATATGTCATTCATACCTTTTATAAGGTCATTCCTACTATGATGAATAGAAAAAGAAAATGTAAAAATACTAGTCTAAAAATGCCTCTTCCAAGTTCTTTTACTCGGTCTTCCTCTTAAAACAAAATGTTTACTATTGATCCTAGTATTATCTACTACATACTAGTAACATACAACCAATATTGGGGCACCATACCATAAGCTACAAAATTTCATGTCCCCCTAAACAAGATATCCTCCATTAATAACATATATATATATATATATATATATATATATATATCATAAGTTTTTTTATTTTCATTTACATTCACAAATACATTCATCATCCATCCAACTATTAACAACATTTATAAAAAAATAAAATATATCCAACCAACTCTTAATAATAGTTTGCAACTTAACCTGCTAGGAACCGTCATACACCATAATGTCTTACGGCAGAGCGGGTTCCGAGGAGTTACAAGTTGACCCCGATGACAGCATATAAATGAAGCGATAAAGATATAAATGATTCAAGATTAATCAAAGGTTTTGAGAACTTACATCCACCTCACTCTTATTGCCAATTAGTCCTGACAAAAATGCATCCACACAACGAGAAAGGAAAAAAAAATAATTGTGGCTGCACCGATATAGTTTAATATGAACAGTTGTCTACGTACCCAATGTTGAAAGATTGGGATCAAGCCACTATGTAGTTCTTAATATTTAAATCAGAACATTTTACGCATAAGCAAAGAAAAAAATCAAAATAAATCATAATAGAAATATGTGTACCTTCTATCACACATAAGAAGTTGAAAAGCTAAAACAAATCACCAGATTAGTCAAGAAAAACTACTAAATAATTCAAGATAAAGATTTAGTTAAATAATATCCAAAATAACCTCAAACACAATTCACATGTCCTGACCAAATTACAAAAATATGTTCTTGACTTAGGAAAAGTTTTAAATAAACTCCTTTATGATCTATATTTTCGTCAGCACTCTAGGCCAAACGAGAACATCACCCACATCACAAACGGCTAACGTCTTCTCAATGTCACCAAATACATTCGCACTGGGAACTTCAACAACATCCAATATAACTTTGACATAATCTGGAGGGATGCCTGCATTATCTCTAATCAGACGCCCACATGCAACAAGTCGACTACAAATATCTGTCAAATGACAGATTTGATGCACCCGTAGAAGTGGAGGTGGAGGTGGAGCTGACTCATCACGATAACTTGATGTATCGCCAGATCGATAAAACCCCTATAAGAAATAATTTTTATTATTTTCATGGATAAAATAGTAACTATACATTATTCTTTAATTGTTAAAATACCTGAGAACCAGCAGTGCCAGGAGAGCATTGCATTGGTTGAACTAGAGTATTTATTTGATTATGAACTTTAACCAAACGTTCTCCGATATCATGTTCTTGCACTCGTTGAACTTGTCTTCTAATTTCTCTTGTAATACAATCATCGATGCTTTAACCTCAGCAATTTCACCCTTTCCTTCTCTAATTTCATTAATGTAAGGGGTTGAAGCAATAATGGTAGTTTTTGGAATATGACCCAACCCCCTTTTATCAAGACCACAAACCTAAATGATAATCAGCCATTATTAGTAATGCATGTATATTAGCAACAAAAAATGTTCAGAAAGCTAAGTATGTTAAAGTGAAGGTAATGAATGACAAATATGTGCAACCGGGTCATGATTTAAATCATTATGCATACAAGCCGGGTCATTGACAACTATTTATTTTATTTTTTCCATTGTGATGCTTAGCTCCTATGAAGGGACAGACCCATTGAATCTAGTATGAGTTGCCATAAACAATTCAGTTATCGTGATTTGGGTATCTGGATTTTTTTATTGTTGTAATTTACAATGAGAAATCATGTTAATTATTCTGTATTCTTAAATTAGATTAAAATAAATTAAAGTTATGTTAAAAACTTACAATCAACTCTGCTGTTCTAGCAGACCCTTGTCGACCAGTCGTGCAAGGGAACTTCATCTCGCTTCTAAATTCCTTTCCCTTTCCAAGTCGAGACTTCGCCTCTTCTGTAGATTTGTAATCAACGAATTTGACCCAATCTTCTAGCTTGACACCATTAGGGCAATTTTTTTTTTCTATCTCCATCATTATCATACATATCCAAGACACTTCCATGTAATCGGTTCTTCCAGTCCTTCCACATATCATTAGCATGCTTAATTATGACACTTTTACATTTGTCACTATCAACAACATCATATTTGGCCTACATATTTCATTACACAGGGCAATCCGTTAACAACAATTATATTATAAACATTAGAAAGTTAAACTCATGTATTTAAATGCTTGCTAAAATAATTGACCAAACATTATCCTTGATGGTATTTGGCATAAGCCGCCAGTCTTTGTATGTAATTGAACAATGGGTCCTGACCATATTTCCGATAAATGAGGTGAATTGATTTTTGTTATCTCCAGTAATCTCTCCAAATGGACTGATTAAAACTTTTATCCTTGTGGTGCTTGCTGGGGCAAAACTAGAAGGCCCTACATAAAGACATAATTTCTTTTAAAAAAATTAAAATTATTAGTCATTTAATATGTTGCTATACATTATAAAGAGATGACGCTATACACATGTATATGTTTTTGCTGAATTCGAAAAAAAATGAAAAAGAAAATAATCTAATATAGTAAATGTAATTAAATTTACTTCAACCTGATATGAAACTTGATCAGTTTCTTTTACGCTTCTAAATACGTGAGTTACTTGATACAATTTCTACATATGACCCTTCTTGTATATCTTCACTAGTTGGGTTATACGGATCATCTATTAAGGAAGGGCTCGAGGAACCTGCAATCAACCTGGCCTCAAACACTAGCGGATCCTCAAATGCATATGCCTCTTTTGTTAGTTGCTTCGGATATCTAATACAACATGCCAGTCATCTGTTGTCGGATCCTTGCAATAGAAGACCATGCATGGATAAATGGCTCATCCTCTTCCTTGATATTCCTTCTAAACCTTCCTAGGTTTACAAATATCAGATTTGTTTTAGGATCTACATAACATCCATTTGAAGTATCTTCGATATGCACCTAATCACAGTAGAACAATGTTATCTTGAAGGTGAAGTAGTTTAATTCAAGAATTTGTCTAATGATACCATAGTAGGTGGCTTCCTATTCTACCAAGTTCTTATCCCTGACACTCGCCCTGAACATAGTTAAGACTTTTATAGAGACCCTGTTGTTTTGTGTTGCCGAGTTTTTTCAGAGTCTAATGTGCAAAAAACATATCCATTTACTGAGTATGTACTGTACGATGTGGCATCATAGCTAGGACCAGTAGCGATTCTCTTAAATCATGACATTTCTTCATTCTCTAATTGCTTCCTTAACCAAGTATTGTAGTCTACTTCTTTTTGCACTGACGGATTGCCCCTCTTATTTTCTCCCTTACGTATTTGGCCATGAATGTATTCATTGTACTTCCTACAATTCACATATAATATAATATACGAATTAAAATTTTATTTTGCATGGTATAATTTAAAAACATTAAGGATAGGAACATAGACTTTTCTTAACATACCCCAGTCATTGAGCATTTTCAGCGTGATGTTATAATACCCATCTGTGTGCTTGTTGATATTGCACATTAGTAAGAAGATAACTTTTTCCCTTTTTAGCAATTTGGAAATTATCAGCATTATCATTACCCTCATCATAGAATATCTTTTTCACTCTCTTATGGCTTCCCAACATCTTATCAGGCATGTAGTCCATGTAGTACAACATGTACTCTTCCAGTATGTAGCGTTCAGCAATACAACCCTCTGGATAAGTTTGATTCGTCACATACTTTTTGCATGTTCTCATCATCCTATACACATTAAAATTAGATATAGATATAAATAATAATAATAATAATAATAATAATAATAATAATAATAATAATAATAATAATAATAATAATATTAATAACAGAAAAAGAAAGTTTATAAATTCTGATAATTAATGTTACCTCTCAAAAGGATACATCCACCGATATTTGACAGGTCCACAAAGTTGTGTTTCCTCTGCTAAGTGCACCACTAGGTGTGTCATAGGAACAAAAAAAGATGGGGGAAAATATTTTTTGAATACACATAATGTTTCCACTATTTTATTCTTTATATTTTGAAGCTCTTCACGATTAATAACTTTTGAACATATGACGTTGAAGAATCTTGACATTTCACAAATTGTGGTGCGCAATGTCTTCTTCTTTCCTAAAAACGAGTGCATCAACAAAACTGGTAGCAATTACTGTATCATAATGTGACAATCATTCGACTTGAGGGCCTTTAGCTGACAATCCTCTAAATTGACACAATGTGTCCAGTTTGCACAATATCCTCTTGGGACTTTCAAATTGCTCAGTGTCAGACAAAACATGTTTCTTTCAGATGTGGACAATGTGAAAGGATCTTTGGATAAGAATAACCTACCATTTCTTTCCTCAGGCCACATAGACTTTCTTATCTTCATAGCCTGAAGATCCTGACGGGCTTTTAAACCATCCTTAGTCTTATCTTTTGTATCAATGAGGCTCTCGGTGACATTTTTCTTAACATGCATTACATCCAAATTGTGATAAATGGGAAAATGCTCCCAGTATGGCAAGTCAAAAAGGATTGATCTCTTCGTCCAGGCAGTAATGTTGTTCAGGTCATTGTTAGACTTTTTCTTAGTCTTTCCCACTTGCTTTCCGAAAACGGCTTCAATATTATTCATTTTACATAGTACATCTAAACCTTTCATATGCTTCGGAGCCTTCCTTTTTTCCTCTATCCCATTGAATCTGGTTCTGTCGGTCCTAAAGTCATGACTTGATGGTAGGAACCTTCTATGTCCCATATATGCAAAATTCTTTCCATGTTCAAGCCAAATTGATTCCGTCTCCTCACTACAAATAGGGCATGCATACTTTCCTCCTTTCCTACAACCAGAAAGATGTCCATATGCTGAAAAATCATGTATTGCCCATAATAAAATTGCCCTCGTTGTGAACATATTCTTACTGTGTGAGTCATATGTCACAGATCCTTCTCATAATTCAAGCAACTCTGCAATCAACAATTGCAAGTAAACGTTAATGTCATGTCTTGGACCTTTTTTTCTAGGGATCAAAAGTGTTAATATGGTAAACTCCTTCTGCATGCCTAAATGAGGCAGGAGATTATACGTAACAATCATAACAGGCCAGCAACTATAGGAATTGCTCATATGCCCAAAAGGATTGAATTCATCTGTTGCAAGTCCCAAACGAACGCTACGTGGCTCCACAGTAAAATCAGCATACTTTTCATCTACAATCTTTCACATAGACGAATCCACTAGATGACGCAAGCAAATATCATCTTGAGCCAACTTTGAATGCCATATCATATTCTCTGCAATCTCTGGTATAGTGTTGTAACGTCTCAAAAAAATTCATACGAAGACCCGAGTACCACCTCAAGTAGAAATCACTTAGGACCAAATCCTTTAGAAATTAAATAAGAATTATCTAGCGCTAAACTAGATTACCTGTGAAATTTTCACCAATAATTTTAAATATGATCTGCAAGGCCCAAAACTTGTAGAATCGTTAATGCTACATTACCCTAAAACTTAGGATCCATCTCTAAGCCCAGTTGCTCTCGGGAGCATTGAGAAACTCCGTAACGGACCTGGACCGCACGTCGAAAGTCCAATAGTGATGAACTTAGACAATTATGACTGCCTAGTTCGACTTGAATCACCTCAAAAATCAAGACCAAACGATGTCCTGAGACGATTTGCTTGAGTCCGGAGTGAAGAGTGTGAGAAAGTGAAGATTTTTTTGAAATTAAATATGGATCTAAGTAATCTGAGTCGTGTCGCTTACGCGCCATTTATAAGCATTCTGACCATTAGAATCTAACCTAAATAAACTCTCGAATCAGGAAGATGGCCCACACATGTCAATATACTTGTGGCCCTGATCGAGTTTCGATGACCGTTGAACTGAAATTTGACTGCCATGGTCGATCTGGAAACCCGATCGGACTAAAAACTTAACTTGCTTAAGATCCAATATTAGTGAGCTTAAGTCCGACCGCATTTGGTAAAAGGACCTCTAGAAACGTTCCATTAGATCGAAACAAGCCCGATTTAGTTATAACCTAAGTATACCATGGCCATGGGGCTATTTTCGTTAGTTCTGGGCTTATATAAGGACCTTAAAACCCCTCTCACATATTCCATACGAATTTAGAGAAAATCCTAGGAGAGAAGAGAGAAAAGAGAGAGAAAGTGAGAGAGAAGGTGTGGATTCCTAGGATTCTTCCTTGCTAATCCATCTACTGAAACGCCAATCCCGTATAGTTCTTCTGATAGCTCCAACACCGAACTTGAGTAAGTAAACCTAATCCTAATCCGTTCTAGGGTTTCAAATAGCCTAAGTTACTGAAATAGCTAGCCTATTGCGTGCTATAGGTGGCCCTCGCGTCATAGGCAGTGACTTGACATACAAACTGAGTTCGATGCGCATTTACTAGCATAAGGTGTGGACTATATGCGTATAGGTTATGGTTTTCAAGGATTTCAATGTCGGTTAATGATTTATTACTGACGTGAGTGTTATTTCACATGCCAAATGCGATGTTTGTTTCGCGTTTCAGTTATGTATGAACTATGTTGCGTTTAGTGTATTCTATGTATTTGTAGAAAGGATCGTATATGTATAAAATTTGAAATTACGTTTGCCATGATTAATTGTCGTGTATATATGCTAGTTGTATATGTAACAATTTCTTAGTGAAAGGATTCACCCTAATGCATGTTATGCCAACATACGTGTGTATGTTATATTGTGAAGCCTAGGTATTTGTGAAAATGTCTGAATGAGTATAGAATGTGTATTCGTGCTTGCCATAATTAACTATTATGGGTATATGATTGTTGTGTAGATGACAATTCCTTGCCAAAAGGATTTATCCTAATATGTATTATAACCAACGTATGTTATATACATTGGAAGGTGTAGCCTAAGTGTTTGTAAAAATGACTAAATGAGTTAGTAGTTAGCAAATTGTGATTTGTAGGGAGTTGAGATACGAATCCCAACTACCTTAGCTGTGTGTATGATTTCCCCCATGTACTGTATACAATTTATGTTCAACTGAGTATATGATTTCTTCCATGTACTATATAAACATGTTTACATTATATTCCATAATATGCTCAAATGATTGTAGGATTTGACTTAAGTCTTCATTACTGCTTTGATTATCTCATATGCTTAATTGTTATGATTGTACGGGGTTGGGACAATATCATAGTCTAGGTAATCGGTAACAGGACTTGTACTGGTGGCTGAGGTTATTTTCCCTACGCAGGATGTGTTCAATGAATCCAAGCTGTACTTGGGATGTCAGCAGTGGTTAGGCAACACGAAGTGCTTTTGCACTTCATGTCGATCAACTCATCATGCGCTCATACTAGTCCAGCTCGTCAATTAACTCAATTGACCTAATGTATGTTCACCATGTTTGGACACTACTGCTTGAACCTAAGATACCAAACTTACCAGTGAAATGCCCGGTTAACCTTGGTACCACGATCCGCTAAGACTCATGAGCAGAGCATGGTGGTATGGGACACCGTGGTCGAGCTGTTGGCCTATGTTGGGGCGATGAGCCTCCCCGTAGTGACTAGTGAGCAACCCAGACTCGTGAGCCAAATATGGTGGTATGGGACATTGTATTCAAGTTGTCGGCCTACACTGGCGCAACCTAGCTGTGGTCCCCAGTCGGGTTGGCGATGAGCCTTCGAAAATAGACTACCAGTTGGTAGGGCGTCAGTGGAGTAACTTCTAGTATGAACAGGCCTACCTCGGCACATCCTGGCTGTGGTCCCCAGTTGGGTTGGTGAAGAGCCTTCAAAAATAGATTGCCAGTTGGTAGGGCGTTGGTGGTAGTGATTGAACTTGCCTATCGTATATTATTAACTAGGATTGACGACCCTAGATGGATCAATATTGGGAAAATGATATAAAGATTGGTACCTTAGCTTCCTAATCCTGCTGTTTGAAAGGAACAAATAAGAACTTGATAATCTTGTTCATAACATCGCACTGCATATGCTGTTGGAGTTGGTGTAGAGCACAGTGCTAGTGATTCATGACGCGAACGTTAGATGATGTTGCAAGAGGGAGTTTGTGGTGAGGGCATGCATCATTTTCCCATACCATTCTTGCATTAACAAGACTATTAGGACATGTTTGATTGTACTGCTTTATCATTACCACTTGATTGATTTGATAACATGTTAACCTTTGCTGTATAGTTCCACTGAGTTGATCACTCACTCCCACGTTCTGGGACGGTGTTTAAACACCAACCAGACTCTGACTTAGCTGCAGGTGATGGTGATGCCTGCGAGGCGGAGCCAGAGTTTGATGAGGATGAGGATGCATTCTCGTTCATGCAGTTCTCAGGCGGGTTCATGTGAGCCATGTCCTGATTGACGGGGATTCAGGGCTATATTGTAGTGGTTTATCACATTTTGATATATGTATTTTGAGACACGACTTGTACTTATTGACCAGGCAGAGCACTCATATTTTGGGGATTGTTTTGATTTATATATTTATTTCAGACTTCCGCTTGCGTATTCTAACTGTCCCTGAATTATGGTTGCTGATTTGGCTTAATCTATTTCATGTTTCATGCACTAATACAGACAACATTCATCCATCATAAAAAATGTTGCATAAGTGATGTTTTGGAACTCGGGAGCTGGGTTATGCTCGACCCTCGAATTTTAGGGCGTTACAAGTGTAAAGTCCTTTTAACCTCAGCGTTAATGGGAAGTACCTTAGCACCTTAAAAGGTACATGTGGGACGGATGACCTTACAACACTATTAAATTTCCATTTTCTTGCTCCACATTTGGACAACACTGCTTATCAACATGGTCTTTGTAACGCCCTGGAAAAATCCGTACTTGGACTCGAGTACCGACTCGACCAGAAATCACGTAGGATTAATTCCTTTAGAAAATATGTGTAAGTTAGCTAGCGCAACGCTAGAGTAGCTGGGAAATAGTCTCTGATCACTTTAAATACGTTCTATAAGACACAAATCGAGTAGAACTAATGATGCTATAATACTCTAAAACCTCAGATCAAACTCTAAACCGGTTGTTCTCTGGACCACTTTAAAACTTTGTATTGGATCTAGACCGCGCGTCGAAAGTCCGATACCTACAATCTTAGACCGTTATAACCGCCTAGCTGGACTTGACAATCATTTCGAAAGTCCAACCGACATTCGCAGGCTATTTCATTGAGTCTGGACTGAAGAGAGTGAGAATAGGGTTAGATTTGGAATTTGAAATTCAAATCTGGCACACGACTTGACGCGTTATTATTAAGCGTTCTGACCGTCAGAATTCAGCCAAATTACACCCTCGGATCAGGAAAAATTTCTATTTCATATCATGAGACTTGTAGACCTGATCTACGTGTTACAAGTTGAGTTTATATGCTGTTGCTTCCTTTGACTTAGGTGGGTGCGAGAAATGACTAGAAACACTTATAGGATCGCAGATTCGCCAATAGGCGAAGACTATTCGTATTGATCGCGCGATCGAGTCCGTAACACATCTAGGGTTGCGTGAAGTGACCTAAGTAGCTTCTAGATTGTAGGTAGGTGGGTTGAGACGTTCTTTGAATGGTTATAAACCCATAAATGTGAATCCTTGGGCTGTGGGACAACCACAACCCCTGTATTCAATCGCTAGGGCTTAAAAACCCCGATTTACCTAAATTCTTTAAAATTCTTCCTCTCACCACTCCATTCTTCAATTCTTTCCTGTTTGTTTCATGTTAGGCATTAATCATAATATGAAAATAACATAAAATCATACTTCGACAAAAGTTTACAGTGAATAGTAAAATTTCATGAAAACTGGACATTAGGCCATTTTAAGTTTATGATCTTTAGCAACTAATGGACTAGATGGATGTATTAGCTCCTTATACCCTAAAATCATATGCTGCATGATAGGAAATTGCATTCAGGTTTGCAGATTGGCCCCAAAAATCCCCGAACACATGTTTGGGCCTCCATAGGGCAATATACAATGAACGAAGGTGGGGCCCATACATTTTTGGGCTCCCTGGACCAGGGGGGACCCGACCCATGTGGTCCCACCAGCCGGATGCACCATCGGTCGGCGCTGCCATCGCCGATAGGTGGGGTCCACTTAATGTAATTTTTGGGCTCGTGGGGTATTTTGGGTCATACACCCCCCCATGTAGGGTTCGTCCATAGAAAACCCAAAAAAGGGGTACTTCCTTCACAAAAGCCCCCTTTCCAAGCTCCATTTACATTTTCTTGCTGCCCTTCTTCCAAACCATGGCTTCAAATCACTCCCAAATCCATTCTTGGCTGAAAACGACCCCACTCCATCACTCCATTGCAGTTTGCAGTCCTCCCTCTTGCAAATCTCATCGTTTGGAGCTCTTACAACCCCCAAAACGAGCTGAAATCGTGAGGAGCTCCATTCTCCTTTTTCATTCTCTTTTCTTTCTGAAAATCCATCCTAGGGGAGCTTGAAGCATCCCTCTACAACACCTAGATCTCCCTTTTCCAGTTTGGGCAGCCATTTCTCAATATTTTCCTCATTTTTCGTGGCTTTTGTTGAAGCCATTTTTGGTCTTTTATCTCTCTCCACCATCCTCTCTTTGATGGGAAAGAGAAAGACTGCAGCGGATGAGGATGGACCTAGTCGCCCTGCGCAATCAAGAAGATCGAGGGGTGGCACCGCAAGTTCAAGCGCCGCCGCAAGTCCAAGCACAGCCCGAGAGTTCCATACAAAGCGGGATTTGGATCCTCATACTCAACTTGGGCGAGTGATATTAGCAGAGATGCCTCATGGTGAATACACTGATCGTAAGGTGTTGTTTGAGGCAGACGTGGAAGGATGACTCTTCAGTGAATTCCTATTGTTCGAGCGCATTGAAGCTGCACATTGGGGTCCGCTATTTGAAGCTCGTGCTCGTGCTAATGTGAGCACCGTTCGTGCCTTCTACGCTCGTATCCAGAATCCTACACTGGAGCCATTGCAGTTCAAGATTCCTTTCGGCAGGGATCAGATGGCTACGATTGATGTTCGGTTGATTGCGCGACTTCTGAACGTGCCTCTTGGTGATGTTCATCCCAGTGCGAAGAATTTGAGGAGTAGGCGTGAGCGAGATCACCGTACCAGGTTCCTATGCGGTAAACTGGTTCCATGACAGCCTAATAATAGCCTCAAGGCATCTCATATGTCTGAAGATTTGTGCCTTCTGCACCACATTTGCATGTTCAACGTGTATCCCAGGTCGATAAATTGTATTGAGTGTACGCACCTTATGGTTGACTTCTTGTATCAGGTGGCCCAGGGAGAGAATGTGTGTATGGCCACTTTCATCTTGCGACAGATTATCCTCATAGCGAAATTAAGAAGAACGTCTGAGTCGCTTCCTTTTGGTCGACTGATATGCAAGATCGCGAAAGAGTTTGCTTACAGACTTGGGCCGGAGTTGCCAGTTCCGATTCACAGCATTAATGAGTGTACCATGGTCAAGATGAAGATCGGGTCTCAGTACCGTGAGACTCAGCTTGAGGAGGATAGCGAGGACGATTTTGATGATGAAGAGGATCCAAGTGAGGGAGAACCTGGAGCAGAAGTTGAGGAAGAAGTCCAGGAAGAGGTAGAAAAGGAGGCTTAGGATACAGATGAGAGCCCTCCTCCTTCTGCTCAGGCTACTGGTGACGATCGCATTGCTCGAATTGAGGAGAGCCAGGTCACCTTGCGAAGAGAAGTTCAGAAACTTCGAGCTGAGGTCGAGGATACTAAGGCCGTTATGAAGAGGAAATTCGGCAAGGTGACTCGCACCTTGAAGGCGATCCTGTGCTGCTTGTAGGATGCGATCTTTGATATTGTTGTTAGTTGTTAGTCATTTTCTGCTTTATGTTGTGTAAGCCTGTTAAGGCTAGTAGTTTGTTTGTGTTGCTGTTGTAACTTTAACTGCCTTAGTTTTCATATATTTCTTGTCATGATGCTTGTAAGGACATATCCCTGGTATTGTGACAATTTTGATTAAATGAAATACATGGAATGCCTTTGACTCTTTATCGCATTCCATAGTCAGGCATCTTGGACTGTCGACCATTCGTATGGATGGAGTGCGAGTCCTTTCAGTTCATGGGGATTTTTCTGATGCCACCCTTATGTGTGAGGGTTGCTTGGTGGATCTGGGAGGCAGGACGATGGCTCTTGATCTTGTCGTCGATCCCTCTCTTTTTTATCTCGACGTCATTCTTGGCATGGACTGGTTGACTGCTGGGAGGGCCGAGATTATTGCGAGACTCGTATGGTGACGGTGTACGAGCCAAAGGGAAAGCTTTTCACATTTTCAGTTCAGGTAAATCTCCCCTTCTGCATACTTAGCTATGCTTCTTTACTTCGGGACGCTGGTACCCAGATACTGGAGCATACGCCAGTCGTTTGCGAGTTTGGGGATCTGTTCAGGAAGATCCCTGGTTTTCCACCTCGACGAGAGATTGATTTCACTATCGATCTGGTGCCTAGTTCCACGCCCGTCTCACTACCGAGTTGAGGATGCATATTGATGGTCTGTTGGAGCTTGGCCTTATACGACCTAGTGTGTCTCCTTGGGGAGCACCAGTTCTGTTCGTGAGGAAGAAGGATGGTTCGATGCGATTGTGTATTGATTATCGCAGGCTGAACCAGATCACGGTGAAGAACAAGTACCCTTTACCCAGGATCGATGACTTGTTTGATCAGCTGAGAGGAGCGCAGTACTTCTCGAAGATTGATCTTCAGTCAGGATATCATCAGTTGCACGTCAGGGATGAGGACGTGCAGAAGACAGCATTCAGGACCAGCTTTGGCCACTACGAGTTCCTTGTGATGTCGTTCGGTCTCAAGAACGCACCAGCCGTGTTCATAGATCTGATGACCCGGGTATTTTGGCCTTTCCTCTATCGATTCGTCGTTGTGTTCATTGACGACATTTTGGTATACTCCAGGAGTCGAGAGGAGCATGAGGAGCACTTGCGCTTGGTCCTGGATACGCTCAGACAGCATCAATTGTTCGCACAGTACAAGAAGTGCGACTTCTGAAAGCAGGAAGTGAAGTTCCTGGAACACGTGGTGTCCAAGGATGGCATGGCAGTTGACCTGTCTAAGGTAGCTACAGTTCAGGACTGGGAGCAGCCTGGTTCTATCACTGAGGTGAGGAGTTTCTTAGGTCTTGCTGGCTATTATCGACGCTTCATTTAGGATTTTTTGAAGATTGCGAGACCCTTATCTCAGTTGACACGGAAGGACGTGAAGTTCGCCTAGAATGACAAGGCGGAGTCAGCTTTTCAGGAGCTGAAGGACAGACTTACGTCTGCCCCTGTGCTAGTATTGCCAGAGCAGGGGGTTAGATACACTATATATACTGACGCGTCTAACATTGGTCTGGGTTGTGTCCTTATGCAGAGGGACAGGGTAATTTCGTATGCCTCGAGACAATTATGGAAGCACGAGTAGAATTACCCTACACACGACCTAGAGTTGGCAGCCGTCATATTCGCACTGAGACTCTGGAGACATTACCTCTATGGAGAGGAATTCGAGCTCTTTTGTGACCACAAGAGCCTCAAGTACATATTCACGCAGCGAGACTTGAATATGAGGCAGCGGCGATGGATGGAGACGTTGAAGGACTTCAAGTTCGAAGTCTCTTACCATCCTGGGAAGGCGAACCTTGTAGCTGACGCGTTGAACCGCAAGAAGGCGATAGAGTTTACGGCTCCGCTGATGGTTGCTGAGTGGGATATGGTGGAGTTTTTACGAGACTTTGAGCAGAAACTCACTGTAGAGGATCCGTATGAGTTTATCGCACATGTATAGGTGCGATCTCAGATCGATGACCAGGTCATCGAGGCGCAGAGGGATGATGCGCATCTGACTGAACTTCGAGAGCAAGTCAGTGATGATGCAGACGTCGAGTGACGAGTTGGCATGGATGGGGGCTTACGTTATCGTGGCCGCCAATGCGTCCCAGATATCCCTGACTTGAGACGAGAGATTCTCGAGGCTACGCATTGTACCAGACTTGTGATGCATCCAGGTAGTACGAAGATGTATCGTGATGTGAAGAGGACCTATTGGTGGGAATGTATGAAGACCCACGTAGCAGAGTTCGTGTCCCGTTGTCTCACTTGTCAGCAGGTGAAGGCAGAGCATCACCGACCACCTGGACTCTTACAGCCTATGCCGATCACAGAGTAGAAGTGGGATTTCATTTCCATGGACTTCATTTCAGGGCTGCCGAAGATGAGGAAGGGACATGATTCCATATGGGTGATCGTCGACCGTCTGACGAAGTCGGCGCACTTCCTACCGATCAGAGTTACGAACTCTGCAGACGAGCTGGCTAGACTGTACATCAGAGAGATCGTGCGTCTGCATGGAGTTCCATTGGAGATCGTGTCGGACAGAGACACGCGGTTCACTTCTATTTTCTGGACTCACATTCAGGAGGCTATGGGTGTGAAGTTGAAGTTCAGTACTGCCTTCCACCCACAGACAGACGGACAGACAGTGGGTGAACTAGATCTTAGAGGATATGTTGCGAGCTTGCGCATTGGACTTCAAGGACAGTTGGGATGATTGTCTTGCATATGCGGAGTTCGCGTACAACAACAGCTTTCAGGCGAGTATCGGTATGGCACCTTATGAGGCGCTGTATGGGCGACCTTGTTGCGCACCGCATTGCTGGGAAGAGGTCGGTGAGCGTACTTTGATTGGCCCAGAGTTAGTGCAGGCGACGTCGGAGAAGATTGATATTATTAGACGTCGGCTTCTCACAGCGCAGAGTAGACAGAAGAGTTATGCCGATACGAGAAGACGGCTGCTAGAGTTCACAGTTGGGGATCATGTATTTTTGTGATTTTTCCTATGAAGGGAGTCCTTCGTTTGGGAAGAAGGGAAAACTAGCACCGCGATTCATTGGTCCATTCCAAATCCTCGATCTTGTGGGAGCAGTGGCTTATCGATTGACTTTACCCACGCCTCTCGCGAGCGTTCACAACATATTTCATGTTTTTATGCTGAAGAAGTACGTTTCTGATCCTTCCCATATCATCAGATGGGAGCAGGTGCAGTTAGGAGAGGATGTTACATATATCCTGCGACCGACACGTATCCTAGACAAGAAGGAGCATGTACTGCGTAGCAAGGTGATTCCCCTTGTGAAAGTATTGTGGACGCATCACTCTAAGGAAGAGGATACCTGGGAGACAGAAGCCGAGATCAGAAAGAACTATCCACAACTTCTCGAGGAGTACGAAAAGGTACAAATTTCGAGGACGGAATTATTTGTTCAGGGGGGTAGATTGTAACGCCCTGGAAAAATCTGTACTTGGACTCGAGTACCGACTCGACCAGAAATCACGTAGGATTAATTCCTTTAAAGAATATGTGTAAGTTAGCTAGCGCAACGCTAGAATAGCTGGAAAATAGTCCCTGATCACTTTAAATACATTCTACAAGACCCAAATCGAGTAGATCCAATGATGCTATAATACTCTAAAACCTCGGATCAAACTGTAAACTGGTTTGTTCTCTGGACCATTTTAAAACTTTGTATTGGATCTAGACCACGCGTCGAAAGTCCGATACCTACAATCTTAGACCGTTATAACCGCCTAGCTGGACTTAACAATCATTTCGAAAATCAAGTCCAATCGACATTCGCAGGCTATTTCATTGAGCCTGGACTGAAGAGAGTGAGAATAGGGTTAGATTTGGAATTTAAAATTCAAATCTGGCACATGACTTGACGCGTTATTATTAAGCATTCTGATCGTTAGAATTCAGCCAAATTATACCCTCGAATCAGGAAAAATTTTTATTTCATATCATGAGACTTGTAGGCCTCATCTACGTGCGGTGATCGCTGAACTGAAACTGGACCGCAACGTGCGATCTACGAACACTGTTGGTCTGAAAATGGGATGTGAGTGACATCCGACATGTACGAACTTAAGTCCGATCGCGTTCGGCCAGGGGACCACCAGAAATCTCCTTTTGGACCGAAACAGCCCCGATTTGGATATACCTTAAGAATACTTTGTTCCCAAGCCTATTTTGGGCATATTTAGGCTTATAAAAGGGGTTGAAACCCTCACTCCTCTCACCCATCCGAAATTTCTAGAAACCCTAGCAAGGGAGAGAGAGAAAGTGAGAGTTTGTGAGAGAGAGTGGAGGAGAATTTCTTGCTGCTTGTGCTACCTGTTGCAAGTGCTTTAGTAACACGCCTCAATCACTTACCCGGTGATTTTTCAGTATTTCTAGGTAAGAAAATATCCTAGATAGTTGCTGATTTAGTGTTCCTTCATTTTCATAGCATGTTAGATGATAGATCTTGTAAAATAGGTTGTCTATTCGCCGTAGACGAAGTGTATACGCTCCATTCGAATCGCTTCACCTATAAGAGATAAGGTACGGATTTTAGATGCTTTGATTGACTGTTTCCAACGCTTTCAATGTCGTTTAATAGCAGATTATCGACGGCAACGCCGTTTGACATGTACAACATGTTGTCCGTTTCCTATTTCGAAAATAGACGAAGAATATGAGATTTAGGGCATTTTAGTCATTTGTAGGAAATGTTGTTTTCATTCATAATTTGCTGATGTGATTGACATGGCTTATTGTCGCATTAGGATACTAGGAATGTGTGTATAATTAGTTTGGCAAAGAGATTCGCCGAAATGCGCACTTTGAGTCGACATACTATATGTAGACTTAAGTGTGTAGTGTAAGTGTTTGTATAAATGCTTGTATTAGTATGTATTGAATTAAATGGTGTTATGAATTAGTTTGAGATTGATTTCTTAATTAATATGCTGATGTAAATGATTTCCTACATGTTAGCCATATGCATGATTTCATTATATGTATGAAATGCATGTGCTTGATGATTTACTTAAGTTGTATGTTATAACATGTGTTAACATGCTCACATGGTTGTATTTCATTTCCAATACCCTTACATGATTTGCTGATGTGAATTCATATATGTTTGGGACTATACCTAGTCCAGGCAGTCAACAACTGAGCAAGTTCGTGGTTGGCCTATCTTTGCCACGAACGACGCGTCGATGAACGCAAGCCGTGTTTTGGAGTTGGCGGCAGTGGTTAGGCCACACGAAGTGTTTTACGCACTTCATGTCGTTCGACTCGAGATGCGATCGTGCTAGTCGAGCCCGTCAAGTAACCCGACTGGCCTTTGTATGTTCACCCTGTATGAGTCATAACTGCTTGAACCTAGGGTACTGAACTTACCATTGTAAACCCTGTCAACCATGGCACCTTGATCCATAAAGACTCATGAGCCGGGCAT
This sequence comes from Magnolia kwangsiensis, assembly GCA_037074715.1. Classification (NCBI taxonomy): domain Eukaryota; kingdom Viridiplantae; phylum Streptophyta; class Magnoliopsida; order Magnoliales; family Magnoliaceae; genus Magnolia; species Magnolia kwangsiensis. The sequence continues at coordinate 85,326,994 of CM073572.1, read as the reverse complement.
GGTGGTATGGGACACCGTGGTCAAGCTGTCGGCCTACGCTGGGGCCACAAACTTCCCCGTAATGACCAGTGAGCACCTATGTCTCGTGAGCAGATTATGGTGGTATGGGACACTATATTCTTACTGTCGGCCTACATGATCAGGCGACGAGTCCTTTGTAGTGACCGCGAGCGTATTCTGAGTCTACGGGAGGCGACGACCCTTCCGTAGCAGTGAGAGTACAGTAGGCCTGTATTGATAAAATGATGGGGGAGCGGTGCAACGAGTGCGAGCAACAGCCCTGGCAGCCCTTGCAGCGACTTACAAAATATACATCATATGAGATTACTAGGAGTGACGACCCTAGACAGGATCTGTGTTGGGATTGATATAAGGGAAGTACCTTAGTTTCTCAATCCTGCTGTTTGAATAGACTAATAACAACTCAAAAATCATATCACCATTACATTGCATGTGCCTGGAAGATGTGGAGCACTTGAGGGACGATTGCATGCCGCGGTCGTAAGATGGTGCCGTATGAGGGAGATCGTCGGTGAGGGCATCCATCATGTCATGTCATATTGCATTAACAACAGTATTAGGATTGTTTGATTTACTGCTTTACTATTATCGCATGATTGATTTGAGAACATATTAATCCTTGCTCTATTATTCCACTGAGTTAGCTACTCACTCCCACGTTTCGGGATGGTGTTTGCAATACCCACCAGACCCTGTCTTAGATGCAGGCGACGCAGAGATCCAGGAGGCAGAGTCGGACTATGATGATGACCAGGACGAGTTCTCATACATGCAGTACCACGTCGGCTTTGCTTAGGTGGCCTGGGTTGACGGGACTTCTCAGTGGGACTCTTTTTGGACATTTGATTTTATTTATTTACATGTATATGAAACTCAGAGATGTATTCATACTTTAGAGACAGTCGAGATCTACTTTGTTTTTCCATACAGTGATATATATATTCTTTAGTCTTCCGCTTGCTTTTATCACTGAATCTGGAGTTTGAATTGCAGTTTTGGTATACTTTTACTCATGTGAATGCTTTAACTCAGACAACATTGAATCATAATCATTTTTGTTGCATAAGTGACGGTCTGGAACTCGGGTGTTGAGTTTATACACGACCCCCGATTTTCAGGGTGTTATAGTCCTTCTAGTACAAAATACGATTGTTAGGGCATGCATGTATTGACTCATAATTCATACCCAATGAAATGTCAGCCTCTTTGCATTATAAGTACTATCTGGCAAAGAGTTCTCGTTGGGAAAAATTTTCTTGGGCAAGTTTAACAACTCTGTAAAGCTATTGTCTGACCAACGAAACCTAACTTTCATACTCAGCAACTCCACTGTCACAGATAACTTTATATGCTCCAATTTACACGATGGATATAGGGGTTGTTTTGCACCCTCCATTAACTTCCTATACCGAGCCTCATCGCCTAAGTCATCATGAGCTTCAATATCATCTTCATTATTAACCTCATCCATACATGCATATAACTCAATGGGTTGAAAATGACCGAAAGCATCATTCACCAAATCGACCATTCTGGGCAACACATATTCATTACAATTATCGACAGATGTACTCGCACCTGTTTTAAGACATTGTTCCCCATGGAGAAACCACGTCGTGTATGTTTGATCTCTGTCATTAATCACCAAGTGTTCGAAAATGGTTTCTAATGTCATCTTCCCACGTATATTACAACACTTGGCACAAGGACAACTGTGCCAGTCTTCCCCATTTGAATTTTGTTTCACGTACTTTAGAAATGTTGCAACACCTTCCATGTATTCAACCGTTAACCTTCCTACCCTCATCCAGTTCTTGCATGGTGTCATGGAAGCCATCTCTAGTAACGCATACATGATGTGTTTAAGTTAGATTGCAAATGGGTAACTTAGAAATGGAATTAGAAAAGATTCAAGTGACTAAAATTTATCTATGGATGGTAACTGGCCAAGAAAAGCTAATCACATTATATATAATAAAAATTAGAAAAGATTCAAGTGACTAAAATTTTCTTATGGATGGTAACTGTCTAACAACAGTTCAGTCATTTGTTCCAGATGACATGGATTGACAACTCATCTGAGTTACACATGACTTGTCAGAGTAAACTTAAACCCTAGTTTTGAACCACAAATATGCCTTCAAAATATGCCCAACTCGGCCAAGTAATGACTCAACTCGGGATGTTCTAATTAATCATTTATATGAATGAAGATAATGCTGCACATCATTACAATCATTTGAAGAAACATGTATGAATTACCTCCAACCAATAATGGAGCAACTTAGAAATGGAATTCATCTAATTTACAAAGAAAATAAGAGTGATCCAAAATAAAATCTGATCAGTGTAAGCTTTCAAGTCTTTCTTTTTGTAAAATAGTAAAAAAAACTTGTGAAAGAATTAAATACACCAGCAGCAACTCAAGCCAATTCAATCCGAGCTTTCAGGTTTCAATCGCAACAATTGTTTATTTTCAGGTGCACTGTCCGGCAATGAAGTGCACTTCACATTATGTTTAGTTGTTTTATCGGATCCGAAGTTATGTGGTTCAATGGAAATCTATAATAGAATCATGGTTACCCAAATTATTAGTGATTAGAGCAGAACAAATGAAAGAAACAGAACACATCCCACAGTCAAAGAGCTTGTGATTCTCTAAAACACTAAGGGCCCGTTTGGCCAGTCAAATTGGAAGGGATTGGAAGTTATATCCCAGGAATGTTGGGCGTGCCGAACGGAGTCAGTGATCTGATCCCAATCCCATGGATCTTAAGACAATCCACTGGTAACACCATAATTACATTTAAATCCCATCCAATCCACCCTAATCCGTTCAAATTTTCCCGAGACGTGTTTGGTTCATGGGATTGGAGGGGATGGAAAGGTTTAATCCCCAAATTGGCCGGGCGTGCCAAACAGACTGGATATAACAATCCAAGCATATAGCAATCCCGTGGATCTCAAGATAATCCACTGAAAACACTTTCATTACCTAGATATCCACGCCATCCACCCGAATACCATTCAATCCCTTCCAATCCCCCCAGCCAAATGGGCCGTAAAGAAAAACCCACATCATGTATTATTCATATATCCACATACTACTACACACAACACATGAGAAAAACCCACATCATGCATTATTCATATATCCACATAATACCATACACAACACATATAACTAGTAGCATTTTTACTAGAGAGATAACAATGTGATTTAGGGCCTAGGGTGTTGTTTCTGGAACTTGATTTTGGGCCAGTGATTTAGGGCTGTTTGGATGCACCACCTCAAAAATGTAAAGTAATGCGCTCTAAAATCCCCAAATCCCTAAAATCCACAAATTGCTAAATCCCCAAATCACAAAATCCCTAAATCGGTATTGAGATTGGGAGAGATTAGAAGAGATTGAGAGAGAGAGAGAGAGAGACAGAGAGAGAGAGACTTACAGTTGTCAATGCTAGCCTTCAACCGAGCTTCAGAGAGAGAGAGAGAGAGGGCGTACGAGGGTAGGGCGTTCAGCAACGCGCGGTAGGGTGGAGAGATCAAAGAGAAAGGAGAGATACAGAGAGAGAGAGGAGGGAGAGGGTGCAAGAGAGAGAGAGAGAGAGAGAGAGAGAGAGAGAGAGGATGCGAGGAGGGTGTGAGAGACAGAGAGACAGAGAGAGGGAGGGTGCGAGAGAGAGAGAGAGAGAGAGAGAGAGAGAGAGAGAGAGAGAGAGAGAGAGAGAGAGAGACCCTAATACTAAATCGGATTGCGTACTGAGTTACTCAGTACGCTTTGATCGTACGCTCAAAGTTCAATTGGGCCCACCTTGAATATATGTGGTCTATCTAAGCTGTCCATCCATTTTCTATCTAATTTAAGGGCTTGAGCCAAAAATCGAAGCATATCTAAAGATCAAGTAGATCATACCATAGGAAACAGTGGGAATAAAGATTTTCACCGTTGAAACTTTTCTAGGTCCCACGGTGATGTTTATTTATCATCCAACCTGTTCATAAGATCATAAAGACATGGATGACTAAAGAAGTATATATACCAATATCAATCCACAATATATGTATGCTCTGCCATGTCATAATTACAAGTATTTGTCTCAAAATATAAATATTAAAATGTGATAGACCACTACAAATATAGCCGTGAATCCTCATCAATCAGGACATGACTCAGATGAACCCGCCTGAGAACTGCATGAAGGAGAATGCCTCCTCATCATCCTCATACTCCTGCTCTGTCTCAAGTGTCACATCATCACCTGCAGCTAAGTCAGAGTCCGATTGAAGTTTAAGCACCGTCCCAGAACGTGGGAATGAGTGATCAACTTAGTGGAACTATACAGCAAAGGTTAACATGTTATTAATTCAATCAAGCAATAAGGATAAATCAGTACAATCAAACATGTCCTAGATACTCTTGTTAATGCAAGGATGATATGAGTTAATGATGCATGCCCTCGCCTGCACTCCCTCTTGCGACAACATCTAACGATTGCAGCATGAATCACTACCTCTGTGCTCTACACCAACACCAACGGCACATGCGGTGCGATGTTATGAGCATGATTACCAAGTTCTTATTAGTCCTTTTCATACAGTGGGATTGGAAAGCTAAGGTACCTCCCTTATATCAATACCCAAACAATGATCCATTCTAGGGTCTTCAGTCCTTGTAAATCTCATACGATATTATAGTTCTAGATCGCTGTAAAGGGCTCGTCACCAATTAATACAGGTCTAGTGATACCCTAAATGCTACAATAAGGCTCGTCGCCTCAATGCAGTTTCAGGATATGCTCGAGGGCACTACAAAGGGCTCGTCACCACTTAATGTAGGCCGATAGTGCAAATACAGTGTCCCATACCACCATATTTAGCTCACGAGTCTAGGTTGCTCACTGGTCACTACGGGGAGGCTCGTCGCCCCAGCGTAAGCCGACAGCTCGACCACAGTGTCCCATATCACCATGTCCGGCTCATGACTCTTAGGGGATCGAAGTACCAAGCTTAATAGGGTTTCACTGGTGAGTTTGGTACTTTAGATTCAAACAGTAGCATCCAAACATGGTGAACATACATCGGGTCAATAGGGTTAATTGACGAGCTCGACTAGGACCATCGCACATTGAGTTGATCGACATGAAATGCATAAACACTCCATGTAGCCTAACCACTGTCAAACATCCCAAGTATGGCTCAGATTTGTCGAACACATCTTGCGTGGTGAAAACAACCTCAACCAACAGTTCGAGAACTATTACCAATTACCTGTACTGTGATATAGTCCCAATCACGTGCAATCACGATAATGAATATTTAAATCAAATCCTACAATCATACGAACATGTTATGGAATATAACTTAAATGTAAATACACAGTAAATGGTGGAAATCATACACATAATTAACATGAATAATTAGGCTAAACAATTCATGGAGGAAATCATATAAACCATATAAACCACACTTTACTAACTACTAACCTATTCAGACATTTTCACAAACACTTAGACTACATGTTTCAACATACATCACGTATATCGACCGTATTACGTATTAGGACAAATCCTTTTGCCAAAGAGTTGTCGCATACATATCAATCATATACCTACGACAATTAATTATGAAAATTATAACATCAAATTCCAAATTCATACAAACATTTCAACAAACACATGAAATACTATATTTACAACATAGGTTATACATACACGTAAAACGAAATAGATAGTGCATTTAGCATGTGTAATAGCACCCACGTCAGTAATAAATCATTATCTAACATTGAAAGTCTTGAAAACTATAACCTATACGTATATAGTCCGCACCTTAAACCGATAAACACGTAACAGATAAGATTTAGACGACAAGTCTTCGTCAATGGCGGATTGACAACCTAAAATATGAAATAGGTTATCTACATCATTATTTAGACTATTGAAAACCCTAGTATAGGTTAGGGTTAGGATTTCTTACCTTTGTATGGTATTAGAATCGCTGGAATAATAATTTAGATAGGTGGATTAGGCACGTAGAGAGGCAGGGTAGAATCCCTAGGAAAAATCTCCAACTTCTCTCTCACTCTCTCTCTTTTTCTCTCTCTTGTCTTAGCAAGGGTTTAGAATTCATATGGGATTTGAGAGAGGGTGTTTAAGGTCCTTATATAGGCCTAGAACTAACTAAAATAGTCCCAAGGTGTAATGACTTAGAAAAATTCGTACTTAGACCCGAGTACCACCTTTAGCAGAAATCATTTAGAACCAAATCCTTTAGAAATTTAATGTATTTTAGCCATCGCTAAACTAGAGTACTTATTCCATTAGTACCAACAACTTTCAATGCGATCTATAAGACCTAAAACCTAGAGAATCATTGACACTATCTTACCCTGAAATCTAGGATCTAACTCTAAACCCAGTTGCTCCCAGGAATGCTTTGTAATTTTGTATTGGATTTAGACCACGCATCGAAATCCTGATAGCTATGAACTTAGACCATTACAACCGCCTAGTTGGACTTGACAATCACCTAAAAAATCAATCCCAAACGATGTCCTGAGACCATTTTACTGAGTCCGGAGTGAAGAGAGTAAGAAAATAAAGATTTTTAAAAAATTAAATATATTTTAAAGTAATTTGGAACGTTTCACTTGCGCATTATTTTTAAGTATTTTGACCTTTAGAATTCGACCCAAATTCACCCTCGGATCAGGATAGATGGCGCTTTCTTGTCATAGAACTTATAGCCCTGATTTAAGTTCGATAACCGTTGAATTGAAGCTGGTCCATCACGGACGATCTGGAAACCCAATCGGACTGAAAACTTAACTTACTAAAGATTTGATGCTAGTGAGCTTAAGTCCGACCGCATTTGATAAGAGGACCTTCAGAAGTGCTCCGTTGGATTGGAAAGAGTCCGATTTGCTTATAACCTAAGTATACCTTGACCTTAAGTCTGTTTTCATTGAGTTTAAGCTTATAAAAAGACCTTAAACCCTTAGTTCCAAATCCCATACGAATTTTCTAAACCCTAGTTTCTTAAGAGAGAGAAAAGAGAGAGAAAGTGTGGAAGAATTTGTCGAATCTCCATAGGATTCTTCCTAGTCCATCCATACATCGAACCTGCATATCTGAATCATTCTTTCGGCGATTCTGATTCTATTTTTGGGTAAGTGAAGCTAACCCTAACCTATTTTTTAAACCTAGAATAGTTTAAATGAAGTTATAGCTAACCTATTCTATGCCATAGGTAGCATATCCGCCGTTGACGAAGACACATTGTCTGAATCATATCAAATACATATTCTCTGTTTTAAGGTGCGGACTATATACGTTTAGGTTATGGTTTTCAAGACTTTCAATGTTAGCTAATGATTTATTCATGTTATGATTGTCATTACACATGCCAAATACGCTATCCATTTCGATTGCCGTATACGTATACTTTATATTGTAAATAGCGTATTTCATGTATATGTTAGAATACCTGTATGCGTATGGAATCTGTTGTTTTGATTGCCACGATAAATTGTCGTTGTTATATGCAGTTCTCAGGCAGGTTCATGTGAGCCGCGTCCTGACCAGCAGGGATTTTTGGGATATGTATATGACGATTTTGCATAGTTGATCCATGTATTTTGAGACATAATTGTATATATTGCCCTGGGCAGAGCATGCATATTTTGGAGATTATTTTTGAATTATATATGTATTTAAGTTTTCCGCTTGCATTTCCTCAATATCCCTGAATTATGTCTGCTGATCTAGTTGATCTATTTTATGTTTCATGCACTAATACAGACAACATTTATCCATCATCAAATATTGTTGCATAAGTGATGTTCTGGAACACGGGAGCTGAGTTGTGCTCGACCTCCGATTTTTAGGGCGTTACACGGGGTCATGGTATACTTAGGTTATATCCAAATCGGGGTTGTTCCGATTCAACGGAGTATTTCTAGAGGTCCTTTTACTGAATGCGGTCAGACTTAAGCTCACAAATATTGGATCTTGAACAAGTTACGTTTTCAGTCCGATCAGGTTTTCAGATCGACCGTGGTGGACCAGTTTCAGTTCAACAGTCAGCGAAACTCGATCAGGGCCACAAGTACATTGGCATGTGTGGGACATCTCCCCTAATCTGAGGGTGTATTTTGGGTTAGAATTCAACGGTTAGAATGCTTATAATTGGTCCATAAGCGAAACGACTCAGATTACTTAAATTTATATTTGATTTCATAAAAAACTTCACGTTCTCACACTCTTCGCTCCGGACTCAAGAAATAGTCCCATGACATCATCTGGACTTGATTTTTGAGGTGATTGTCAAGTCCAACTAGGGGGTCATAAATGTATAAGTTCATCACTATCGGACTTTCGACGTGCAGTCCAAGTCCGATAAGGAGTTTCCGAATGCTCCTGAGACCAACTGGGTTTATAGATGGATCTTAGATTTCAGGGTGATGTAGCGTTAATAATTCTACATGTTTTGGGTCTTGCAGATCATATTTAAAGTGATTGGTGCTAATTTTTTAGGTAATCTAGTTTATCGCTAGTTAATTATCGATAAATTTCTAAAGAATTTGATCCTAAGTGATTTCTGCTAGAGGTGGTACTCGGGTCTTCGTACGGATTTTTCCACAACGTTGCAATCTACCCCCCTTAAAGAAAAATCTATCCTCAAAATTTGTACCTTTTCGTACTCCTCGAGGATCTGAGGGTAGTTCTTTCTGACCTCAGCTTCAGTCTCCCAAGTAGCCTCTTCTTCACTGTGATGCTTCCACAGTACCTTCACAAGTGGGATGACCTTGCTACGTAGTACCTACTCCTTCCTGTCCAGGATACGTGTCGGTCGTAGTACATATGTGGCATCCTCGCTCAACTGCACCTGCTCCCAACTGATAATGTGCGAAGGATCAGGAACGTACTTCTTCAACATGGACACATGGAATACGTTATACTCGCCTACGAGTGGTGTGGGCAAAGCAAGGCGATACGCTATTACCCCCACTTGATCAAGTATCTAAAATGGGACAATGAATCTCGGCATGAGCTTCCCTTTCTTACCAAAGCTTAAAGACTCCCTAACCTCAAACTTAAGCAGTCGCTGTCTCGTATCGGGGTATCTCTTCTGCCTACTCTGTGCTGATAGCAGTCGTCGCCTAATAATGTCGATCTTCTCTGAGGTATCCTGAACCAACTCTGGGCCAATCAGAGTCTTCTTGCCCACTTCTGCCCAACACTGCGGTGCTCTACATGAGCGACCATACAGTGCCTCATAGGGAGTCATGCCAATACTCACCTGAAAACTGTTATTATATATGAAATCTGCATAAGGAAGACAGTCATCCTAACTGTCCTTGAAATCTGAGACACAAGCTTGCAACATATCTTCTAGCACCTGATTGTAACACCCTGAATTTTTGCCAACCTGGGACTAAATGTCCTTAGGCAATGGGTCAACCATAGCACCTTGGTAGTTTCTCAAAATTCAATTCTAAAGCCAAAGAAATCATTTAGAACCTAATTCTTTAGAATTTAATGTGAAATAGCCAACGCTACACTAGAGTACCTGTGAAATTAGCACCAACCACTTTAAATACGATCTGCAAGACCTAAAACTTGTAGAACCAATGACGCTACAATACTCTGAAATCTAGGATTAAACTCTAAACCCGTTTGCTCTCAGGAACCCTTTGAAACTTCGTATTGGATTTAGACTGCACGTCGACAGTCCGATATCTATAATCTCAGACCATTAGGACCACTTAGCTGGACTTGACAATCATTTCGAAAATCAAGCCCACCCGATGTTCTGAGCCTACTTCATTGAGCATGGAGTGAGGAGTGTGAGAAAGAGTGAAATTCATTTAAAATTAAATGAGATTTAAATAAATCTGACACGTTTCACTTGCGGGATCAGTATAAGCATTTAGACCGTCGAAATCTGACCCAAATACACCCTCGGATCAGGGAACATTTCTCACTCAGGTCAGTGTACTTGGAATCCTCGATCGAGACTTTGTGACCGCTGAATTGAAACTGGACCGCCACGTGCGATCTGGGAACTCTACCGGTCTAAAAACTTGGTGTGAGCAGGATCCGATATACATGAGCTTAAGTCCGACTGCGTCGGCCAGGGGACCTCCCGAAATGCTCTTTTGGATCGGAAATGACCCGATTTGGCAATAACCCAAGTATACCTTAACTTGGAGTCTATTTTGGTCATGTTTGGGCTTATAAAAGGGGCTTAAACCCTTAGCCTTCTAACCCATAGGAATTTGGGGAAAACCCTAGGAGAGAGGAGAGAAAAGAGAGAGAAAGTGAGGGAGAAGCTGGTGATTTCTCCAGGGATTCTTCCATGCTGCTCCACGCGGCAAAGCCACCCACCTGCATCGCTATTCTTGCGATTCTAACTTCGTTCTATGTAACAAAACCCTAACCTATAGCTGTTTTAAGGATTCTTTCGATTCAAATATCGAAATAACTTATGTATCTTGTGCACTAGGTCGCCATAACACCGTTGACAAAGCGTAGACGTTCTATTCGAATCGATACACGTCTAAGGCGAAAGGTGAGGATTTTGGACCCTTAGATTGACTGATTTCAAACCTTTCAATGTCATTTAATAGTATATTATCGATTAGAATGCCATTTGACATGTAGAACATACTGTCCGTTTTTCATTTCGTATACGTATGGTGAATTTGAGATTTAGGGTATTTTAGTCATTTATAGGAAATACTGTATATGTCTGTATTTTTCTGAAATGATTGCCATGGTTATTTATCGTGTTATAATACTAGGAATGCGTGCATGATCTGTTTGGCGAAGAGATTCGCCCTAATGTGCACTATGGGTCGACATACGCTATGTAGACTAAAGTGTGTAGACTAAGTGTTTGTATAAATATTTGTATTGAGTAAATGTTGTTGTAGACTAGTCTTGAGATTGAATTCTCAATCAATATGACGATATACATGATTTCCTCTATGTTGTTATTGAATTTCTTTCCTTATATGTATGGAATACATGTGTTTTGGTTAATTCGCTTACGTTGTATGTCATAACATGTTTCTAACATGCTTGGATTGTTTGTATTTCATTGCTATTACTCTCATATGTTTGCTGATGTAAACTGCAAGTGCTTGGGGCTATAACCTAGTCCAGGCAGTCGGTAATGGATTAAATTCGTGGTTGGCTTCTATTTACCACGAAGGACGCCTCGATGAACGCGAGTCGTGTTTTGGATTGGTGGTAGTGGTTAGGTCACGTGAAGTGTTTCATGCACTTCACATCGCTCAGCTTGAGATGCGCTCGTACTAGTTGAGCCCGTTAAGTAACCCGATAGGCCATTGTATGTTCACCTTGTATGAGTCATAACGCTTGAACCTAGGGTACTGAACTTACCATTGAAAACCCTGTTAACCATGGTACCTTGATCCATAAAGACTCATGAGCCGGGCATGGTGGTATGGGACACCGTGGTCGAGCTATAGGCCTACGCTGGGACCACAAATCTCCCCGTAGTGACCAGTGAGCACATTTGACTCGTGAGCCGATTGTGGTGGTATGGGACACTACATTCGAGCTGTTGGCCTACATTGATTGGTGACGAGCCCTTTGTAGTGACCTCGAGCGTATTCTGAGTCTACGGGAGGCGACGACCCTTTCGTAGCGACAAGAGTACATTAGGCCTATATTGATAAAGTGATGGGGAAGAGGAGCAACGAGTGCGTGCAACAGCCCTGACAGCCCTTGTAGCGACCTACAAATATAACATTGTATGAAATTAATAGGAGTGATGACCCTAGACAGGATCCGTGTTAGGATTGATATAAGCAAAGCTGTAACACCCTGAAAATCGGGGGTCGTGTATAAACTCAACTCCCGAGTTCCAGACCATCATTATGCAACAAATATAATTATGATTCAATGTTGACTGAGTTAGAGCATTCACATGAGTAAGATTATACCAAAACTGCAATTCATACTCCAGATCTAGTGAAAAATGCAAGCGGAAGACTGAAGAATATATATATCACTGTATGAAAAGAAAATAATCTCAAACTGTCTCCAAAGTATGAATACATCTCTGAGTCTCATATACATGTTATAAATAAAAAGGTAATGTCATAAAATAGTCCAAATAGTCAGTCCCGCCGATCCAGGCCACCTACGCAACGCCATCTGCGAACTGCATATACGAGAACTCATCCTGATCCTCGTAGTAATCCGGCTCTGTGTCCTGAATCGCCTCATCACCTGCATCTAAAACAGGGTTTGGTGGTGTTGCAAACACCGTCCCGTAACGTGAGAGTGAGTGATCAACTCAGTGGAATAATAGAGTAAAGATTAGCATGTTATCAAATCAAGCACACGTTAATAGTAAAGCAAACAATCAAACATTCCTAGATACTGTTGTTAATGCAAGCATGAAATGACATGATGGATGCCCTCACCGACATACTCCCTCATGCGGCACCATCTTACACCTGATGCATGCTTTCTTCCCGCAGTGCTCCACATCTTCCAGGCACATGTGGTGCGATATGGATAATGATTATCGGGTTGTTATTTGTCCTTTTCATACAGCAGGATTGAGAAACTAAGGTACCTTCCTTATATCAATCCCAACACAGATCTTGTCTAGGGTCGTGACTCCTAGTAATCTCATACGATGTTATATTTATACGTCGCGCTGCAAGGGTTGCCAGGGCTGTTGCTCACACTCATTGCACCGCTCCCCCATCACCTTATTAATACAGACCTAATGTACTCTTGTTGCTACGGAAGGGTCGTCGCCTTCCGTAGACTCTGAATACGCTCGAGATCACTACAAAGGGCTCGTCACCAATCAGTGTAGGCCGACAGCTCAAATGTAGTGTCCCATACCGCCACAATCGGCTCACGAGTTATAGGTGCTCACTGGTCACTACGGGGAGGTTCGTGGCCCCAGCGTAGGCCGATAGCTCGACCACAATGTCCCATACCACCATGCCCAGCTCATAAGTCTTTATGGATCAAGGTACCATGGTTAACAGGGTTTCTAATGGTAAGTTCAGTACCCTAGGTTCAAGCAATTATGACTCATATAGGGTGAACATACAATGGCCAGTCGGGTTATTTGACGGGCTCGACTAGTACGAGCGCATCTCAAGTCGAATGATATGAAGTGTATGAAATACTTCGTGTGGCCTAACCACTGCCGCCAACTCAAAACACGACTCGCGTTCATCGATGCGTCCTTCGTGGCAAATAGAAGCCAACCACGAATTCAATCCATTACCGACTGCCTGGACTAACGTATAGCCCCAAACACTTGAATATCAACATCAGTAATCATATGAGAGTAACAGAAATGAAATACAATAATGTAAGCTTCTTGACACATGTTATAACATACGACTTAAGCAAATCATCCAACACATGCATTTCATATATATAATGAAATCAATACATATAGCCAACATGATGGAAATCATTTACATCAGCATATTACTTGAGAATTCAATCTCAAAACTCATTCACAACACCATCTACTCAATACGTACTAATACAAACATTTATACAAACACTTAGCCTACACACTTTAGTCTACATAGCGTATGTCGACTCAAAGTGCGCATTTGGGCGAATCTCTTCGCCAAACAGATCATGCGCGCATTCCTAATATCCTAACACGACAAATAACTGTGACAAACATTTCAGCAAAATGTGGATGTAAATAGTATTTCCTACAAATGACTAAAATGCCCTAAATCTCATATTTTGCATACGTTTACGAAATGGAAAATGGACAGCATGTTCTGCATGTCAAACGGCGTTGCCGTCGATAATCTACTATTAAATGACATTGAAAGCTTTGAAATCAATTAATTAAAGCATCTAAAATCCTCACCTTTTGCCCTAGACATGTATCGATTCGATTTGAACGTATACGCTTCATCAACGGCGTAAAGGAAACCTAATGCACAAGATATATAAGCTACTTCGCTATTTGAATCGAAGGAATCCTAAAACAGCAAGTGGTTAGGGTTTTTCTTACCTAGAAGTGCATTGGAATCACCGGGAAAGTAATTTGAACGCGGTGAATGAGCACGGGTAGTAGCTGTAGCAAGTGGCGGAAAATCTCTCCCACAACTCTCTCACTTTCTCTCACTTTCTCTCTCTCTCTCTATCTAGGGTTTCTAGAAAATTCGGATGGAAGAGATATGAGAGGGTTTAAGGCCCTTATATAGGCTAAAAACTAACCTAAATGACTTGGGAACAAAGTTTACTTGAGTTATAACCAAATCGGGGCTGTTTCGATCCAAAAGAGCATTTCAGGAGGTCCCCTGGCCGAACGCGGTCGGACTTAAGCTCATGATCATTGGATGTTGCCCACACCAAGTTTTCAGTCTGGTAGAGTTCGCAGATCGTACGTGGCAGTCCAGTTTCAGTTCAGCGGTTGTCGTACCTAAATCAGGTCTACAAGTCTCATGATTTAAAAGAGAAATTTTTCCTGATCCGTGGGTGAATTTGGCTGGATTCTGATGGTCAGAACGCTTAATAATAACGCACAAAGACTCGTGCTAGATTTGAATTAAAATTTCAAATCTTTATCCATTTCTCACTCTCTTCACTCCAGGCTCAATGAAATAGCCTCAGAGCATCGGTTGGGCTTGATTTTCGAAATGATTGTCAAGTCCAGCTAAGCAGTCATAATCGTCTAAGATTGTAGACATCAGACTTTCGACGCGCGGTCTAAATCAAATATGAAGTTTCAAAGGGTTCCTGAGAGCAAACGTATTTAGATTTTGATCCCAGATTTCAGGGTATTATAACGTCATTGATTCTACAAGTTTTGGGTCTTGCAGAACGTATTTAAAGCAATCGATGCTAATTTCACAGCTAATCTAGCGTAGCGCTAGTTAACTTACGTTTATTTTCTAAAGAAATTAATCCTACGTGATTTCTGGTCGAGTTGGTACTCGAGTCTCTGTACAGATTTTTTCAAGGCATTACAAAAGTACTCTAGTTTCCCAATCCTTCTGTATGAAAAGGACTAATAACAATCCGATAATCATATCCACATCACACTGTATGTGCCTGGAAGATGTGGAGCACTATGGGAAGAAAGCATGCCGCGGGCATAAGATGGTGCCGTGTGAGGGAGAATGTCGGTGAGGGCATCCATCATGTCATTTCATGCTTGCATTAATAAAAATATCTAGGAATGTTTGATTGCCTGCTTTACTATTATCGCGTGATTGATTTGATAACATGCTAATCTTTACTCTATGATTTCACTGAGTTGATCACTCACTCCCACGTTACGGGACGGTGTCGCGCACACCAACCAGTCCCTGTTTTAGTTACAGATGATGACGCTACTTGTGAAGTGGAGCCGGACTTGTTTGATGATGAGGAAGATTTCTCCTATATGCTGGTTCTGATCGATGGGTTTACAGGGTTACTAATTAGATGCCAATACACTTGGTATTTTTCCTTTTATTTATACACTCATGTATATTCTTTCTTTTTATTTTGGAGTATACATGTATTTGGTTAATCTGGTAACATCTTCACACTCTGGAGATCTACAACAGTTCATATATTCTATATATCTATCACATTCTTTCGCTTGCTAATTTAACTGTCTCTGGAGTATGATATGCTGTTTTGGCTTAATCCACTTCATGTTTCATGCACTATGATAACCGACATTCATCCATCATTGAAAATGTTGCATAAGTGATGTTCTGGAACTTGGGAGTGGAGTTTATGCTCGACCCCCGATTTTCGGGATGTTACACTGATTCACACGTTCCGTTGCCCGTCTGTCTGCGGATGGAACGCGGTTCTAAACTTTAACTTCACACCCATCGCTTCCTAGATATGAGTCCAGAAGATAGATGTGAATCGCGTGTCTCTGTCAGACATAATCTCCAAGGGAACTCCATGTAGATGTACAATCTCCTTGATGTACAATCTAGCCAACTCGTTGCAGAGTTCGTAACTTTGATCGGTAGGAAATGAGTTGACTTTGTCAATCAGTCAACGATCACTCAAATGTAGTCATGTCCCTTCCTCGTCTTCAGTAGCCCTGAAATAAAATCTATAGAGATAAAATCCCACTTCCATTCAACTATGGGCATGGGCTGAAGCAGTCCAGGAGGTCGATGATGCTCTGCCTTGACCTGCTGGCACATGAAACAACGGGACACAAACTTTGCAATGTGAACCTTCATATTGTTACACCAGTACGATCTCTTCATATTTGGATACATCTTCATGCTACATGGATGCATCGCAAGCCTTGAACTGTGGGCTGCCTCAAGAACCTCCCATCTTAAGTCAAGAACATCTGGGACGAATAGGCGGCCACGATAACATAAGCCCCCATCCGTACCAACACTCCACTCGGAGTCCTCATCTGTACCAACCCGCTCTCTCATCTTCGTAAATAGCTCATCGTCTTCTTGAGCCTCGAAAATCCTGACATCAATGAGGGGTTGTACTCGAATGTATAAGATAACCTCGTACGACTCCTCCACCGTGAGTTTCTGCTCAAATTCTCGCACAAACTCCACCATGTCCCATTCTGCTATCATCAGCCGAGCCACAAACTCTATAGTCTTCTTGCAGCTCAACGCATCTGCCATAAGGTTTACCTTACCCGGATGGTAGGAGACCTCAAACTTAAAGTCCTTCAAGGTTTCCATCCATCGGCGTTGCCTCATATTCAAGTCTCGCTGAGAGAATATGTATCTAAGGCTCTTGTGGTCACGAAAGAGCTCGAACTCCTCTCCATAGAGGTATTATCTCCAGAGCTTTAATGCGAAGATAACATCTGCCAACTCTAGGTCGTGTGTAGGGTAATTCTCCTCATGCTTCCTCAATTGTCTTAAGACATAAGCAATCACCCTGTCCTTCTACATAAGGACACAACCCAGACCAATGCGAGAGGCGTCAGTATATATAGTATAGTTGTTCTAGCAATACTAGCACAGGGGCGGATGTCAACTTTTCCTTCAACTCCTGAAAAGCTGCTTCAGCCTTCTCATTCCAGGTGAACTTCAAATCTTTCCGTGTCAACTGAGACAACGGTCTGAAAATCTTGGAAAAGTCCCGAATGAATCGTCAATAGTACCTTACTAGACGAAGAAAACTCCTCACCTCAGTAACTGAACTGGGCTGCTTCCAATCCTTAACCGCAACTACCTTAGCGAGGCCGACTGTTATACCTTCCTTGAACACCACATGTCCCAGGAACTTAACTTCTTCTTTCCAGAAGTCACATTTCTTATACTGCGCAAAAAGCTGATTCTTCCTGAGAGTATCCAAGACTGCTCTTAGGCTCTCCTCATGCTCTTCCCGACTCATGGAGTATATCAAAATGTCATTTATAAATATGATGATGAATCGGTATAGAAACGGCTAAAATACCCTGTTCATTAGATCCATGAACACGGCTGGGGCATTTGTGAGTCCAAACGACATCACAAGGAACTCATAATGACCTAAATTGGTCTTGAATGCAGTCTTCTGCACGTCCTCATCCTTGACACACAACTGATAATACCCTGACAGCAAATCTATCTTCGAAAAATACCGTGCCCCCTTCAACTGATCGAACAGATCATGAATCCTGGGCAAGGGATACTTGTTCTTCACTGTCACCTGGTTCAACCTATGATAATCAATATATAATCTGTAACGCCCTGAAAATCAAGGGTCGAGTATAGCTCAGCTCCTGAGTTCCAAAACATCACTTATGCAATATTTTCAATGATGGATGAATGTTGGTTGTATTAGTGCATAAAACATGAAATAGATTAAGCCAAATCAGCAAATCATAATTCATGGACAATGAGAAAATGCAAGCGAAAGTCTGGAATACATAAATACATCAATATAAGTTCCCAAAATATGAGTGATCTACCAGGTCAATAAGTACAAAGGTTGCTTCAAATACATATGAGAAAATGTAATGGTCCTCTATAAAGTGTAAACCCTGAAGCCCCGTCGATCCGAACTCAACTTTGAAAGGGGCCTAGCTATATGCCCTAGAGGGGGAGTAAATAGGGAAATGCCAAATAAAACTAAAACAGTGGAATAATAAAAGAAATAAAGCACAATACTGAATTGAAAGTAATCTCAATAGCCTAAATTAAAGAGAATGATACTATATCAGTTCTAAGGACAACCTTACACCAAAAACCAAACTCAGAAGAGAAGCTACCTCATTTATGAGTTTCTCATTTTCAGATCTCAAATCTTCAATTTTGGAGGTTTTGAAATCTAAATCACATTTGGTCTTTTCAAAAGAATCAGAAATATGAGACTTTTCTAAAACGAGAGACTCATAATCTTCCTTAAGCTTAGAAAATTTTTCTTTTTGTAATTTAATCTTGACTATAGATGTACCCTCGTGTGTCATTTCTAATACATCCATTGCATGTTTTGCATTTTCACAAGAGATTATTCTTTTGAATTCATCTGGTGATAATGCACAAGTAATTGCATTTAGTGCTTTTGCATTGGCACTACTCTCACTTTTCTGAAGTGTGGTCCAAAGAGAGTAAAACGTTACTTTCATTGATTTTGAACCATCGACATTAGTTACTTCAGTGATAGGAGGGTTTCATTCATTCACTGTGGCTAGCCACACACTTTCATCCAAAGATTTGAGGAATATCCTCATCCTGGCTTTCCAATAGGCATAGTTTGTGCCATTAAAAGGTGGTGGCCTAGTGACTGATAGGCTATCAAAATTTGACATCTTAATATAGCTTAGATCGTTAGCTCAGGAAATAAATCTAATAAATAAATAATAAACACGAGCTATTAGGCTCTGATACCACTTGAAAGGGGCCTAGCTATATGCCCTAGAGGGGGGGTGAATAGGGCAATGCCAAATAAAACTTAAACAGCGGAATAATAAAAGAAATAAAGCACAACGCTGAATTGAAAGTAATCTCAATAGCCTAAATTAAAGAGAATGATACTATATCAGTTCTAAGGACAACCTTACACCAAAAACCAAAGGTTTAAGGTAGGACAACCTTATTTCTAGAACGACCTTTGTATCACAAACCAATGAGGAATAAAAAACAAGGCAACCAAAATAACTTGCAGAAATAAATCCTAAGTTATTACAACATTCCCCACACTTGCTTGGAATAAAAAGATTACAACATTCATCCACGAATACAATCCACAAAACTGAATGAATAAAAAAATGAAAGAATAAAGCACATCCACAACACAACGATATATAGTGGTTCGCCTGTGTGTACACCAACTGTAATCCAACAGCCACATAGAATGTTACTCCACTCCTAACATCCACACACAGGGGATATTAGCATGCACTATCAAAATAGGTTTCACAGGTTCACCTAAAACCTTCACAATTGTGTCTTTGATCTCGAGCTTACACAATCTAAAAACCCCACACAATCTGAGTTTTCTGTCTCTCCTCAAATAACCAATACATGAGATTTTTCTGAAAAATCTCAAACAAAACTAAAGAAAGTAAATTACACAAATATAAAATTCCTGAATCTCCTTTTGAAGTAGCCCAGTAGAACCAATCGGAGTAGAAGTTCGATTCAACGTTCAAAGTCCAATACTCACTTTAAGAATGGTTCGAAGTCTAATTGATTTTAAATCAAAAGGGCTAGTTCTATTTGATTTTGAATCTAAGAAGAAGGAATATCAGAAATTCCCCTTTTCAAATAAGATTGGAATGTATATCAAAATCAAATAATAAACAAGCTAGCAAAATAAATATTAAATGAGCACATAGTAGCTTAAAACAAACACAAACTTATCTCAGAATATAGCCTAAAGATTGATTGAATAGAATTGAATTGAATTGCTAAAACTCTGAAGTTCGTGCTCTATTTATAGCATAAAAAATCCCATCTACGACTGGTCTTAGGACCCTAGGACTGGTCGTAGCTTCAAAGATTTTTAAAGATTTTTTTGGGATAAGGATTTGCTGTTCCACGACCAGTCCTGGGTAGCCTACGACTGGTCGCGGGTCACCTAGGACCGATCGTAGGATCCCCAGTTTAATTGCTGGAGTTTGAGTCGTAAGGTTAAGACTGGTTGAAGGACGAGTTGTACAGTTCACAGGACTGGTCGTAAGATGTCCAGGACTGGTCATAGGATAACCAGAAAGATCCAAAAATCTTTAACAACCTAGGACTGGTCCTGAAAAACTTAAGACTGGTCGTAGCAGAGCTAGGACTGGTCTTGAAGTCCCTAGACTGGTCTTTTAATAGCACGAATAAGCATATTAAAATATACAAATTATGTATCCAGAATGACCAAAAGTAAAACCCATCCTAAGGTCAATCTAAGGTCAAATAAACCTTAAAAGTGAGATGGACATTAATAGTCTGTACACTCAGATGACCCTTAAGAGAAGCTTGAGAATTTATGAATCTTGTTGTAGGCCTTCTCGAGCTTGATCCTATCTTGACTTGACAGAGTCTTCTACTATACTTGAACTTGATTGTACCTTGAACATGCATACTTGAAGACTTCTATTCTTGAATTCTTCATTCATGACTTGAAACTTTCTTCATTTAAGTTCTTGTCTTGAAATGCGATGTCTTGAAGTAATGAATAGTCTCAAACACGAAACACAAGATATACAAGATATAAATATAGGTTTTGGCACCACAAAATTTGACAACTAAAGGGATATGAAATCATAGCACTTACAATCTCCTCCTTTGTCAAATTTGTGACAAAACACATAGCATAAAGAATAAGAGCAACATTTGCCAAAAAAAATAATCATGAGCCATAAAAGGAAGCACAAATTACTCTACTCCCCTTGAGTAATACGAGTACTGCTCATATAAGCAGTAATCATCATGTAAACATCAAGACTCCATATACTCAATCCACATATCCTTCTGAATCAATCAATCCAAACACATTACTCCCCCTTTCTTTCCATACTACTCCCTTTTACCTTACTACTCCCCCTTTTGTCATAAAATGACAAGGGAAAGCCACAAAAGGAAAGAGAACAACAACATAGAGAGTGATAATAAGCAGATAATGAGAAAGAATTATGAAAGGACATAGCATATTTCAAAATATAAACCAGAAGTATCAAGCCATTATCAATCCACAATACAATATCCAAAAGACAATACAATATCCTAAAAAAAAGATAATGTTATACTATCCAGAAGATAATTCGCCTAATCAGATCCAGAGGAGGGAGCAGGGATAGTCGGATCAATCTGATGTAAGCCCCTATTGATGCGACGAAGATATTTTTGCATGTACTTAAATTACAAATCGTGGGCTATACTCATGTTATCAACCTTCTCCTGCAATGCACGAACACGTGCATCATAACTAGATGGATCATAATCAAGATCATTTGGTGAATCAATTTCCATCTCATCAAATATCTCATCCATATTAACATCTTGTTGAGGAAGATCGCCGACTTCCCCTTCATTTTCGGCTTCACCACCAACACCACCAACACCACCTTCATCAACTTGGCCAGGAAGCAAATCCAACTTCATCTTATTAAGATTGGAATTGTTAAAAATAAGATGATAAATTGGTGCCTCATTAATAGGTTGATCGACAAGCATGTAAGTGGCTAAAACAGTCATAAGATAACCAAACGGAATATGACTATGACCCGGATGGAGACGAAACTGTATAATAAAATGACAGATTAAAGAAGGAAGGCAGACCATAGTACCAGAAGCAATAGAATGCAACACACGAACCATGAAGGAAGTCAACTCGATTTTATTACCGGACTGAGGATACACATTTGAAATAAAAAAATGATGTAACACTCTGTATCTAGGTAACAGATACTTTAAAGGGAGAGCATTCCCTTTGTGTGTCCATTGCCCATTAATTTTGCATAAATCTCTTGTCAACATGTATTTTTCCAATTCAGATGGTTTGTCGTATAGAGTATGAATCGGTATACCTTCATCATCAACGGGTATATCCATAATACCCGATATCAAATGACGGTCTACTTCAAATTTTCCTTCTCTTGTATCAATTGAAAAAGGTAAATTATCAAGGAAAAATTTTGAAATGCATGCAACCATTGATTAGGCAATAGACTGGTATGCAGGCCCACCCTAAAGAAAAATGTGAGTCCAGCCAACAGATTCAAGGAGAGGGACAATACCATATGGAGCAATGTGATTGAGATCAGGAGTATGCTCAACGATAACATTACGGATATGCAAATCCCGTACATCTTGAAAATCATCTTCGGGTGACCGAAGGTGCCGTTTTGTTATCGGTGTAGATCTAGATGAAGATGGACCACGGGATGTTTTCTTCTTTCCTCTAGCATTCATATTCAAAAAGATATACAAAGAGCGAGAGAAATGCACAAAGGAAAGGATAGGTTTTCTCTAGATCAGCAAATTGAGAAGAAACCCTTGAAAAACCCAACAAGAGATGAAATCTAGCTGCACAATGATCAAATCAAAGCATAGAGAGCATGAATCTTCAAGAAAAATGAAGAAATAGGACTAACCTTGAAAAAATACAAGAAATCCTATGATTGGTCGAGCCACGACTTGTCGTAGGTCGGAGTGAAAATGAAGAGGAAGGAGATTTTCTCAAAATATATCATATTCAGGAGCTCCACGACCGGTCGAGTGTGGTTCACGATCGGTCGTACCACGACTGGTCGTGTACAGCCACGACTGGTCGAATATCGACCAAAAAATACATTTTCAATGTAAAAAATTAAAATTTAACCACAAATAATACTAAATATAATACACTATGATATATGCTAGCAATAATACTCAATGTAAAATGCACATACCAAGATCAAATTTCAATTTATTAAACCTGCTTTTGTCAAGCGATTTAGTAAATATATCAAAAAGTTAATTTTCGGTTGATATATATTCCAAGGAAATAACTTTTTCTTCAACCTACTCTCGAATGTAATGATACCTAATGTCAATGTGCTTAGTACGTGAATGCTGTATTGGATTTTTGGAAATATTTATAGCACTGGAATTATCACAATGTAAGATCATTGAATCTTTATTAATTCCAAAATCACTTAGCATGCGTTTCATCCAAACTAGTTGAGTACATGCATATCCTGCTGCAATATACTCAGCCTCAGCAGTGGAGAGAGATATAGAGCTTTGCTTCTTGCTGAACCAAGAAACTAAGCAATTTTCAATGTAAAAACAACCACCACTGGTTGATTTTCTATCATCGATATTACCGACCCAATCAGCATCCGAGTACCCAGCTAATTGAACACTAGTATCAAAAGGATACCAAAGACACAGATTCGTAGTACTTGCAACATATCTAATAATCCGTTTAACAGCAGTAAGATGTGATTCCTTAGGATTAGATTGATATCTTGTACAAATACCAACACTAAATGCGATATCAGGTCTACTAGCAGTAAGATACAACAAACTACTAATCATACTACGATATATTTTAGGATCTATAACTTTACCTGTACAGTCTTTTGTGAGTTTTAACGTTGTACTCATAGGAGTATCAAAGTTCTTACCATTCTCAAATCCAAACCTTTTAACCAAGTTTGAAGCATATATGGTCTGGGAAATGAAAATTCTATCAGGTTATTGTTTTACTTGCAACCCTAGGAAATAGTTTAATTCACCAACCATGTTCATTTCCAACCTTGATTTCATTAACTCTGCAAACTCAATAGACATGTTAGAGCAAGTTGATCCATAAATAATATCATCAACATAAATTTGAACCATCAAAATATCATTGTTTTGCTTCTTAACAAATAGCGTCTTATCGACACTTCCTACTTGAAAGCTATGACTAAGTAAGAATTTAGTCAATTTCTCATACCATGCCCTGAGCGCTTGTTTTAGACCATAGAGAGCCTTTTTGAGATGAAATACATGGTCAGATAACTTGGGGTCTTCAAATCCTGAAGGTTGTTCAACATACACTTCTTCATGTAAATCGCCATTCAAAAAGGCACTCTTTACATCCATCTGATAAATCTTAAATTTTCTAAAGCATGCGATGGAAATAAAAAGTTTGCTTTATTCAAGACGAGCGACTGGATTAAAGGTTTCATCGTAATCGATGCCTTCAATCTGAGTGTACCTTTGTACAACCCATCTAGCCTTATTTCGTATTATATTTTCAAGCTCATCAGACTTATTTTTAAAGATCCATTTTGATCCAATAATGTGTTTATCTTGAGGTCTAGGAACAAGATACCAGACATCATTACGAACAAATTGATTAAGTTCATCCTGCATAGCAACTATCCAATTTTCGTCAGAAAGTTCTTCTTTCACGTTGACCGGTTCTATTTGGGATGTAAAACAAACATAATTACATATGTTCTCAAGTTGTTTGCGAGTACGAACTCCAGTGAGAGGATTTCTAAGTATTTGATTGGTTGGATGATCTTTGACAGTCCTTGGTTCAGATTCTTTTTGACTTGATGAGGTATCTTGTTTGTCGATAATAAGAGCTTCATCATCATCTGAACTCGGAGCCGGTGTATTCAAATGATCATCAGTGACCACATTGATGGACTCTTGAATCACACCAGTTCTCTTATTTAGAACCCTATAAGCTTGATTGTTCAAAGAATAACTAAGAAAAATACCTTCATCACTCTTCGTATCAAACTTTCTCAAATTTTTAAGATCACGTAAAATATAACACTTGTTGCCAAAAACTCGAAAGTATTTGACAGTAGGTTTCTTTTCAAACCATATTTCATAAGCAGTCTTATTATCAGATTTACTAGTATAAACCTGATTAATAATATAACATCCGATATTAACTGCTTCAGCCCAAAGATTTCTAGAGAGCTTCATGCTATTCAGCATAACATTAGCCATATCCTGAAGCACTCTATTTTTTCTTTCAACTATACCATTTTGTTCTGGTGTTTTGGGCGTAGAAAATTCATGCGATATTCCCTGATCGCTACAGAATTTCTCAAAACTACTGTTTTCGAATTCGGATCCATGATCACTACGGATCTTACTAACATGAGAACCTTTCTCATTTTGGATTCGTTTAATGACCTTTTTCACTTCATCAAGGGTTTCAGTTTTATCTTTTAAGAAAGATACCCAAGTGAATCTGGTATAGTCATCTACGATAACCAAGATGTATTTTTTGCTTCCTCGACTCTCCGATCTGGTTGGTCCAATAAGATCCATACGGAGAAGCTCGAGTGGTCTAAATGTGGTATTGGAGTTTACTTTCTTGTGAGAGCTCCTAGTCTGTTTGCCCAACTGGCATTCATCACATATTTTATCTACTTTTTACAATTTGGGTAGACATCTAATTAGTTCTCTTTTGCTTAATCTAAATAAGTTCCGATAGTGTACATGTCCAAGGCGTTTATGCCATAATTCAGTCCCATCGGTATGGACCATGTAACATGATTGAGTAGATGAGCTTGCATCACTAACGATGTAGCAGTTTTCAAAAGTTCTGCGACCAGTTAATATAATAGAACCCTTTTCATTAAGTACCTCACAACCTTGATTAGAAAACTTTACACTGATTGCTATCGTATATCTAAGAAATGCTTAGTAGGTTGTGTTTCAAGCCCTCAACATATAAAACATTCTTAAATAAGGGAAGGTTATAAAGCTGAACCGTACCTTGGCCAATAATCTTGCAATTGCTTCCATCACCAAATGTGACTAACCCGTCAGTCATATCTTTTAGATCAGTGAATAAAGCCTTGTCGCCTGTCATATGCCTGGAGAAACCACTATCTAGGTACCACTTTGAATGGCTTGTAGCTTTGAAAGCAGTGTGGGCAACCAAGTAGGAAACTTTAGGAACCCATTTCCGAACTGTTTTGGGTTTAGGAGTATAGATGGTCTTTTTCTGTCTGTTGTTATAGGAGAGACCTATAGAGTTAGACTTTAATAGCTCCTTGAGAAGATCAATTATTTTTTCAGCTAATGGATTTCAGTTTTGAAAATTGAAGTTGACATGGTTACCTGTAGGTTTTTGAAAAGTCTTTGAATTTTTGGAAAAACCTTGATAAGTATTCTTTTCTTTTGAGATTGAAGACTCTCCTTTTACAAATTTAGGAGCAATGTTCTTTTATTTACAAGATGTATTCTTATCATAGCCCAACCCGGATCGATCGCTACATTTTCTTGATCCGGACAATAAATTTTCTAATTTAGGATCACCTTGGGCATATCTCCATGTGTCTTTCAAATTCAGAAGAGAAGCTACCTCATTTTTGAGTTTCTTATTTTCGGATCTCAAATCTTCAATTTTGGAGGTTTTGAAATCTAAATCACATTTGGTCTTTTCAAAAGTATCGAAAATATGAGACTTTTCTAAAACGAGAGACTCATAATCTTCCTTAAGCTTAGAAAATTTTTCTTTTTGTAATTTAAGCTTGACGGCAATTTTATAACTCTCCTTATAAAGGGCATTATAAGCATCCTGAAGATCATCTTCATTATCGCAATCACTATTCAGATTTTCTTCACAAGATAAATCATCAATATTTGAAAAAGTAATCTTGGCTAGAGTCATAAGGGCTTTAACATCATCGCCCGACTCGGTTTCATAATCTTCTGATTTAGAAGAGGATTCAGAATTAGACGATTCATCCCAAGTAGTCATCATGCTTTTCCTTTTTGATTTGTCCTTTTTAGGACATTTGTTAGCTAAGTGCCCATATTCTTGACAGTTGTAACATTGACTAACATTGACTATCTTATAAAGATTTTCGAGTTCTAGGTTTAGATCGTCTCTTATCATTTGATTTTTGAAAATCAACTTTTTCCTTGCTTTTAAAAATTTTGTAAAACTTTTTTGCTAAAAGCGCCATATCATCTTCGAAATTTTCTAAATCCGAAGTGCTCTCTTGTGAAACATTTTTAGATGATTTGAGAGAAATAGATTTTCCTTTAGGAGCTTTAAAGGACAACTCATAGGTTTGAAGTGAACCAACTAGTTCATCAACCCTCATGATATTCGTATCACAAAGTTCCTCAATCGCGGTTACTTTAGAGTTGAACCATTCAGGAAGTGAGTGTACTATCTTTGTGCACACTTTACTTTCTGAGATTCTATCACCAAGACCACACATAGAGTTCACAATGTCATTCAATCTAGTGTAGAAGTCCATAAACATCTCATTCTCCTCTATATGAATTTCTTCAAATTTAGTTGTGAGGAGTTGGACTTTAGATTTCTTGACTATAGATGTACCCTCGTGTGTCATTTCTAATACATCCATTGCTTGTTTTGCATTTTCACAAGATATTATTCTTTTGAATTCATCTGGTGATAATGCACAAGTAATTGCATTTAGTGCTTTTGCATTGGTACTACTCACACTTTTCTGAAGTGTGGTCCAAAGAGAGTAAGCCGTTACTTTCATTGATTTTGAACCATCGACATTAGTTACTTCAGTGATAGGAGGGTTTCATTCGTTCACTGTGGCCAGCCACACTTTCATCTAAAGATTTGAGGAAGATCCTCATCCTGGCTTTCCAATAGGCATAGTTTGTGCCATTAAAGGGTGGTGGCCTAGTGGCAGATAGGCTATCAAAATTTGACATCTTAATATAGCTTAGATCGTTAGCTCAGGAAAAAAATCTAATAAATAAACAATAAAAACGAGCTATTAGGCTCTGATACCACTTGAAAGGGGCCTAGCTATATTCCCTAGAGGGGGGATGAATAGGGCAATGCCAAATAAAACTAAAACAGTGGAATAATAAAAGAAATAAAGCACAATGCTGAATTAAAAGTAATCTCAATAGCCTAAATTAAAGAGAATGATACTATATCAGTTCTAAGGACAACCTTACCCCAAAAACCAAAGGTTTAAGGTAGGACAACCTTATTTCTAGAACGACCTTTGTATCACAAACCAATGAGGAATAAAAAATAAGGCAACCAAAATAACTTGCAGAAATAAATCCTAAGTTATTACAACATTCCCCACACTTGCTTGGAATAAAATGATTACAACATTCATCCACGAATACAATCCACAAAACTGAATGAATAAAAAAATGAAAGAATAAAGAACTTCCACAACACAACGATATATAGTGGTTCGCCTGTGTGTACACCAACTGTTATCCAACAGCCACACGGCATGGTACTCCACTCCTAATATCCTCACACAGGGGATATTAGCATGCACTTTCACAATTGTGTCTTTGATCTCGGGCTTACACAATCCAAAAACCCACACAATCTGAGTTTTCTGTCTCTCCTCAGATAACCAATACAATGAGATTCTTATGGCAAATCTCAAACAAAACCAAAGAAAGTAAATTACACAAATGTAAAATTCCTGAATCTCCTTTTAAAGTAGCGCGGTAGAACCAATCAGAGTAGAAGTTTCATTCAACGTTCAAAGTCCAATACTCACTTTAAGAATGGTTCTAAGTCTAATTGATTTTAAATCAAAAGGGCTAGTTCTATTTGATTTTGAATCTAAGAAGAAGGAATATCAGAAATTCCCCTTTTCAAATAAGATTGGAATGTATATCAAAATCAAATAATAAACAAGCTAGCAAAAGGAATATTAAATGAGCACAGAGTAGCTTAAAACAAACACAAACTTATCTCAGAATATAGCCTAAAGATTGACTGAATGGAATAGAATTGAATTGCTAAACTTCTGAAGTTCGTGCTCTATTTATAGCCTAAAAAATCCCATCTACGACTGGTCTTAGGACCCTAGGACTGGTCGTAGCTTCAAAGATTTTTAAAGATTTTTACGGGATAAGGATTTGCTGTTCCACGACCGGTCCTGGGTAGCCTATGACTGGTCGCGGGTCACCTAGGACCAATCGTAGGACCCCCATTTTAGTTGCTGGAGTTTGAGTCGTAGGGTTAAGACTGGTTGAAGGACGAGTCGTACAGCTCACAGGACTGGTCGTAGGATGTCCAGGACTGGTCATAGGATAACTAGAAAGATCCAAAAATCTTTAACAACCTAGGACTGGTCCTGAAAAACTTAAGAATGGTCGTAGCAGATCTAGGACTGGTCTTGAAGTCCCTAGACTGGTCTTTTACCAGCACGAATAAGCATATTAAAATATACAAATTATGTATCCAGAATGACCAAAAGTAAAACCCATCCTAAGGTCAATCTAAGGTCAAATAAACCTTAAAAGTGAGATGGACATTAATAGTCTGTACACTCAGATGACCCTTAAGAGAAGCTTGAGAATTTACGAATCTTGTTGTAGGCCTTCTCGAGCTTGATCCTATCTTGACTTGACAGAGTCTTCTATTATACTTGAACTTGATTGTACCTTGAACATGCATACTTGAAGACTTCTATTCTTAAATTCTTCATTCATGACTTGAAACTTTCTTCATTTAAGTTCTTGTCTTGAAATGCGATGTCTTGAAGCAATGAATAGTCTCAAACACGAAACACAAGATATACAAGATATAGATATAGGTTTTGGCACCAAAAAATTTGACAACCAAAGGGATATGAAATCATAGCACTTACAATCTCCCCCTTTGTCAAATTTGTGACAAAACACATAGCATAAAGAATAAGAGCAACATTTGCCAAAAAAAATAATCATGAGCCATAAAAGCAAGCACAAATTACTCTACTCCCCTTGAGTAATACGAGTACTGCTCATATAAGCAGTAATCATCATGTAAACATCAAGACTCCATATATTCAATCCACATATCCTTCTGAATCAATCAATCCAAACACATTACTCCCCCTTTCTTTCCATACTACTCCCTTTTACCTTACTACTCCCCCTTTTGTCACAAAATGACAAGGGAAAGCCACAAAAGGAAAGAGAACAACAACATAGAGAGTGATAATAAGCAGATAATGAGAAAGAATTATGAAAGGACATAGCATATTTCAAAATATAAACCAGAAGCATCAAGCCATTATCAATCCACAATACA
This sequence comes from Magnolia kwangsiensis, assembly GCA_037074715.1. Lineage (NCBI taxonomy): Eukaryota > Viridiplantae > Streptophyta > Magnoliopsida > Magnoliales > Magnoliaceae > Magnolia > Magnolia kwangsiensis. The sequence goes on along the minus strand of CM073572.1, from coordinate 85,297,024 downwards.
ATATCCAAAAGACAATACAATATCCTAAATAAAAGATAATGTTATACTATCCAGAAGATAATTCGCCTAATCAGATCGAGAGGAGGGAGCAGGGATAGTCGGATCAATCTAGTGTAAGCCCCTATTGATGTGACGAAGATATTTTTGCATGTACTTAAATTGCATATCGTGGGCTATACTCATGTTATCAACCTTCTCCTCCAATGCACGAACACGTGCATCATAACTAGATGGATCATGATCAAGTTCATTTGGTGAATCAGTTTCTATCTCATCAAATATCTCATCCATATTAACATCTTGTTGAGAAAGATCGCCCGCTTCCCCTTCATTTCTGGCTTCACTACCATCACCACCAACACCACCTTCATCAACTTGGCCAAGAAGCAAATCCAACTTCATCTTATTAAGATTGGATGTAACGCCCTGGAAAAATCCGTACTTGGATTCGAGTACCAACTCGACCAGAAATCACGTAGGATTAATTCCTTTAGAAAATAAGTGTAAGTTAGCTAGCACAACACTAGAGTAGCTGAGAAATAATCCCTGATCACTTTAAATACGTTCTACAAGACCCAAATCGAGTACAACCAATGATGCTATAATACTCTAAAACCTCGGATCAAACTCTAAACCGGTTTGTTCTCTGGACCTCTTTAAAACTTTGTATTGGATCTAGATCGTGTGTCGAAAGTCCAATACCTACAATCTTAGACCGTTAAAACCGCCTAGCTGGACTTGACAATCATTTCAAAAATCAAGTCCAACCGACTTTCGCAGGCTATTTCATTGAGCCTGGACTGAAGAGAGTGAGAATAGGGTTAGATTTGGAATTTGAATTTCAAATCTGGCACACAACTTGACGCATCAGTATTAACCGTTCTGACTGTTAGAATTCAACCAAATTACACCCTCGGATCAGAAATAATTTCTATTTCATATCATGAGACTTGCAGACTTGATCTACGTGCAGTGACCGTTGAACTGAAACTGGACCGCCATGTGCGATCTACGAACACTGCTGGTCTGAAAATGGGATGTGAGCGACATTCGACGAGCATGAACTTAAGTCCGATCGCGTTCAGCCAGGGGACCACCAGAAATGCCCTTTTGGACCGAAACAGCCCCGAATTGGTTAGGCATCAAGTAAACTTTGTTCTCAAGCCTGTTTTGGGCATGTTTGGGCTTATAAAAGGGGTTGAAACTCTCTCATATCTCTTCCATCCGAATTTGGAAAAAGCCCTAGGTTGAGAGAGAGAAAAGGTGAGAGATTGTGAGAGAGAGTGGAGGAGAATTCCCTGCTGCTTGTGCTACCAGTTGCACGTGCATAAGCAACACGCTCCAATCACTTTGCCGGTGATTTCGCCGCATTTCTAGGTAAGAAAATATCCTAAACTCTTGCTGATTTTTTGATCCTTAGTTTTCATAGCGAAGTATCTGATGCATCTTGTAAATTAGGTTCCCTATTCACCGTTGACGAAGCATATACACTCCGTTCGAATCGTTTCACCTATAAGAGAAAAGGTACGGATTTTAGACGCTTTGATTGATTGTTTCCAATGCTTTCAATGTCGCTTAATAGTAGATTATCGACGGCAACACCGTTTGACATGTACAACATGCTGTCCATTTCCTGTTTCGTAAGCAGACGAAGAATATGAGATTTAGGGCATTTTAGTCATTTGTAGGAAATACTATTTTCATCCATATTTTGCTGATGTGATTGACATGGCTTCTTGTCGCATTAGGATTCTAGGAATGCGTGAATAATTAGTTTGGCAAAGAGATTCACCTAAATGCGCACTTTGAGTCGACATACTATATGTAGACTTAAGTGTGTAGTTTAAGTGTTTGTATAAATGCTTGTATTAATATGTATTGAATTAAATGGTGTTATGAATTAGTTTGAGATTGATTTCTCAATTAATATGCTGATGTAAATGATTTCCTACATGTTAGTTATTTGCATGATTTCATTGTATGTATGAAATGCATGCGCTGGAAGATTTACTTAAGTTGCATGTTATAACATGTGTTAACATGCTCACATGGTTGTATTTCATTTCCAATACTCTTACATGATTTGCTGATGTGGATTCATCATTGTTTGGGACTATATCTAGTCCAGGCAGTCGGCAACCGAGCAAGATCATGGTTGGCCTATCTTTGCCACGAACGACGCGTCGATGAACGCGAGCCGTGTTTTGGAGTTGGCGGCAGTGGTTAGGCCACACGAGGTGTTTTACGCACTTCATGTCGTTCGACTTGAGATGCGCTCCTGCTAGTCGAGCCCGTCAAGTAACCCAACTGGCCGTTGTATGTTCACCCTGTATGAGTCATAACTGCTTAAACCTAGGGTACTGAACTTACCATTGTAAACCCTGTCAACCATGGTACCTTGATCCATAAAGACTCATGAGCCGGGCATGGTGGTATGGGACACCGTGGTCGAGCTGTCATCCTATGCTGGGGCCACAAACCTCCCCGTAGTGACCAGTGAGCACCTATGTCTCGTGAACAGATTATGTTGGTATGGGACACTATATTCTTACTGTCGGCCTACACTGATCAGGCGACGAGTCCTTTGTAGTGACCGCGAGCGTATTCTGAGTCTACGGGAGGCGACGACCCTTCCGTAGCAGTGAGAGTACGGTAGGCCTGTATTGATAAGGTGATGGGGGCATGGTGCAACGAGTGCGAGCAGGGCTGCAGCGACCTACAAAATATACATCGTATGAGATTACTACGAGTGACGACCCTAGACAGGATCTGTGTTGGGATTGATATAAGGGAAGTACCTTAGTTTTCCAATCCTGCTGTTTGAATGGACTAATAATAACTCGGTAATCATATCACCATCACATTGCATGTGCCTGAAAGATGTGGAGCACTGTGGGATGATTGTATGCCGTGGTCGTAAGATGGTGCCATATGAGGGAGATCGTCGGTGAGGGCATCCATCACGTTATGTCATATTGCATTAACAACAGTATTAGGATTGTTTGATTTACTACTTTACTATTATCGCATGATTGATTTGAGAACATGTTAATCCTTTCTCTATTATTCCACTGAGTTAGCTACTCATTCTCACGTTTCGGGATGGTGTTTGCAACACCCACCAGACCCTGTCTTAGATGCAGGTGAGGTAACGATCCAGGATGCAGAGCCGGACTATGATGAGGACCAGGATGAGTTCTCATATATGTAGTACCACGACGGCTTTGCTTAGGTGGCCTGGGTTGATGGGACTTCTCAGTGGGACTACTTTTGATATTTTGATTTTATTTATTTACATGTATATGAGACTCAGAGATGCATTCATACTTTAGAGACAGTCGAGATCTACTTTGTTTTTCCATACAGTGATATATATATTCTTTAGTCTTCCACTTGCTTTTATCACTGGATCTGGAGTATGAATTGTAGTTTTGGTATACTTTTACTCATGTGAATGCTTTAACTCAGACAACATTGAATCATAATCATTTTTTTTGCATAAGTGACGGTCTAGAACTCGGGAGTTGAGTTTATACATGACCCCCGATTTTCAAGGTGTTACATTGGAATTGTTGAAAATTAGATGATAAATTGGTGCCTCATTAATAAGTTGATCGACAAGCATGTGAATGGCTAAAACAGTCATAAGATAACCAAACAGAATATCACTATGACCTAGATGGAGACGAAACTGTATAATAAAATGACAGATCAAAGAAGGAAGGCAGACCATAGTACCAGAAGCAATAGAATGCAACACACGAACCATGAAGGAAGTCAACTCGATTTTATTACCGGACTGAGGATACACATTTGAAATAAAAAAATGATGTAACACTCTGTATCTAGGTAACAGATACTTTAAAGGGAGAGCATTCCCTTTGTGTGTCCATTGCCCATCAATTTTGCATAAATCTCTTGTCAACATGCATTTTTTCGATTCAGATGGTTTGTCGTATAGAGTATGAATCGGTATACCTTCATCATTAATGGGTACATCCATAATACCCGATATCAAATGACGGTCTACTTCAAATTTCCCTTCTCTTGTATCAATTGAAAAAGTTAAATTATCAAGAGAAAATTCTGAAATGCATGCAACCATTGAGTGGGCAATAGACTGGTATGCAGGTCCACCCTAAAGAAAAATGTGAGTCCAGCCAACAGATTTAAGGAGAGGGATAATACCATATGGAGCAATGTGATTGAGATCAGCAGTATGCTCAACGATAACATTACGGATAGGCAAATCCCGTACATCTTGAGAATCATCTTCGGGTGACCGAAGGTGCCATTTTGTTATCGGTGTAGATCTAGATGAAGATGGACCACGGGATGTTTTCTTCTTCCCTCTAGCATTCATATTCAAAAAGATATACAAAGAGCAAGAGAAATGCACAAAAGAAAGGATAGGTTTTCTCTAGATCAACAAATTGAGAAGAAACCCTTGAAAAACCAAACAAGAGATGAAATCTAGCTACACAATGATCAAATCAAAGCATAGAAAGCATGAATCTTCAAGAAAAATGAAGAAATAGGACTAACCTTGAAAAAATACAAGAAATCCTATGACTGGTCGAGCCACGACTTGTCGTAGGTCGGAGTGAAAATGAAGAAGAAGGAGATTTTCCCAAAATATATCATATTTATGAGCTCCACGACCGGTCGAGTGTGGTTCACGATCGGTCGTACCACGACTGGTCGTGTACAGCCACGATCGGTCGAATATCGACCAAAAAATACATTTTCAATGTAAAAAATTGAAATTTAACCACAAATAATATTAAATATAATACAATATGATATATGCTAGCAAGAATACTCAATGTAAAATGCACATCCAAGATCAAATTTTAATTTATTAAACCTTCTTTTGTCAAGTGATTTAGTAAATATATCAGAAAGTTGATTTTCGGTTGATATATATTTCAAGGAAATAACTTTTTCTTCAACCTACTCTCAAATGTAATGATACCTAATGTCAATGTGCTTAGTACATGAATGCTGGATTGGATTTTTGGAAATATTTATAGCACTGGAATTATCACAATGTAAGATCATTGAATCTTGATTAATTCCATAATCGCTTAGCATGCGTTTCATCCAAACTAGTTGAGTACATGCATATCCTGCTGCAATATACTCAGCCTCAGCAGTGGAGAGCGATATAGAGCTTTGCTTCTTGCTGAACCAAGAAACTAAGCAATTTTCAATGTAAAAACAACCACCACTGGTTGATTTTCTATCATCGATATTACCGACCCAATCAGCATTTGAGTACCCAGCTAATTGAACACTAGTATCAAAAGGATACCAAAGACCCAGATTCGTAGTACTTGTGACATATCTAATAATTTGTTTAACAACTGTAAGATGTGATTCCTTAGGATTAGATTGGTATCTAGTACAAATACCAACACTAAATGCGCTATCAAGTCTACTAGCAGTAAGATACAACAAACTACCAATCATACTACGATATAGTTTAGGATCTATATATTTACCTGTAGAGTATTTTGTGAGTCTTAACGTTGTACTCATAGGAGTATCAAAGTTCTTACCATTCTCAAATCCAAACCTTTTAACCAAGTTTGAAGCATATTTGGTCTGGGAAATGAAAATTCTATCAGGTTATTGTTTTACTTGCAACCCTACGAAATAGTTTAATTCGCCAACCATGCTCATTTCAAACCTTGATTTCATTAACTCTGCAAACTCAATAGACTTGTTAGAGCAAGTTGATCCATAAATAATATCATCAACATAAATTTGAACCATCAAAATATCATTATTTTGCTTCTTAACAAATAGCGTCTTATCGACACTTCCTACATGAAAGCTATGACTAAGTAAGAATTTAGTTAATTTCTCATACCGTGCCCTGGGTGCTTGTTTTAGACCATAAAGAGCCTTTTTGAGACGTAATACATGGTCAGATAACTTGGGGTCTTCAAACCCTGAAGGTTGTTTAACATACACTTCTTCATGTAAATCGTCATTCAAGAAGGCACTCTTTACATCTATCTGATAAATCTTAAATTTTCTAAAGCATGCGATGAAGATAAAAAGTTTGATTGATTTAAGACGAGCGACTAGAGCAAAGGTTTCATCGTAATCGATGCCTTCAATCTGAGTGTACCTTTGTACAACCAATCTAGCCTTATTTCGTATTATATTTTCAAGCTCATCAGACTTATTTTTAAAGATCCATTTTATTCCAATAATGTGTTTATCTTGAGGTCTAGGAATAAGATACCAGACATCATTACGAACAAATTGATTAAGTTCATCCTGCATAGCAACTATCCAATTTTCGTCAGAAAGTGCTTCTTTCATGTTGACCGGTTCTATTTGGGATGTAAAACAAACATAATTACATATGTTCTCAAGTTGTTTGCGAGTACGAACTCCAGTGAGAGGATTTCTAAGTATTTGATTGGTTGGATGATCTTTGACAGTCCTTGGTTCAGATTCTTTTTGACTTGATGAGGTATCTTGTTTGTCGATAATAAGAGCTTCATCATCATCTGAACTCGGAGCCGGTGTATTCAAATGATCATCAGTGACCACATTGATGGACTCTTGAATCACATCAGTTCTCTTATTTAGAACCCTATAAGCTTGATTGTTCAAAGAATAACTAAGAAAAATACCTTCATCACTCTTCGTATCAAACTTTCTCAAATTTTTAAGATCACGTAAAATATAACACTTGTTGCCAAAAACTCGAAAGTATTTGACAGTAGGTTTCTTTTCAAACCATATTTCATAAGCAGTCTTATTATCAGATTTACTAGTATAAACCTGATTAATAATATAACATCCGATATTAACTGCTTCAACCCAAAAATTTCTAGAGAGCTTCATGCTATTCAGCATAACATTAGCCATATCCTGAAGCACTCTATTTTTTCTTTCAACTATACCATTTTGTTCTGGTGTTTTGGGCGTAGAAAATTCATGCGATATTCCCTGATCGCAACAGAATTTCTCAAAACTACTGTTTTCGAATTCGGATCCATGATCACTACGGATCTTACTAACATGAGAACCTTTCTCATTTTGGATTCGTTTAATGACCTTTTTCACTTCATCCAGGGTTTCAGTTTTGTCTTTTAAGAAAGATACCCAAGTGAATCTGGTATAGTCATCTACGATAATCAAGATGTATTTTTTGCCTTATCGACTCTCCGATCTGGTTGGTCCAATAAGATCCATACGGAGAAGCTCGAGTGGTCTAAATGTGGTATTGGAGTTCACTTTCTTGTGAGAGCTCCTAGTCTGTTTGCCCAACTGCATTCACCACATATTTTTTTTTACTTTTTACAATTTGGGTAGACCTCTAATTAGTTCTCTTTTACTCAATCTAAGTAAGTTCCGATAGTGTACATGTCTAAGGCGTTTATGCCATAATTCAGTCTCTTCGGTATGGACCATGTAACATGATTGAGAAGATGAGCTTGCATCACTAACGATGTAGCAATTTTTAGAAGTTCTGCGACCAGTTAATATAATAGAACCCTTTTTATTAAGTATCTCATAACCTTGATTAGAAAACTTTACACTGATTGTTATCGCATATCTAAGAAATTCTTAGTAAGTTGTGTTTCAAACCCTCAACATATAAAACATTCTTAAATAAGGGAAGGTTATAAAGCCGAACCGTACCTTGGCCAATAATCTTACAATTGCTTCCATCACCAAATGTGACTAACCCGTCAGTCATATCTTTTAGATCAGTGAATAAAGTCGTGTCGCCTGTCATATGCCTAGAGCAAACACTATCTAGGTACCACTTTGAATGGCTTGTAGCTTTGAAAGCAGTGTGGGCAACCAAGTAGGAAACTTTAGGAACCCATTTCAGAACTGTTTTGGGTTTAGGAGTATAGATGGTCTTTTTCTATCTGTTGTTATAGGAGAGAGCTATAGAGTTTGACTTTAATATCTCCTTGAGAAGATCAATTATTTTTTCAGCCAATGGATTTCAGTTTTGAAAATTAAAGTTGACATGGCTACCTGTAGGTTTTTGAAAAGTCCTTGAATTTTTGGAAAAATCTTGATGAGTATTCTTTTCTTTTGAGATTGAAGACTCTCCTTTTACAAATTTAGGAGCAATGTTCTTTTGTTTAGGAGATGTATTCTTATCATAGCCGAACCCGGATCGATCACCACATTTTCTTAATCTGAACAATAAATTTTTCAATTTAGGATCACCTTGGGCATATCTCCATGTGTCTTTCAAACTCAAAAGAGAAGCTACCTCATTTTTGAGTTTCTCATTTTCGGATCTCAAATCTTCAATTTTGAAGGTTTTAAAATCTAAATCACATTTGGTCTTTTCAAAAGAATCAGAAATATGAGACTTTTCTAAAACGAGAGACTCATAATCTTCCTTAAGTTTAGAAATTTTTTCTTTTTGTAATTTAAGCTTGACAGCAATTTTATAACTCTCCTTATAAAGGGCATTATAAGCAGCCTGAAGATCATCTTCATTATCGCATTCACTATTCAGATTTTCTTCACTAGATAAATCATCAATATTTGAAAAAGTAATCTTGGCTAGATTCATAAGGGCTTTAACATCAGCGCCCGACTCGGTTTCAGAATCTTCTGATTTAGAAGAGGATTCAGAATCAGAAGATTCATCCCAAGTAGTCATCATGCTTTTCCTTTTTGATTTGTCCTTTTTAGGACATTTGTTAGCTAAGTGCCCATATTCTTGACAGTTGTAACATTGACTATCTTTTAAAAATTTTCGAGTTCTAGGTTTAAATCGTCTCTTATCATTTAATTTTTGAAAATCAACTTTTTTCTTGCTTTTGAAAATTTTGTAAAACCTTTTTGCTAAAAGCGTCATATCATCTTCGAAATTTTCTAAATCCGAAGTGCTCTCTTGTGAAACATTTTTAGATGATTTGAGAGAAATGGATTTTCCTTTAGGAGCTTTAAAGGATAACTCGTAGGTTTGAAGTGAACCAACTAGTTCATCAACCCTCATGGTATCCGTATCACGAAGTTCCTAAATTGCGGTTACTTTAGAGTTGAACCATTCAGGAAGTGAGCGTAGTATCTTTGTGCACACTTTACTTTCTGAGATTCTATCACCAAGACGACACATAGAGTTCACAATGTCATTCAATCTAGTGTAGAAGTCCGTAAACATCTCATTCTCCTCCATATGAATTTCTTCAAATTTAGTTGTGAGGAGTTGGACTTTAGATTTCTTGACTATAGATGTACCCTCATGTGTCATTTCTAATACATCCATTGCTTGTTTTGCATTTTCATAAGAGATTATTCTTTTGAATTCATCTGGTGATAATGCACAAGTAATTGCATTTAGTTCTTTTGCATTGGCACTACTCTCACTTTTCTGAAGTGAGGTCTAAAGAGAGTAAGCCGTTAGTTTCATTGATTTTGAACCATCGACATTAGTTATTTCAGTGATGGGAGGGTTTCATTCATTCACTGTGGCCATCCACACACTTTCATCCAAAGATTTGAGGAAGATCCTCATCCTGGCTTTCCAATACGCATAGTTTGTGCCATTAAAGGGTGGTGGCCTAGTGACTGATAGGCTATCAAAATTTGACATCTTAATATAGCTTAGATCGTTAGCTCAGGAAATAAATCCAATAAATAAACAATAAACACGAGCTATTAGGCTCTGATACCACTTGAAAGGGGCCTAGCTATATGCCCTAGAAGGGGGTGAATAGGGTAATTCCAAATAAAACTAAAACAGTGGAATAATAAAAGAAATAAAGTACAATGCTGAATTGAAAGTAATCTCAATAGCCTAAATTAAAGAGAATGATACTATATCAGTTCTAAGGACAACCTTACACCAAAAACCAAAGGTTTAAGGTAGGACAACCTTATTTCTAGAACGACCTTTGTATCACAAACCAATGAGGAATAAAAAACAAGGCAACCAAAATAACTTGCAGAAATAAATCCTAAGTTATTACAACATTCCCCACACTTCTTGGAATAAAAAGATTACAACATTCATCCACGAATACAATCTACAAAACTGAATGAATAAAGAAATGAAAGAATAAAGCACATCCACAACACAACGATATATAGTGGTTCGCCTGTGTGTACACCAACTGTTATCCAACAGCCACACAGAATGCTACTCCACTCCTAATATCCTCACACAGGGGATATTAGCATGCACTATCAAAATAGGTTTCACAGGTTTACCTAAAACCTTCACAATTGTGTCTTTGATCTCGGGCTTACACAATCCAAAAACCCACACAATCTGAGTTTTCTGTCTCTCCTCAGATAACCAATACAATGAGATTTTTCTGACAAATCTTAAACAAAACCAAAGAAAGTAAATTACACAAATGTAAAATTCCTGAATCTCCTTTTGAAGTAGCCTGGTAGAACCAATTGGAGTAGAAGTTCGATTCAACGTTCAAAGTCTAATACTCACTTTAAGAATGGTTCGAAGTCTAATTGATTTTAAATCAAAAGGGCTAGTTCTATTTGATTTTGAATCTAAGAAGAATGATTATCAGAAATTTCCCTTTTGAAATAAGATTGGAATGTAGATCAAAATCAAATAATAAACAAGCTAGAAAAAGGAATATTAAATGAGCACAAAGTAGCTTAAAACAAATACAAACTTATCTCAGAATATAGCCTAAAGATTGCTTGAATAGAATTGAATTGAATTGCTAAAACTCTGAGATGGTGCTCTATTTATATCATAAAAAATCCCATCTACGACTGGTCTTAGGACCCAAGGACTGGTCGTAGCTTCAAATATTTTCAAAGATTTTAATGGGATAAGGATTTGCTGTTCCACGACCGGACCTGGGTACCCTACGACTGGTCGTGGGTCACCTAGGACCGATCGTAGGAACCCCAGTTTAGTTGCTAGAGTTTAAGTCGTAGGGTTAAGACTGGTTGAAGGACGAGTCGTACAGCTCACAGGACTGGTCGTAGGATGTCCAGGACTGGTCATAGGATAACCAGAAAGATCCAAAAATCTTTAACAACCTAGCACTGGTCCTGAAAAACTTAAGACTGGTCGTAGCAGAGCTAGGACTGGTTTTGAAGTCCCTGACTGGTCTTAGAACAGCCCGAACAAGCATATTAAAATATACAAATTATGTATCCAGAATGACCTAAAGTAAAGCCCATCCTAAGGTCAATCTAAGGTCAAATAAACCTTAAAAGTGAGATGGACATTGATAGTCTGTACACTCAGATGACCCTTAAGAGAAGCTTGAGAATTTACGAATCTTGTTGTAGGCCTTCTCGGGCTTGATCCTATCTTGACTTGACAGAGTCTTCTACTATACTTAAACTTGATTTTACCTTGAACATGCATACTTGAAGACTTCTATTCTTGAATTCTTCATTCATGACTTGAAACTTTCTACATTTAAGTTCTTGTCTTGAAATGCGATGTCTTGAAGCAATGAATAGTCTCAAACACGAAACACAAGATATACAAGATATAGATATAGGTTTTGGCACCACAAAATTTGACAACCAAAGGGATATGAAATCATAGCACTTACAATCTCCCCCTTTGTCAAATTTGTGACAAAACACATAGCATAAAGAATAAGAGCAACATTTGCAAAAAAAAAATAATCATGAGCCATAAAAGAAAGCACAAATTACTCTACTCCCCTTGAGTAATACGAGTACTGCTCATATAAGCAGTAATCATCATGTAAACATCAAGACTCCATATACTCAATCCACATATCCTTCTGAATCATTCAATCCAAACACATTACTCCCCCTTTCTTTCCATACTACTCCCTTTTACCTTACTACTCCCCCTTTTGTCACAAAATGACAAGGGAAAGCCACAAAAGGAAAGAGAACAACAACATAGAGAGTGATAATAAGCAGATAATGAGAAAGAATTATGAAAGGACATAGCATATTTCAAAATATAAACCAGAAGCATCAAGCCATTATCAATCCACAATACAATATCCAAAAGACAATACAATATCCTAAATAAAAGATAATGTTATACTATCCAGAAGATAATTCACCCAATCAGATCCAGAGGAGGGAGCAGGGATCGTCGGATCAATCCGGTGTAAGCCCCTATTGATGCGACGAAGATATTTTTGCATGTACTTAAATTGCATATCGTGGGCTATACTCATGTTATCAACCTTCTCCTCCAATGCACGAACACGTGCATCATAACTAGATGGATCATGATCAAGATCATTTGGTGAATCAGTTTCTATCTCATCAAATATCTCATCCATATTAACATCTTGTTGAGGAAGATCGCCCGCTTCCCCTTCATTTTTGGCTTCACCACCATCACCACCAACACCACCTTCATCAACTTGGCCAGGAAGCAAATTCAACTTCATCTTATTAAGATTGGAATTGTTGAAAACAAGGTGATAAATTGGTGCCTCATTAATAGGTTGATCGACAAGCATGTGAGTGGCTAAAACAGTCATAAGATAACCAAACGGAATATCATTATGACCCGGATGGAGACGAAACTGTATAATAAAATGACAGATCAAAGAAGGAAGGCAGACCATAGTACCAGAAGCAATAGAATGCAACACACGAACCATGAAGGAAGTCAACTCGATTTTATTACCGGACTGAGGATACACATTTGAAATAAAAAAATGATGTAACACTCTGTATCTAGGTAACGGATACTTTAAAGGGAGAGCATTCCCTTTGTGTGTCCATTGCTCATCAATTTTGCATAAATCTCTAGTCAACATGCGTTTTTCCGATTCAGATGGTTTGTCGTATAGAGTATGAATCGGTATACCTTCATTATTAACGGGTATATCTATAATACCCGATATCAAATGACGGTTTACTTCAAATTTCCCTTCTCTTATATCAATTGAAAAAGTTAAATTATCAAGAGAAAATTCTGAAATGCATGCAACCATTGATTGGGCAATAGACTGGTATGCAGGCCCACCCTAAAGAAAAATGTGAGTCCAGCCAACAGATTCAAGGAGAGGGACAATACCATATGGAGCAATGTGATTGAGATCAGCAGTATGCTCAACGATAACATTACGGATACGTAAATCCCGTACATCTTGAGGATCATCTTCGGGTGACCGAAGGTGCCGTTTTGTTATCGGTGTAGATCTAGATGAAGATGGACCACGGAATGTTTTCTTCTTCCCTCTAGCATTCATATTCAAAAAGATATAAAAAGAGCAAGAGAAATGCACAAAAGAAAGGATAGGTTTTCTCTAGATCAGAAAATTGAGAAGAAACCCTTGAAAAACCCAATAAGAGATGAAATCTAGCTACACAATGATCAAATCAAAGCATAGAGAGCATGAATCTTCAAGAAAAATGAAGAAATAGGACTAACCTTGAAAAAATACAAGAAATCGTATGATTGGTCGAGCCACGACTTGTCGTAGGTCGGAGTGGAAATGAAGAAGAAGGAGATTTTCTCAAAATATATCATATTCACGAGCTCCACGACCGGTCGAGTGTGGTTCACGATCGGTCGCACCACGACTGGTTGTGTACAGCCACGACCGGTCGAATATCGACCAAAAAATACATTTTCAATGTAAAAAATTGAAATTTAACCACAAATAATTCTAAATATAATACACTATGATATATGCTTGTAAGAATACTCAATGTAAAATACACATACCAAGATCAAATTTTAATTTATTAAACCTTCTTTTGTCAAGCGATTTAGTAAATATATCAGAAAGTTGATTTTCGATTGATATATATTTTAAGGAAATAACTTTTTCTTCAACCTACTCTCGAATGTAATGATACCTAATGTCAATGTGCTTAGTACGTGAATGCTGGATTGGATTTTTGGAAATATTTATAGCACCGGAATTATCACAATGTAAGATCATTGAATCTTGATTAATTCCATAATCGCTTAGCATGCGTTTCATCCAAACTAGTTGAGTACATGCATATCCTGCTGCAATATGCTCAGCCTCAGCAGTGGAGAGAAATATAGAGCTTTTCTTCTTCCTGAACCAAGAAACTAAGCAATTTTCAATGTAAAAACAACCACCACTTGTTGATTTTCTATCATCGATATTACCGACCCAATCAGCATCTGAGTACCCAGCTAATTGAACACTAGTATCAAAAGGATACCAAAGACCCAGATTCGTAGTACTTGCAACATATCTAATAATCTGTTTAACAGCAGTAAGATGTGATTCCTTAGGATTAGATTGATATCTCGTACAAATACCAACACTAAATGCGATATCAGGTCTACTAGCGGTAAGATACAACAAACTACTAATCATACTACGATATGGTTTAGGATCTATATCTTTACCTGTAGAGCCTTTTGTGAGTCTTCACGTTGTACTCATAGGAGTATCAAAGTTCTTACCATTCTCATATCCAAACCTTTTAACTAAGTTTGAAGCATATTTGGTCTGGGAAATGAAAATTCTATCAGGTTATTGTTTTACTTGCAACCCTACGAAATAGTTTAATTCGCCAACCATGCTCATTTCAAACCTTGATTTCATTAACTCTGCAAACTCAATAGACATGTTAGAGAAAGTTGATCCATAAATAATATCATCAACATAAATTTGAACCATCAAAATATCATTGTTTTGCTTCTTAACAAAGAGCGTCTTATCGACACTTCCTACTTAAAAGCTATGACTAAGTAAAAATTTAGTCAATTTCTCATACCGTGCCCTGGGCGCTTGTTTTGAGACCATAAAGAGCCTTTTTGAGACGAAATACATGGTCAGATAACTTGGGGTCTTCAAACCATGAAGGTTATTCAACATACACCTCTTCATGTAAATCGTCGTTCAAGAAGGCACTCTTTACATCCATCTGATAAATCTTAAATTTTCTAAAGCATGCGGTGGAAATAAAAAGTTTGATTGATTCAAGACGAGCGACTGGAGCAAAGGTTTCATTGTAATCGATGCCTTCAATCTGAGTGTTCCTTTGTACAACCAATCTAGCCTTATTTCATATTATATTTCCAAGCTCATCAGACTTATTTTTAAAGATCCATTTTGTTCCAATAATGTGTTTATCTTGAGGTCTAGGAACAAGATACCAGACATCATTATGAACAAATTGATTAAGTTCATCCTGCATAGCAACTATCCAATTTTCGTCAGAAAGTTCTTCTTTCACGTTGACCGGTTCTATTTGGGATGTAAAACAAACATAATTACATATGTTCTCAAGTTGTTTGCGAGTACGAACTCCAGTGAGAGGGTTTCTAAGTATTTGATTGGTTGGATGATCTTTGATAGTCCTTGGTTCAGATTCTTTTTGACTTGATGAGGTATCTTGTTTGTTGATAATAAGAGCTTCATCATCATCTGAACTCGGAGACGGTGTATTCAAATGATCATCAATTAGCACATTGATGGACTCTTGAATCACACCAGTTCTCTTATTTACAACCCTATAAGCTTGATTGTTCAAAGAATAACCAAAACAAATACCTTCATCACTCTTCGTATCAAACTTTTCTAAATTTTTAAGATCACGTAAAATATAACACTTGTTGCCAAAAACTCGAAAGTATTTGATAGTAGGTTTCCTTTCAAAACATATTTCATAAGCAGTCTTATTATCATATTTACTAGTATAAACCTGATTAATAATATAACATGTGATATTAACTGCTTCAGCCCAAAGATTTCTAGAGAGCTTCATGCTATTCAACATAACATTAGTCATATCCTGAAGCACTCTATTTTTTCTTTCAACTATACCATTTTGTTGTGGTATTTTGGGCATAGAAAATTCATGCGATATTCCCTGATCGCAACAGAATTTCTCAAAACTATTGTTTTCGAATTCGGATCCATGATCACTACGAATCTTACTAACATGAGAACCTTTCTCATTTTGGATTCGTTCAATGACCTTTTTCACTTCATCCAGGGTTTCAGTTTTGTCTTTAAAGAAAGATACCAAAGTGAATCTGGTATAGTCATCTACGATAACCAAGATGTATTTTTTTCCTCCTTGACTCTTTGATCTGGTTGATCCAATAAGATCCATATGGAGAAGCTCGAGTGGTCTAAATGTAGTATTAGAGTTCACTTTCTTGTGAGAGCTCCTAGTCTGTTTGTCTAAATGGCATTCACCACATATTTTGTTTACTTTTTATAATTTGGGTAGACCTCTAATTAGTTCTCTTTTGCTCAATCTAAATAAGTTCCGATAGTGTACATGTCCAAGGCGTTTATGCCATAATTCAGTCTCATCAGTATGGACCATGTAACATGATTGAGTAGATGAGCTTACATCACTAACGATGTAGCAGTTTTCAGAAGTTCTGCGACTAGTTAATATAATAGAACCCTTTTTATTAAGTATCTCACAACCTTGATTAGAAAACTTTACACTGATTGTTATCCCATATCTAAGAAATGCTTAGTAGGTTGTGTTTCAAGCCCTCAACATATAAAACATTCTTAAATAAGGGAAGGTTATAAAGCTGAACCGTACCTTGGCCAATAATCTTGCAATTGCTTCCATCACCAATTAATAAGGGAAGGTTTTTGAAAAGTCCTTAAATTTTTGAAAAAACCTTGATGAGTATTCTTTTCTTTTGAGATTGAAGACTCTCCTTTTACAAATTTAAGAGCAATGTTCTTTTGTTTAGGAGATGTATTTCTGTCATAGCCGAACCTGGATCGATCGCCTCATTTTCTTGATCCGGATAATAAATTTTCCAATTTAGGATCACCTTGGGCATATCTCCATGTGTCTTTCAAACTCAAAAGAGAAGCTACCTCATTTTTGAGTTTCTCATTTTCGGATCTCAAATCTTCAATTTTGCAGGTTTTGAAATCTAAATCACATTTGGTCCTTTCAAAAGAATCAGAAATATGAGACTTTTCTAAAACAAGAGAATCATAATCTTCCTTAAGTTTAGAAAATTTTTCTTTTTGTAATTTAAGCTTGACGGCAATTTTACAACTCTCCTTATAAAGGGCATTATAAGCATCCTGAAGATCATCTTCATTATCGCAATCACTATTCAGATTTTCTTCATTAGATAAATCATCAATATTTGAAAAAGTAATCTTGGCTAGAGTCATAAGGGCTTTAACATCATTGCCCGACTCGGTTTCAGAATCTTCTGATTTAGAAGAGGATTCAGAATCAGACGATTCATCCCAAGTAGTCATCATGCTTTTCCTTTTTGATTTGTCCTTTTTAGGACATTTGTTCGCTAAGTGCCCATATTCTTGACAGTTGTAACATTGACTATCTTTTAAAGATTTTTGAGTTCTAGGTTTAGATCGTCTCTTATCATTTGATTTTTGAAAATCAACTTTTTTCTTGCTTTTGAAAATTTTGTAAAACTTTTTTGCTAAAAGCGCCATATCATCTTCAAAATTTTCTAAATCCGAGGTGCTCTCTTGTGAAACATTTTTAGATGATTTGAGAGAAATAGATTTTCCTTTAGGAGCTTTAAAGGACAACTCGTAGGTTTGAAGTGAACCAACTATTTCATCAACCCTCATGGTATCCGTATCACGAAGTTCCTGAATCGTGGTTACTTTAGAATTGAACCATTCAGGAAGTGAGCGTAGTATCTTTGTGCACACTTTACTTTCTGAGATTCTATCACCAAGACCCCACATAGAGTTCACAATGTCATTCAATCTAGTGTAGAAGTCCATAAACATCTCATTCTCCTCCATATGAATTTCTTCAAATTTAGTTGTGAGGAGTTGGACTTTAGATTTCTTGACTAAAAATGTACCCTCGTGTGTCATTTCTAATACATCCATTGCTTGTTTTGCATTTTTACAAGAGATTATTCTTTTGAATTCATCTGGTGATAATGCACAAGTAATTGCATTTAGTGCTTTTGCATTGGCACTACTCTCAGTTTTCTGAAGTGTGGTCCAAAGAGATTAAGCCGTTACTTTCATTGATTTTGAACCATCGAAATTAGTTACTTCAGTGATAGGAGGGTTTCATTCATTCACTGTGGCCAGCCACACACTTTCATCCAAAGATTTGAGGAAGATCCTCATCCTGGCTTTCCAAAAGGCATAGTTTGTGCCATTAAAGGGTGGTGGCCTAGTGACTGATAGGCTATCAAAACTTGACATCTTAATATAGCTTAGATCGTTAGCTCAGGAAATAAATCCAATAAATAAACAATAAACACGAGCTATTAGGCTCTGATACCACTTGAAAGGGGCCTAGCTATATGCCCTAGAGGGGGGGTGAATAGGGTAATTCCAAAAAAAACTAAAACAGCAGAATAATAAAAGAAATAAAGCATAATGCTGAATTGAAAGTAATCTCAATAGCATAAATTAAAGAGAATGATACTATATCAGTTCTAAGGACAACCTTACACCAAAAACCAAAGGTTTAAGGTAGGACAACCTTATTTCTAGAACGACCATTGTATCACAAACCAATGAGGAATAAAAAACAAGGCAACCAAAATAACTTGCAGAAATAAATCCTAAGTTATTACAACATTCCCCACACTTGCTTGGAATAAAAAGATTACAACATTCATCCACGAATACGATCCACAAAACTGAATGAATAAAGAAATGAAAGAATAAAGTACATCCACAACACAACGATATATAGTGGTTCGCCTGTGTGTACACCAACTGTTATCCAACAGCCACACAGAATGTTACTGCACTCCTAACATCCTCACACAGGGGATATTAGCATGCACTATCAAAATAGGTTTCACAGGTTCACCTAAAACCTTCACAATTGTGTCTTTGATCTCGGGCTTACACAATCCAAAAACTCACACAATCTGAGTTTTCTGTCTCTCCTCAGATAACCAATACAATGAGATTTTTCTGGCAAATCTCAAACAAAATCAAAGAAAGTAAAGTACACAAATGTAAAATTCCTGAATCTCCTTTTGAAGTAGCCCGATAGAACCAATCAGAGTAGAAGTTCGATTCAACGTTTAAAGTCCAATACTCACTTTAAGAATGGTTCTAAGTCTAATTGATTTTAAATCAAAAGGGATAGTTCTATTTGATTTTCAATTTAAGAAGAAGGAATATCAGAAATTCCCCTTTTCAAATAAGATTGGAATGTAGATCAAAATCAAATAATAAGCTAGCAAAAGAAATATTAAATGAGCACAAAGTAGCTTTAAAACAAACACAAACTTATCTCAGAGTATAGTATAAAGATTGCTTGAATAGAATTAAATTGAATTGCTAAAACTCTGAAGTTCGTGCTCTATTTGTAGCCTAAAAAATCCCATCTACGACTGGTTTTAGGATCCTAGGACTGGTCGTAGCTTCACATATTTTCAAAGATTTTTGTGGGATAAGGATTTACTATTCCACGACCGGTCCTGAGTAGCCTACGACTGGTCGTGGGTCACCTACGAGCGGTCGTAGGACCCCCAGTTTATTTGCTGGAGTGTGAGTCCTAGGGCTAAGACTGGTCGAAGGACGAGTCGTATAGCTCACAGGACTGGTCGTAGGATGTACAGGACTGGTCGTAAGACAACAAGAAAGATCCGAAAATCTTCAAAAACTTAGGACTGGTCCTGAAAAACTTAAAACTGGTCATAGCAAAGCTAGGACTGGTCTTGAAGTCCCTAGGAGTAGTCTTAGAACAGCCCAAACAAGCATATTAAAATATACAAATTATGTATCCAGAATGACCTACAATAAAGACCATCCTAAGGTCAATCTAAGGTCAAACAAACCTTAAAAGTGAGATGGACATTGATAGTTTGTACACACAGATGACCCTTAAGAGAAGCTTGAGAATTTACGAATCTTGTTGTAGGCCTTCTCGAGCTTGATCCTATCTTTACTTGACAGAGTCTTCTACTATACTTGAACTTGATTGTATCTTGAACATGCATACTTGAAGACTTCTATTCTTGAATTCTTTATTGATGACTTGAAACTTTCTTCATTTAAGTTCTTGTCTTGAAATGTGATGTCTTGAAGTAATGAATAGTCTCAAACATGAAACACAAGATATACAAGATATATATATAGGTTTTGGTACCACAAAATTTGACAACCAAAGGGATATGGAATCATAACACTTATAGACTCACACGAATCCGCCCGAAAACTGCATAAACGAGAATGCTTCCTCGTCATCATCAAACTCCAACTCCACCTCGCAGGCATCACCATCACCTGCAGCTAAGTTAAAGTCTGGTTGGTGTTTAAGCACCGTCCCAGAACGTGGGGGTGAGTGATCAACTCAGTGGAATTATATCACAAAGGTTAACATGTTATCAATTCAATTAAGCAGTAATGATAAAGCAATATAATTAAACATTCCTAATTACTCTGATTAATGCAAGTATGTATGAAGTAATGATGCATGCTCTCACCTACACTCTCTTTGTAATCTTCATCTTACGGTTGCGCATGTCCGTCACTTCCTCAGTGCTTTGTCCAACGCCAAACGACACATGCAGTACGGTGCATGTACATGATTATCAAGTTCTTATTAGTCATCTTCATACATCAGGATTGAGAAGCTAAGGTACCTCCCTTATATCAATACCCAAACAATAATCCATTCTAGGGTCATCAGTCCTAGAAAATCTCATACGATATTATAGTTCTAGATCATTGTAAAGGGCTCGTCGCCAATCAATACAGGTCTAGTTATATCCTAGATACTACAATAAGGCTCGTTGTCCCAATGCAGTTTCAGGATATACTCAAGGTCACTACAAAGGGCTTGTCACCAATCATAGTAGGCCGATAGCTCGAATATAGTGTCCCATACCACCATAATTGGCTCACTAGTCTAAGTTGCTTACTCACCACTACGGGGAGGCTCGTCGCCCCAGCGTAGGCCGACAGAATGACCACAGTGTCCCATACCACCATGTCTGGCTCATGAGTCTTAGGGGATCAAAGTACTAAGGTTAACGGGATTTCACTGGTAAGTTTGGTACCTTAGATTCAAACAGTAGCGTCCAAACATGATGAACATACATTGGTCAATCGGGTTAATTGATAGGCTCGACTAGGACGATCGCACGTTGAGTTGAACGACATGAAATGCATAAGCACTTCGTGTGGCCTAACCACTGCCGAACATCCCAAGTACAGCTCGGTTTCGTCGAACACATCCTGCATGGAGAAAACATTCTCAACCACCAATTTAAGGACTATTACCGATTACCTGGACTGTGATATAGTCCCAACAATGTACAATCACAATAATAAACATGTAAGGTAAATCCTATAGTCATATGAACATGTTATGACATATAACTTAAACAAGAATACACCATACATGGAGGAAATCATACACAAAGTTAACATGAATAAGTAAGCTAAATAATTCATGGAGGAAATCATACACACAAGCAAGGTAGTTGGGATTTCTTATCTCAACTCCCACATAAATTACACTTTACTAACTACTAACTCATTCAGACATTTTCACAAACACTTAGACTACACTTTTCAACATACATCACGTATGTCGGTCGTATTACGTATTAGGGAAAATCCTTTTTGCCGAGGAGTTGTCGCATACATAACAATCATATACCTACGACAAATAATCATGCAATAATAACATCAAATTCCTTAGGCACACAAACATTTCAACAAACACATGAAACACCCTATTTACAACATAGGTTAGACATATACGTAAAACAAAACAAATAGCGCATTTAGCATGTGCAATAGCATCCATGTCAATAATAAATCATAATCAGACATTGAAAGTCTTGAAAACCATAACCTATACGTATATAGTCCGCACCTTAAATTAGAAAATGCGAAACAGATATGATTTAGACGATAAGTCTTCGTTAACGGCAAATAGGCAACCTAAGGCATGAATTAGGTTAGCTACATCAACACTTAAACTATTCTAAATTTCAAAACAGGTTAGGGTTTGATTGCCTTACCCAAAAATAGAATTAGAATCGCCGGAATAATGATTTAGATGCAATGGATTAGGCACGTAGAGTAGCCGGGAAGAATCCCAAGATGAATCACCAACTTCTCTTTCACTTTCTCTCTCTTTCTTAACTAGGGTTTGAGAATTCGTATGGAATTTGTGAGTGAGGGTTTAAGGTCCTAATATAGGCCCAAAACTGATGAAATTAGTCTCAAGGCTATGGTATACTTAGGTTATAACCGAATCAGGCTTATTTCGATCCAACGGAGTATTTCTGGAGGTCCCTTTACTAAATGTGGTCAGACTTAAACTCACAATTATTAGATCTTGATCAAGTTAAGTTTTTAGTCCGATCGGGTTTCCAAATCGACCGTGGCAGACCAGTTTCAGTTCAGCGATCACCGAAACTCGATCAGGGCCACAAGTATGTTGGAATATATGGGCCATCTTCCCTGATCCGAGAGTGAATTTGGGTCAGAATCCAACAGTCAGAATGCTTATAAATGGTGCGCAAGCGACACGACTCAGATTATTTAAAATTATATTTAATTTCTAAATAGATTTACCTTTCTCACACTCTTTGCTCCGAACTTAAGAAAATTGTCTCAGGACCTCATCTGGACTTGATTTTTGAGGTGATAATCAAGTCCAACTAGGCAGACATAATTTTCTAAGTTCATCGCTATCGGACTTCCGACATACGGTCTAGCTCTGTTACAGAGTTTCTAAATGCTCCCGAGAGCAACGGGGTTTAGAGTTGGATCCTAGATTCCAGGGTATTGTAGTGTTACTAATTCTATAGGTTTCGAGTCTTACAGATCGCATTTAAAGTGATTGGTGTTAATTTCACAGGTAATCTAGTTTGGCGCTGTTAAGTCTGGTTAAATTTCTAATGGACTAGGTTCTAAAGGATTTCTGCTAGAGGTGGTACTCGAATCTTTGTACTGATTTTTCCAGGATGTTACATAATCGTAGGGAACCGTTCTTCTTCTTCACAAAAAATACAGGCGCTCCCCAAGGTGACACACTCGATCGAATGAAGTCTGCCTCTAACAACACATCAATCTGTCTCCTCAGTTCCTCCATCTCACATGGAGGCATACGATATGTCGACAAGGAAATAGGTGACGCACCGGGCACAAGATCGATAGTAAAGTCAATCTCGCACCAAGGAGGGAGTCTCTGGATCTTCTCAATTACGTCCGTGAAGTCTTGAACTACAGGCTGTCTCCCAATGTCGAATCATCAATACTCTCTAACAAAGAAGCATAACTACTAACTCGACAGGTCTAACTGACCAGAACAGGAAATGTAAAGACCGTGTCTTCAAATCCGTAGGCTGTCACGACTCTGGCCTCACAATTAATCTTTGCTCTCATCTTGGTGAGCCAATCCATTCTGAAAATAACATCGTAGTGACACAGTGGAGCGACAATCAGGTCAACAACCACTGTCCTGCTACCCAAATCTACTGAGCATGGCTCGTAGGTCCGTGTGATGTCTGAAAAGGTCCCTGTAGCTGTCGTGAGTCTCACTCCCTTCGTAGGAGCAATATCCAATCCTAGTCGCTTGACCGCAGTGCAAGAGATGATCGAAATAGTGGACCCAATGTCCACCAAAAAGAAGATAGGTGTACCTTGGAAATGAGCTGGAACCTTAAAAGATCTTGGTGTTGAATCTGCCTTGGGCGCCTCAGCTGTAAGTGCATGAACCCGAGCTGCTGTGAAGGGTTTGGTTGAGGTACCATGGGCCGTTGTGGTGGCCTGAAACGAGGAGCAGATGGCCTGAAAGATGGCTGGGCTAGTGCTGATCGAAGGGGTGGTGCTGATATGGCCTGAGGGAACTGGCGGTTGATCCTCTGGGGCAGCTGTAACACCCTGAAAATCGGGGGTCGTGTATAAACTCAACTCCCGAGTTCCAGACCGTCACTTATGCAACAAAAATGGTTATGATTCAATGTTGTCTGATTTAAAGCATTCACATGAGTAAAAGTATACCAAATCTGCAATTCATACTTCAGATCCAGTGATAAAAGCAAGCGGAAGACTAAACAAGATATATATCACTGTATGGAAAAACAAAGTAATCTCAACTGTCTCCAAAGTATGACTACATCTCTGAGTCTCATATACATGTACATAACAAAAGAATAATGTTCAAAAAGAAAAGTCCCACTGATGTCCCCTCGATCCAGGTCACCTACGGGAAGCCGTCATGATACTGCATATACGAGAACTCATCCTGGTCCTCGTCATCATCTAGCTCCACCTCCTGGATCTCATCGTCACCTGCAACTACAACAGGGTCTGGTGGGTGTTGCAAACACCATCCCGTAACGTGGGAATGAGTGATCAACTCAGTGGAATCATAGAGCAAAGATTAGCATGTTCACAATTCAGTCACGCGATAATAGTAAAGCAGTAAATCAGACAAGTCCTAATACTGTTGTTAATGCAAGATGATATGACGTGATGTATGCCCTCACCGACGATCACCCTCATACGGCAACATCTTACGACCGCGGCATGCCACACTCCCTAGAGTGCTCCACATCTTCCAGGCACATGCAATGCTATGGTGATATGATTACCAAGTTGTTATTAGTCCATTCAAACAACAGGATTGGGAAACTAAGGTACCTCCCTTGTATCAATCCCAACACGGATCCTGTCTAGGGTCGTCACTCCTAGTAATCTCATACGATGTACATTTCGTAGGTCACTGCAAGGGCTGCCAGGGCTGTTGCTCGCACTCGTTGCACCGCTCCCCCATCACCTTATCAATACAGGCCTACTGTACTCTGCTGCACGGAAGGGTCGTCGCCTCCCGTGAACTCAGAATACGCTCGCGGTCACTACAAAGGGCTCGTCGCCTGATCAGTGTAGGCCGACAGCTAGAATATAGTGTCCCATACCACCATAATCTGCTCACGAGTCAAGGTGCTCACTGGTCACTACGGGGAGGTTTGTGGCCCCAGCGTAGGCCGACAGCTCGACCACGGTGTCCCATACCACCATGCCCGGCTCATGAGTCTTCGTGGATCAAGGTACCACGGTTAATAGGGTTTACAATGGTAAGTTCAGTACCCTAGGTTCAAGCAGTTATGTTACATACAAGGTGAACAAACATCGGCCAGTCGGGTTACTTGACGGGCTCGACTAGCGCGATCGCATATCGAATTGAACGACATGAAGTGCGTAAAACACTTCGCGTGGCCTAACCACTGCCGCCAACTCTCAACACGAATCACATTCATCTACGCGTCGTTCGTGGCTATGACCAGTCAGCCACGAAATCGCTCGGTTACCGACTGCCTGGACTAAGTCAAGTCCCACACATCTATGGAATTACTATACAAGGTATTGGAATTGAAATACATCATGTGAGCATGTTAACACATGTTATAACTTTCAACTTAAGCAAATCTTCAAGGCATACTTCCCATGCATATTCAACTTAAGCAAATCCTCAAGCACATACATTCCATGCATATAATGAAATCATGCATTTTGTCAACATGTAGAAAATCATTTAGGTCGGCATAATAATTGAAAAATCAATCACAAAGTATCAAATAACATCATTTAGTTCAATACATACTAATACAAGCATTTATACAAACACATGCACTACACACTTAGGTCTACATATAGCATGTCGACCCAAAGTGTGCACTAGGCGAATCTCTTCGCCAAACTAATTATGCACGCATTCCTAACTTCCTAATGCGACAACAAACCATGTCAATCACATCAGCAAAATATGAATGCAAACAGTACTTCCTACAAATGACTAAAATGCCCTAAATCTCATATTCTTCGTTAGCTTACGAAACGGGAAACGGAGAGCATTTTGTACATGTCAAACGGCGATGCCGTCAAGAATCTACTATTAAACGACATTGAAAGGATTGGGAACCGTCAATCCAAGCGTCTAAAATCCTCACCTAGTGTCTTGTAGACTCGGGAATTGAAGCGGAGTGTATATGCTTCGTCTACGGCGAGTAAGGAGCCTAATACATAAGATCCATAAGCTACATCGCCATGGAAACAAGAAAAACTCAAATCACCAACTATTTAGGGTTTTTACTTACCTAGGATTGCGGTGGAATCGCCGGGAAAGCGGTAGAGAAGTGTCGCTTAAGCATGTGCAACACGTAGCACAAGTGGCGGGAAGAACTCTCCCACTCTCTCACAATCTCTCACTCTTTTTCTCTCTCCCAAGCTAGGGCTTCTCTCAAATTCGGATGGGAGAGAGGAGTGAGGGTTTCAACCCCTTTTATAGCCTAAAACATTCCCAAAATAGGCTTGGGAACAATGTTTACTTGGTGCCTAACCAAATCGGGGCCGTTTCGGTCCAAAAGGGCATTTCTGGAGGTCCCCAGGCCAAATGCGGTCGGACTTAAGCTCATGCATACTGGATCTAGCACACATCCAGTTTTCAGACCGGTTGGGTTCCCAGATCGCACGTGGCGGCCCAGTTTCAGTTTAACGGTCACCGCACCAAGATCAGGCCTATAAGTCTCGTGATATATAATAGATATTTTTCCTGATCCAAGGGTGTGATTTGGCTGTATCCTGACGGTCAGAATGCTTAATACTGATGCGTCAAATTTGTGTGCCAGATTTGAATTTGAAATTCCAACTATGTCCCTATTCACACTCTCTTCGGTCCGGGCTCAATGAAATAGCCTGTAATAATCGGTTTGACTTGATTTTTGGAATGAGTGTCAAGCCCAGCTAGACGGTCCTAACGGTCTAAGATAGGAGGTATCGGACTTTCAACGTGCGGTCTAGATCCAATACAAAGATTCAAAGTGGTCCAGAGAACAAACCGGCTTAGAGTTTGATCCGAGGCTTTAGAGCATTATAGCACCCTTAGTTCCACTCGCTTCGGGCCTTGTAGAACGTATTTAAAGTGATCAGGGACCATTTCCCAGCTATTCTAACGTTGCACTAGCTAACCTAGTCAAATTTTCCAAAGGAATGAATTCTACGCAAATTCGGGTCGAGTTGGTACTCGAGCCCAAGTATGGATTTTTCACGGGCATTACAATCTACCCCCCTTAACAAATAATTTCGTCCTCGAAATTTTGTACCTTTTCGTACTCCTCGAGAAGCTGTGGGTAGTTCTTTCTGATCTCGGCTTCTGTCTCCCAAGTAGCCTCCTCCTCAGTATGATGCGTCCATAGTACCTTCACAAGGGGAATCACCTTGCTACGCAGTACCTGCTCTTTCCGGTCTAAGATGCGTGTCGGTCGCAGGATATAAGTAACATCCTCTCCTAACTGCACCTGCTCCCATCTGATGATATGAGAAGGATCAGCAACATACTTCTTCAGCATAGAAACATGAAATACGTTGTGGACGCTCGCGAGGGGCGTGGGTAAAGCCAATCGGTAAGCCACTGCTCCCACACGATCGAGGATCTGAAATGGACCAATGTATCGCGGTGCCAGCTTCCCCTTCTTTCCGAACCGAAGGACTCCCTTCATAGGGGAAACTCGCAAAAACACATGATCCCCGACTGTGAACTCTAGTGGTCTCCGTCTCGTATCGGCGTAGCTCTTCTGTCTGGTCTGCGCTGTAAGAAGCCGACGTCGAATAATATCAATCTTCTCTGACGTCGCCTGCACCAACTCTGGGCCAATCAAGCTGCGCTCACCGACCTCTAACCAGCAATGCGGTGCGCGACAAGGTCGCCCATACAGCGCCTCATAAGGTGCCATGCCGATACTCGCCTGGAAGCTATTGTTGTATGCAAACTCCGCATATGCAAGACAGTCATCCCAACTGTCCTTGAAGTCCAATGCGCAAGCTCGCAACATGTCCTCCAGGATCTGGTTCACTCGCTCTGTCTGTCCGTCCGTCTGCGGGTGGAAGGCAGTACTGAACTTCAACTTCACACCCATAGCCTCCTGAATGCGAGTCCAGAAAATAGAAGTGAACCGCGTGTCTCTGTCCGACACGATCTCCAACGGAACTCCATGCAGACGCACGATCTCTCTAATATACAATCTAGCCAGCTCGTCTGCAGAGTTCGTAACTCTGATCGGTAGGAAGTGCGCCGACTTCGTCAATCGGTCGACGATCACCCAAATAGAATCATGCCCCTTCCTCGTCTTCGGCAACCCAGAAATGAAGTCCATGGAAATGAAATCCCACTTCCACTCTGCAATCGGCATAGGCTGCAAAAGTCCAGGTGGTCGGCGATGCTCTGCCTTCACCTGTTGACAAGTGAGACAACGGGACACGAACTCAGCAATGTGGGTCTTCATACCTTCCCACCAGTACGTCCTCTTCACGTCACGATACATCTTCGTGCTGCCAGGATGCATCGCGAGTCTAGTAGAATGCGCAGCCTCGAGAATCTCTCGTCTCAAGTCAGGGACATCAGGAACGCATAGGCGGCCACGGTAACGTAAACCCCCATCCATGCCAACTCGCCAGTCGGCGTCATCATCATCACTGGCCTGCTCTCGAAGCTCAGTAAGATGCGCGTCGTCCCTCTGCGCCTCGATGACACGGTCATCGATCGGGGATCGCACCTGAACATGTGCGATGAACTCAAATGGCTCCTCTACGGTGAGTTTCTGCTCAAAGTCTCGCAAAAACTCAACCATATCCCACTCGGCAACCATCAGCGGAGCCGCAAACTCTATCGCCTTCTTGCGGCTCAACGCATCAGCCACAAGGTTCGCCTTCCCAGGATGGTAAGAGACTTCAAACTTGAAGTCCTTCAGCGTCTCCATCCATCGCCGCTGCCTCATATTCAAGTCCCGCTGCGTGAATATGTACTTGAGGCTCTTGTGGTCGCAAAAGAGCTCGAACTCCTCTCCATAGAGGTAATGTCTCCAGAGTCTCAGTGCGAATATCACGGCTGCCAACTCCAGGTCGTGTGTAGGGTAATTCTCCTCGTGCTTCCTTAATTGTCTCGAGGCATACGAAATTACCCTGTCCCTCTGCATAAGGACACAACCCAAACCAACGCTAGACGCGTCAGTGTATATAGTGTATTTAACCCCTTGCTCTGGCAATACTAGCACAGGGGCGGACGTAAGTCTGTCCTTCAGCTCCTGAAAAGCTGACTCCGCCTTATCATTCCAGGCGAACTTCACGTCCTTCCGTGTCAACTGAGATAAGGGTCTCGCGATCTTCGAGAAATCCTGAATGAAGCGCCGATAGTAGCCAGCGAGACCCAAGAAACTCCTCACCTCAGTGACAGAACCAGGCTGCTCCCAGTCCTGCACCGCAGCTACCTTAGACAGGTCAACTGCCATGCCATCCTTGGACACCACGTGTCCCAGAAACTTCACCTCCTGCTTCCAGAAGTCGCACTTCTTATACTGTGCGAACAACTGATGCTGTCTGAGCGTATCAAGGACCAAACGCAAGTGCTCCTCATGCTCCTCTCGACTCCTAGAGTATACCAAAATGTCGTCGATGAAGACAACGACGAATCGATAGAGGAAAGGCCGTAGTACCCGGTTCATCAGATCCATGAACACGGCCGGTGCGTTCGTGAGACCGAACGACATCACGAGGAACTCGTAGTGACCAAAACTGGTCCTGAACGCTGTCTTCTGCACGTCCTCATCTCTGACGCGCAACTGATGATATCCTGACTGAAGATCAATCTTCGAGAAGTACTGCGCTCCTCTCAACTGATCAAATAAGTCATCGATCCTGGGCAAAGGGTACTTGTTCTTCACTGTGAGTTGGTTCAGCCTGCGATAATCAATACACAATCGCAGCGAACCATCCTTCTTCTTCACGAACAAGACCGGTGCTCCCCAAGGAGATACGCTAGGCCGTATAAGGCCAAGCTCTAGTAGACCATCAATCTGCGTCCTCAACTCCTCCATCTCACATGGTGCCATGCGATACGTCGGCAGTGAGACGGGTGTAGAACCAGGAATCAGATCGATAGTGAAATCGATCTCACGTCGGGGCGGCAAACCAGGGATCTTCCTGAACAGATCCCCGAACTCAGAAACAACTGGCGTCTGCTCAAGTACCTGGGCACCAGCGTCGTGCAACAGGGTGGCGTAGCTAAGAATGCGGAAAGGAAGATTTACCCGCACTGAAAATGTGAAAGGCGTGCCCTCAGGCTCGTACACCGTCACCACACGAGCCTCGCAGTCAATCTCGGCTCTCGCTGCAGTCAACCAGTCCATGCCAAGAATGACGTCGAGATATACGAGCGAGGGATCGACGACCAAATCAAGAGTCATCGTCCTGCCTCCCAGATCAAGTAAACAACCCTCACACATCTGGGTGACATCCGAATAATCTCCATGAGCTGCAAGGACTCGCACGCTATCCATAGTAATAGTCTGCAACCCAAGACGTCTGACTACGGCACGCGATATCAAAGAAATCGTGGAACCAGTGTCCACCATGACAAGAACGGGAGTACCTCCGATATGGCCCGTGACCTCGAAGGCTGAATGCTGGAAAGTCGGCGTCGTAGCTGCCTCAGCGGTCAGTGCATGAACTCGAGCCTGCTGTGGCCGGTTCGGCCGCTGTGTCAAAGGCCGTGGGGGCTGTCGAATCTGCGATACTGTGGGTCTGAAAGAGGACTGCACAGGAGCTGACCGTATAGGCGGTGCTGATATCGCCTGTGGACGTACACGATCAATCTTCTGCGGCGGCGAGAACCCACTGTCCCGCATCCTCGTAAAGCAACTCGGCGCTAGGTGGCCCGTCCTCCCACAGTATGTGCATGATAGATCAGGGGGTCGAAACGGTCCTACTGGCGCCGTGGTCCTGGTAGGAGGATCAATGCGAGGCCTCTTGCCCGCGAAGGGCCTATCTGGCAACTCCGGTCGCGGCCTAGAAGTAGTCGGGCCTCGTGATCGCGCAAGTCGATCCACGTCCTGCTCTGCCCGCATGGACATGTGAACCAACTCCGCATAGGAGGAGAAACTGATACAGCACATCTTCGACCGAATATCCGGTCGCAAGCCCTCCAAAAAGCGCCGTATGCGCATCTGCTCATCAGCTAAAATCGTCGGGACGTACCTGCCCAACTCTGTGAACCGATGCTCATACTCGGTGACCGTCATCGCTGCCTGCCTGAGACGGAGAAACTCATTCTCCCTCTCGTGTCTGTAGGTCTGAGGATAATACTTCTCATGGAAGCGAAACTCGAATGCTGCCCATGTCCATACGAAGTCTGCGGTAACAGTCCGCAATACACTATCCCACCACATACTGGCCTCTCTCTCAAACTGGAAGGTAGCCAGCTCTACCTGCTCTGCCTCAGTACAGTGCAACATGCGCAGAATCTTCGACACTCGGTCGAGCCAAAACTCAGCCTCCTCGGGTCTGTGAGAACCCGTGAAAGTAGGAGGCCGCAAGCGCTGAAATCGCTCCAGAAGGCCCCGTGTGTCGGCAGGGTTCCCCGCAGGGAAAGCAGGCTGCGCAGGAAGTGCTATGCCCTCATCCTGGGCGTAAGCATAGGCATCCTCAGCTGGATGCGCAGGTGGTGCAGGCGGAGTAGATGCAGTCGCACCCCCACCCTGGGCTAAGGTCCCGACTATAGTAGTCAATAGCTGCTGCTGCTGTAGCATCATAGCCATCATCTGCTCGAATCTATCAGGTGGTGGAGCAGGCTGTGGCGGATGAGGTGCGGAAGTAGATGCGCGCTGTGGCTCTCTAACTGATGGTGTAAATGGCGGTGGTCCATCTGTAGGACCAGTAGCAGGCTGAGACGATCGAACAGTCTCAGGAATCGGGCCCACAGCAGGGTCCGGACGAGTGCCAGACTGAGAAGGAGCCTGATCCATCTGCTCTAACAATGAAAGCCGAACCGCGCTCCTCGTAGTCTTAGGTGGCATTCCCTATATTCAAAATAGGGCGCAACCTTGTCAGTCTCAATTGCACAAATACACCACAATCATTCACTAAAGAGTCAAAGGCATTCCATGCATTTCAATTAATCAAAATTGTCACAATACAAGGGATATATCCTTACAAGCATCATGACTAGAATGACATGGAAATTAAGACAGTCAAGCAACAGCGACAAAAGCAAAGCACTAGCCCTAATAGGCTTTACACACATGAAACAGAAAATAGTTAACTACTCATAACAACATCTAAGATCGCGTCGCTAGTCGGAGTCTGGCGACGGAGGAGGAGCACCCTTATCCTGTAAGCAACACAGGATTGCCTTCAAGGTGCGAGTCACCTTGCCAAATTTCTTCTTCGTAACGGCCTTGGCATCAGCGACCTCTGCTCGAAGTTCTTGGACTTCCCTTCGCAAAGCGGTCTGACTCTCCTCCATCCGAGCAATGCGATCGTCAATAGTAGTCTGCGCAGAAGGAGGAGGACTCTCATCAGTATCCTGAGCCTCCTCTTCTGCTTCTTCCTGAGTCTCTTCCTGAACTTCTGCACTAGGTTCTCCTTCGCTTTGATCTTCCTCTTCATCAAAGTCGTCCCCACTATCCCTTTCAAGTTGATTTTCACGATATTGCGACCCAATCTTCATCTTAACCATCGTCGACTCATCGATGGTGTGAATCGATACCGGCAACTCGGGTCCAAGTCTATAGGCAAACTCAAGCGCAATTCTGCAAATGAGTCGGCCAAAGGGAAGGGATTCGGATGTTCTTCTCGACCTGGCTATGAGAACTATCTGCCGTAAGATGAAAGTGGCCATACATACGTTCTCTCCCTGAGCCACCAGAAATAAGAAATCGACCATAAGACGTGTACATTCAATGCGGTTCGTCGACCTAGGATAAACATTGAACGTGCAGATGTGATGCAGCAGACGCAAATCCTCAGACATGTACGTCGCCTTGAGGCTATTATTAGGCTGCCATGGAACCAACTTACTGCACAGAAACCTGGTGCGGCGATCTCGTTCACGTCTAGTCCTCAAATTTTTCTCACTTGGATGTACATCACCTAGAGGCACGTTGAGAAGTCGCGCAACCAACTGGACGTCGATCGTAGCCATCCGATCTCTACCAAAAGGGATTTTAAACTGCAAGGGCTCCAAGGTAGGACTCTGGATGCTAGCATAGAAGGCACGAACAGTGCTCACATTAGCACGAGCGCGAGCTTCAAAGATCGGTCCCCAGTGCGCAGCTTCAATGCGTTCGAACAACAGATATTCGCCGAACAATCGCCCATCTACGTCCGCCTCAAATAACACTCTACGATCAGTGTATTCACCATGAGGCATCTCTGATAGGATGGTTCGTCCAAGGTGTGCATGGGGATCCAAATCCCGCTTCGTACGGCACTCCAGGACTGCAGCTGGACCTGCGGCGGCGCTTGAACTTGCGGCACCACCCCGCGGTCTTCTCAATCGAGCAGGGAGGCTCGGCCCAGCCTCGTCTGTTGCAGTTTTCCTCTTACCCATCAAAGACAGGATGGATGAGAGTGACAAAAGTCCCAAAATAGCTTCCACGAAAGCCATGGAAAACGCCGAGAATGCGGAGAAATGGCTGCCCAATCTGACAAAAGGAAATCTAGGCGTCGTAGAGGGATGCTTCAAGCTTCCCAAGGCTGTACTTTCAGGGAAAAATAAGAACAAAAAGGTGGAATGGAGCTGCTCACGATTTCAGCACTATTTGGGGGATTTTGGAGCTCCAAATGGGAAAATCTTCAAGGAAAGAGGCTGCCAACACCCAATAATCGATGGGTGGTGGTCGGTTTTGGCTAAGGAAGGGATTAGGATGGGTTTGGGTCGCCGGGATTTGGAATGGAGCGCTGAAAATCAAATCTAGGGCATGCAAGGGGGCTGTTTGTGAAGGAGAGGGGTGTTTTAGGGGTTTTCGTGGGATGGGAGGTACATAGAGGTGTTGTGGGATGTATTTAAGTGGGTGCGCCCAAAGGGCAGCACCGTCCGAGGTGGCCGGCCGGCGATGCATCGCCCGGCCGGCGATGGCATCGCCGGCCAACCTCCAGGTTGGCCAGCGGGACCCCATGGGTCTGGTCCCCCATGGTCCCAGGGTCCCAAAAAGTCTGGTCCCACCCCTTAGTTCATAGTATTTTGGTCCCTATGAGCCCAAACATGTTTTTGGGGCTTTCCGGGTCCACATCGCAGTCCCGAATACCAAACCATATGATGCAGCATATGGATTTGGGGTAGAAGGATCCAGTACATCTTTCTAGCTCCTTAGTTGCTAAAGAAAGTGAAGTTAAAATGGCTTTATGGCCATTTTTTATGAAATTTTACTATTCACTATGTGAATGAACTAATTTGTGTTATTTTCACATTAGGTTTGATGCCTAACATGAAATGGATACAAAAGAACTGAAGGTTGAAGTGTTTAGAGAAGGAATTTTGAGAATTTTTGGCAAAACGGGGTTTTTAAGCCCTGGCGATTGATTACTAGAGTCGTGGTCATTCCACGGCCCAAAGATTCACTTTTACGGTTTAAAACCGCTCATAGGACGTCTCCACCCGACTTCCTACAGCTTAGAAGTGATTCGGGTCGCTTTACGCGACCCGAGATGCGTTACAGACTCGATCTTGCGATCGATCCTTATAAACTTCGCCTATCGGCGAATCTGTGATCCTAGAAGTGTTTCTAGACCCTTCTCGCACCCACCTAAGTCAAATGAAGCGACAGCGTATGTCGCAAGACCATAACCCAGGCCCAGTATACTCTCATTCATGCTCTGATACCAACTTGTAACACCCTGAAAATCGGGGGTCGTGTATAAACTCAACTCCCGAGTTCCAGACCGTCACTTATGCAACAAAAATGGTTATGATTCAATGTTGTCTGATTTAAAGCATTCACATGAGTAAAAGTATACCAAATCTGCAATTCATACTTCAGATCCAGTGATAAAAGCAAGCGGAAGACTAAACAAGATATATATCACTGTATGGAAAAACAAAGTAATCTCAACTGTCTCCAAAGTATGACTACATCTCTGAGTCTCATATACATGTACATAACAAAAGAATAATGTTCAAAAAGAAAAGTCCCACTGATGTCCCCTCGATCCAGGTCACCTACGGGAAGCCGTCATGATACTGCATATACGAGAACTCATCCTGGTCCTCGTCATCATCTAGCTCCACCTCCTGGATCTCATCGTCACCTGCAACTACAACAGGGTCTGGTGGGTGTTGCAAACACCATCCCGTAACGTGGGAATGAGTGATCAACTCAGTGGAATCATAGAGCAAAGATTAGCATGTTCACAATTCAGTCACGCGATAATAGTAAAGCAGTAAATCAGACAAGTCCTAATACTGTTGTTAATGCAAGATGATATGACGTGATGTATGCCCTCACCGACGATCACCCTCATACGGCAACATCTTACGACCGCGGCATGCCACACTCCCTAGAGTGCTCCACATCTTCCAGGCACATGCAATGCTATGGTGATATGATTACCAAGTTGTTATTAGTCCATTCAAACAGCAGGATTGGGAAACTAAGGTACCTCCCTTGTATCAATCCCAACACGGATCCTGTCTAGGGTCGTCACTCCTAGTAATCTCATACGATGTACATTTCGTAGGTCACTGCAAGGGCTGTCAGGGCTGTTGCTCGCACTCGTTGCACCGCTCCCCCATCACCTTATCAATACAGGCCTACTGTACTCTGCTGCACGGAAGGGTCGTCGCCTCCCGTGAACTCAGAATACGCTCGCGGTCACTACAAAGGGCTCGTCGCCTGATCAGTGTAGGCCGACAGCTAGAATATAGTGTCCCATACCACCATAATCTGCTCACGAGTCAAGGTGCTCACTGGTCACTACGGGGAGGTTTGTGGCCCCAGCGTAGGCCGACAGCTCGACCACGGTGTCCCATACCACCATGCCCGACTCATGAGTCTTCGTGGATCAAGGTACCACGGTTAATAGGGTTTACAATGGTAAGTTCAGTACCCTAGGTTCAAGCAGTTATGTTACATACAAGGTGAACAAACATCGGCCAGTCGGGTTACTTGACGGGCTCGACTAGCGCGATCGCATATCGAATTGAACGACATGAAGTGCGTAAAACACTTCGCGTGGCCTAACCACTGCCGCCAACTCTCAACACGAATCACATTCATCTACGCGTCGTTCGTGGCTATGACCAGTCAGCCACGAAATCGCTCGGTTACCGACTGCCTGGACTAAGTCAAGTCCCACACATCTATGGAATTACTATACAAGGTATTGGAATTGAAATACATCATGTGAGCATGTTAACACATGTTATAACTTTCAACTTAAGCAAATCTTCAAGGCATACTTCCCATGCATATTCAACTTAAGCAAATCCTCAAGCACATACATTCCATGCATATAATGAAATCATGCATTTTGTCAACATGTAGAAAATCATTTAGGTCGGCATAATAATTGAAAAATCAATCACAAAGTATCAAATAACATCATTTAGTTCAATACATACTAATACAAGCATTTATACAAACACATGCACTACACACTTAGGTCTACATATAGCATGTCGACCCAAAGTGTGCACTAGGCGAATCTCTTCGCCAAACTAATTATGCACGCATTCCTAACTTCCTAATGCGACAACAAACCATGTCAATCACATCAGCAAAATATGAATGCAAACAGTACTTCCTACAAATGACTAAAATGCCCTAAATCTCATATTCTTCGTTAGCTTACGAAACGGGAAACGGAGAGCATTTTGTACATGTCAAACGGCGATGCCGTCAAGAATCTACTATTAAACGACATTGAAAGGATTGGGAACCGTCAATCCAAGCGTCTAAAATCCTCACCTAGTGTCTTGTAGACTCGGGAATTGAAGCGGAGTGTATATGCTTCGTCTACGGCGAGTAAGGAGCCTAATACATAAGATCCATAAGCTACATCGCCATGGAAACAAGAAAAACTCAAATCACCAACTATTTAGGGTTTTTACTTACCTAGGATTGCGGTGGAATCGCCGGGAAAGCGGTAGAGAAGTGTCGCTTAAGCATGTGCAACACGTAGCACAAGTGGCGGGAAGAACTCTCCCACTCTCTCACAATCTCTCACTCTTTTTCTCTCTCCCAAGCTAGGGCTTCTCTCAAATTCGGATGGGAGAGAGGAGTGAGGGTTTCAACCCCTTTTATAGCCTAAAACATTCCCAAAATAGGCTTGGGAACAATGTTTACTTGGTGCCTAACCAAATCGGGGCCGTTTCGGTCCAAAAGGGCATTTCTGGAGGTCCCCAGGCCAAATGCGGTCGGACTTAAGCTCATGCATACTGGATCTAGCACACATCCAGTTTTCAGACCGGTTGGGTTCCCAGATCGCACGTGGCGGCCCAGTTTCAGTTTAACGGTCACCGCACCAAGATCAGGCCTATAAGTCTCGTGATATATAATAGATATTTTTCCTGATCCAAGGGTGTGATTTGGCTGTATCCTGACGGTCAGAATGCTTAATACTGATGCGTCAAATTTGTGTGCCAGATTTGAATTTGAAATTCCAACTATGTCCCTATTCACACTCTCTTCGGTCCGGGCTCAATGAAATAGCCTGTAATAATCGGTTTGACTTGATTTTTGGAATGAGTGTCAAGCCCAGCTAGACGGTCCTAACGGTCTAAGATAGGAGGT
This sequence comes from Magnolia kwangsiensis, assembly GCA_037074715.1. Lineage (NCBI taxonomy): Eukaryota > Viridiplantae > Streptophyta > Magnoliopsida > Magnoliales > Magnoliaceae > Magnolia > Magnolia kwangsiensis. Next base: position 85,259,568 of record CM073572.1, on the reverse strand, counting down.
ATCGGACTTTCAACGTGCGGTCTAGATCCAATACAAAGATTCAAAGTGGTCCAGAGAACAAACCGGCTTAGAGTTTGATCCGAGGCTTTAGAGCATTATAGCACCCTTAGTTCCACTCGCTTCGGGCCTTGTAGAACGTATTTAAAGTGATCAGGGACCATTTCCCAGCTATTCTAACGTTGCACTAGCTAACCTAGTCAAATTTTCCAAAGGAATGAATTCTACGCAAATTCGGGTCGAGTTGGTACTCGAGCCCAAGTATGGATTTTTCACGGGCGTTACAGCAGCGAGAATCCACTGTCCCTCATCCTAGTGAAACAAGTCATCTTAGTTTAGCCTAGCTTCTTGCAGTAGTTGCACCACACATCTGGTCACCTCACAGGGGCAGGAGAATCTACCCCTGGCCTCTTGCCAAGAAATGGTCTACTCGGAAGATCAGGTCGCGGCCTGGGAGCTATAGGTGCTCGCATACGAGACAACCTGTCCCCATCCTGCTCAGCTCAAAGGGACATGCTCACCAACTCGACATAGGAAGAGATGCTCACATAACACATCTTCGATCGAATCTCGAGCCGTAGACCCACTGAAAAATGTCGCATCCGTATTGGCTGATCACCCAGAAGTAAAGGAGCATACCTGCCCAGCTCCATAAACCGATTCTCATACTCCGCCACTGACATCCCTTCCTGATGGAGGCGAAGGAACTCACTCTCCTTCTCGTGTCGGTAGGTGGCCAGGAAATACTTCTCGTGGAAGCGAGCCTCAAATGCCTCCCACGTCCACTCAAATCCCTTCACAACAGTGCGGAGAACACTATCCCACTATAAATTGGCCTCCTTCTCAAACATGAAAGTGGCAAGCTCGACCTGCTCTGCCTCAGAACAGTGAAGCGGCCTCAACATCTTAGAGATAGGGTCAATCCAGTACTCGGCCTCCTCGGGTCTGTGAGTGCCCATGAAAGTGGGAGGCCGCAAGCGCTGGAATCGCTCAAATGTGCAGCTGCCACCAGCATTCCTAACAGGGTGCATAGGTGAAGCAGGTGGAGTCGCACACATCTTCTGAGCAAAGATGCCCGCCATGAAGGTCAAGAACTGTTTCCGCTGCATCTGGTGCTGTTGTTACTGCTTCTGCATCAATAGTATCATTTTCTCTAGCTTATCAGGAGGCAGAGTGAACTGCGATGTATAAGGCGTTGATGTAGACGCATGGTTCTTCTCAGGAACTGAAGGTGTGATAGGTGGTACTACAGATGGTCTCACAGGAGTCGGCCCAACAACAGGGCCAGAAGCCGGCTGAAAATTTATCATAGAATCAAGATAAGATGGGCCGAAGTCCTCGAGCCCTTAGGTGGTATACCCTACATATAATAGAGGGTGCAACCAGTGAGATTAGCATACACACAATCCATCCACACAGCATTCACATCTCAACTCAAAGAAACAACATGCATTTCATTTAACAAAATTATCGCAATACATGAAGTGCAACATTACATGGATTGCAACAGAGAATGCATGAGAGTAATTACAACCAAGCTTCAAATACTAAAAAAACTACCAAAATACTACGCCTATAAAGGCTACATACAAGAACAAGCAACAAAACAAACAAATAACGACTACATAAAGGACTATTTGTCAGAATTTGGCAATGGAGGAGGGGCACCCTTATCCTGCAGGTAGCACAGGATAGACTTCAAAGTACGAGTTACTTTCTTAAACTTGTGCTTCACGAGCCCCGCTGTAACGTCTTGGAAAAATCCGTACAGAGACTCGAGTACCACCTCGATCAGAAATCACTTAGGATTGGTTCCTTTAGAAATTAAGCATAAGTTAACTAACACTATGTTAGATTAGCTGTGAAATTAGCACTGTTCACTTTAAATACGTTCTGCAAGACCCAAAACTTATGGAATCGTTGACGCTATAATGTCTTGAAACCTAGGATCAAAGTCTAAACCCATTTGCCCTCAGGAACCCTTTGAAATTTTATATTGGATCTAGACTGTGCGTCGAAAGTCTGATATCTACAATCTTAGACCGTTATGACCGCTTAGCTGGACTTGACAATCGCTTCGAAAATTAAGCCCAACTGATGTTCTGAGGCTATTTCATTGAGCCTGGAGTAAGGAGTCTGAGAAAGAGTGAAATTCTTTGAAAATTAAATGTCATTTAAATAAATCTGGCACGTTTCTCTTGCGGGTTAAGTATAAGCATTCAGACCGTTGGAATCTGACCCAAATACACCCTCAGATCAGGAAACATTTCCCACTCAGGTCAGTGTACTTGGAATCCTTGATCAAATCTCTTTGACCGCTGAACTGAAACTGGTCCACCACGTGAGATCTGTGAACACTATCGGAATGAAAACTTAATGTGATCAGGATCCAATATCCATGAGCTTAAGTCCGACCGCATTTGGTCAGGGGACCTCCAGAAGCACCCTTTTGGATTGGGAAAGACCCGATTTGGCTGTAACCCAAGTATACTTTGGTTTAAAGTCTAAATAGGTGAGTTTCTAACCTATTTAAAGACCTTAAACCCTCTCACACCCCTCCCATACGAATTTTTCTAAAACCCTAGAGAAGAGAGGAGAGAAAGGAGAGAGATTCTGTAAGAGTTGTGGGGAAAGCTTCCTGTCACTCGAACTTGCTACCAAGCGTGTTTAGCTATCGTATTCCAGTCACTCTCCCGGTGATTCTGACGCCATTCTAGGTAAGGAAACCCTAACCTCAACCTGTTTTAGAGATTCTAGCAATACAAGTAGCGAAGTAGCTGACCTATCTAGTGAATTGGGTCATCACATCGACGTTGACGAAGAGTAGACTTTCTATTCGAATCGATACGCATCTACGGCGAAAGGTGAGGATTCTAGATGCTTAGGTTGACTGATTTCAAAGCTTTCAATGTCGCTTAATAGTAGATTATCAACAAGAACGCCATTTGACATGTAGAATATGCTGTCTATTTTCCATTTCGACTGCGTACGAAGAATATGAGATTTAGGGTATTTTAGGCATTTGTAGGAAATACCGTATACGTCTGTATTTTGCTGAAATGATTGCCATGTGTATTTGTCCTGTTATGATATTAGTTAGGCGTGCATGATCTGTTTGGTGAAGAGAGTCGCCCTAGTGCACACTTTGGGTACGCTATGTAGACTAAAGTGTGTAGACTAAGTGTTTGTTTATGTTTGTATTAGTATGTATTGAGTAAATGTTGTTGTAGATTAGTCTTGAGATTGAATTCTCAATTAATATGATGATGTACATGATTTTCCTCCATGTTGTTATTGAATTGATTTCCTTATATGTATGGAATACATGTGTTTGGTTGATTTGCTTACGTTGTATGTTATAACATGTTGTTAACATGCTTGGATTGTTCGTATTTCATTTCTATTACTCTCATATGATCACTGATGTTGATTACAAGTGCTTAGGGCTATGCTCTAGTCCAGGCAGTTGGTAATAGATTCAAATTCGTGGTTGGCTTCTATTTACCACAAAGGACGCGTCGACGAACGCGAGTCATGCTTTGGGTTGGCGACAGTGGTTAGGCCACACGAGGTGTTTTCTGCACTTCATGTCGCTCAGCTTGAGGTGCGCTCGTACTAGTCGAGCTCGTCAAGCAACCTGACTGACCATTGTATGTTCACCTTGTATTGGTCATAACTGCTTAAATCTAGGGTACTGAACTTACTAATGAAAGCCCTGTTAACCATGGTACCTTGATCCATTAAGACTCATGAGCCGGGCATAGTGGTTTAGGACACCATGGTCGAGCTGTCGGCCTACGCTGGGGCCACAAACCTCCCCGTAGTGACCAGTGAGCACCTTAGACTCGTGAGCCGATTGTAGTGGTATGGGACACTACGTTCAAGCTGTCGGCCTACTCAGATTGGTGACGAGCCCTTTGTAGTGACCTCGAGCATATTCTGAGTCTATGGGAGGCGACGACCCTTCCGTAGCAACGAGAGTACACTAGGCCTGTATTGATAAGGTGATGGGGGAGTGGTGCAACGAGTGCGAGCAACAGCCCTGACAGCCCTTGCAGTGACCTAAAAATATAACATCGTATGAGATTACTAGGAGTGACGACCCTAGACAGGATCTGTGTTGGGATTGATATAAGGGAAGTACCTTAGTTTCCCAATACTGCTGTATGAAAGGACTAATAACAACTCGGTAATCATATCCACATCACACTGCATGTGCCTGGAAGATGTGGAGCACTGAGGGAAGAAAGCATTCCGCAGACGTAAGATGGTGTCGCATGAGGGAGTATGTCGGTGAGGGCATCCATCATGTCATTTCATGCTAAATCCTATTATCGCGTGATTGATTTGATAACATGCTAATCTTTGATCTATGATTCCACTGAGTTGATCACTCACTCCCACGTTACAGGATGGTGTTTGCAACACCTACCAGACTGTCTTAGATGCAGGTTGTGAGGAGATCCAGGAGCTGGAGCTGGACTTCTATGAGGACCAGGATGAGTTCTCGTACATGTAGTTCTCTGACGGCTTCGCATAGGTGGCCTGAATTAGTGATATTTTTGCTAGTTGGACTATTATATGACATTTGATTTTGGTTTATGATTTGTGTATGTGACTCAGAGATGTATTCATACTTTGGAGACAGTTCGAGATTATTTTGATTTTCATACAGTGATATATACATTCTTCAGTCTTCCACTTGCGTTTTATCACTGGATCCGGAGTATGAATTGCAGTTTTGGTATAAACTCACTCATGTTAATGCTCTAATTCAGACAACATTTAATCATAAGCATATTTATTGTATAAGTGATGGTCTGGAACTTGGGAGTCGGGTTTCTACACGACCCCCGATTTTGCAGGGCGTTACACCCACAGATCGATAATATCCTGTTGTAGGGTGGCCTGGCCCTCCTCATGTCTAGCTAAATGTGCTTCCCTATCAGCCCGATCAGGATCATGCTCTTGATTCGCAGGAGGACTCTCATCCGTATCCTGGGACTCTTCTTCTTCATCCTGCTCTTCTTCTTCTTATATTTTGGCTTCACCTTCTTCATCACTCTCTTCCTCTTCACTTTTTGTCTCATCCCTGCTCTCCTCGAGTAGGGCTTGTCATTGCCGAGGCCCGATATCCATCTGTTTGAGAGTAGTCTCGGTGATATAATGGATCGGCACCGACAATTCTACCCCAAGTTTGTAGCCAAACTCAAATGCAATCCTGCATATGAGTCGGCCGAATGAGAGGGATTCAGTCCTTCTCTTAGAACATGCGATAAGGACTATCTATCATAAGACATACGTAGGCACACATAACTTCTATCCCTACCCCACCTAGTACAAAAACTCCACCATCAAGCGCATGCATTCACTGCGGTTGCTCCAGCTGTGGTAGACGTTGAACGTGCAGATGTGGTGAAGCAAGCAAAAGTCATCCGTCATATTGGTCGCTAAAAGGTGTTTGTTAGGCTGTCATTCAACCAGATGACCACAAAGAAATCGTGTGCAATGATCCCTTTCATGTGCACTACTCAGATTCTTCTCACTTGCATGAACCTCGCTAAGTGGCACATTCAGAAGTCGAGATATGAAAGCAACGTTGATTGTGGCCTCCCGATCTCTTACAAATGGAATCTTAAACTGCAAGGGCTCCAATGTCAGCTCTCGAATGTGGGCATAGAAAGCTCAAACTGTACCCACATTTGTACGATGCTCACCCTCAAATAGTAGACCCCACTTAGCTTCTACCAGGTGCTCGAATAACAAAAATTCTCAAAATAGCTACGCATCTACGTGAGCTTTAAAAAGGACCCTACAACCCTCATAAACACCATGAGATAACTCCACCAACAAAGCCCTTCCTATGGGAGTATGGGGATCTAGATCCCACTTCGTCTGCAACTCTTGAGTGGTGCTTGAGCTCGCGGTGGAACCTCTCGGCCTCCTTGAATGAGTTGGATGACTAGGCCCGGCTTCATCTACGAAAGCTCTCTTCTTCTCCATGAAAGAGAGAATGGTGGAAATGGAAAATATGGCCTTAACAAGCTCGAATAAGGACATGAAAAATGAAAGAGATAAGAAGAATGGGATGAGATAGAGGGTTCCCACGAATTTGAGACTCAAGGTAGAGATTTGAGTGCTCAAATTGAAAGAAAAGAAAGGAAAATCAGCAATGGAGGTGAGTTTTGAAATGGGTAGGGTGAGAGTGGAAGAAAATGAAAGAAGAAAGGGTTTAGAGAGGGATTCTTATGGAGTTTTTGAGGGTTTCTTTAGAAAAGGAAAGCTAGGGAGGGTAGTTTGTGAAGTGAGGACTAGATAGAAGTCTTTAAAATCAAACCCCCATGGATCAGTGGGCCACACAGGACCCTAGGAGCGTCGGCCCGAACCGGCCTGCTGGGCTACAAGACCTCGTCGGTCTCTGGACTATCCGGTGATGGCTCGTCGGTGGGGTGAGGTCCTCCCCCCCAAGGTCCAAAAACATGTGGGCCCCACCCTGGGTCCCCGTGGAAGTGCCCCGATTGGGCCCCTAATCTGTTTCAAGCCGTTTCAGGTCATTTCGAATAGAATATGATGTATATTCACATTAACCAATTTTAAACCCATCGATTGACGGTCTAGAAGTTGATTGGGATTAGTTTACATGATCATGGGTTCGAACGGACCCAATCTCGGTGTTCGTTTACAATAATCCTTCACGAATTGGTTAAACTGGGAATCTTAAATGTGTTTCTAGATTTTTCTCCCACCCTCCTACGTTAAATTAGTCTCAGCGTATGTCGTGTGACCATAACCTAGGTCCAGTTTAATCCAAATCATGCTCTGATACCAACTTGCAATGCCCTGAAATTCTGGGGTCGAGCATAACTCAGCTCCCGAGTTCCAAAACATCACTAATGCAACATTTTTTATGATGGATGAATGTTGTCTGTATTAGTGCATAAAATAGCAAACATAATCTAGGGACAGTTAAAATGCGCAAGCAGAAGACCGAAGAAGTATATGTACCAATATTAGTCCCCAAAATATGTATGCTCTGCCAGGTCATAATTACAAGCATTTTTCTCAAAATACAAATATCAAAATATGATAGACCACTACAAATATAGCCTTGAATCCTCGTCAATCAGGACATGGCTCAGATGAACTCGCCTGAGAACTGCATGAAGGAGAACACCTCCTCATCATCCTCATACTCCTGCTCTGTCTCGAGTGTCACATCATCACCTACAGCTAAGTCAGAGTCTGGTTGGTGTTTAAGCACCGTCCCAGAATGTGGGAGTGAATGATCAACTCAGTGGAACTATATAGCAAAGGTTAACATGCTATCAATTCAATCAAGCAGTAATGATAAAGTAGTACAATCAAACATGTCCTAAATACTCTTGTTAATGCATGGATGATATGAGGTAATGATACATGCCCTTGCCTGCACTCCCTCTTACAACAACATCTAATGATCGGGGCATGAATCACTACCACTGTGCTCAACACCAACACCAACAACACATGCAGTACGATGTTATGAGTATGATTACCAAATTCTTATTAGTCCTTTTAATACAACAGGATTAGGAAGCTAAGGTACCTCCCTTATATCAATACCCAAATAATGATCCATTCTAGGGTTATCAGTCCTAGTAAATCTCATACGATGTTATAGTTTTAGATCACTGTAAAGGGCTCGTTACCAATCAATACAGCTCTAGTGATACCTTAGAGCCTACAATAAGGCTCGTCGCCTCAATGCAGTTTCAGGGTATGCTCGAGGTCACTATAAAGGGCTTGTCACTAATCAATGTAGGCCGATAGCGTGAATATAGTGTCCCATACTACCATGTCCGGCTCATGAGTCTTAGGGGATCAAAATACCAATGTTAATAGGGTTTCACTGGTGAGTTTGGTAGCTTAAATTCAAACAGTAGCATCCAAACATGGTGAACATATATCGGGTCAATCGGGTTAATTGACAAGCTCGACTAAGATGATCACACATTGAGTTGATCAACATGAAATGTATAAGCACTCCATGTGGCCTAACCACTGTCGAACATCCCAAGTATGGATCAGATTCGTCAAACACATCCTACGTGGCAAAAATAACCTCAACCACCAGTTCGAGAACTGTTACCGATTACCTGGACTATGATATAGTCCTAATCATGTGCAATCATGATAATGAATATTTAAATCAAATCCTACAATCATACGAACACATTATGGAATATAACTTAAACATAAATACACAGTAAATGGAGGAAATTATATACATAATTAACATGAATAATTAGGCTAAACAATTCATGAAGGAAATCATACACACAAATAAGGTAGTTGGGATTCATATCTCAACTCTCATATAAACCACACTTTACTAACTACTAACCTATTTGGACATTTTCACAAACACTTAGACTACACGTTTCAACGTACATCACGTATATTGGCCGTATTACGTATTAGGACAAATCCTTTTGCCAAGGAGTTGTCGTATACATATCAATCATATACCTACGACAATTAATCATGGCAATCATAACATCAAATTCTAAATGCATACAAATATTTCAACAAACACATGAAATACTCTATTTACAACATAGGTTATACCTATACGTAAAATGAAACAGATAGCGCATTTAGCATGTGTAATAGCACCCACGTCAGTAATAAATTATTATCTAACATTGAAAGTCTTGAAAACCATAACCTAAACGTATATAGTCCGCACCTTAAACTGATAAACACGTAACGGATAAGATTTAAACGATAAGTCTTTATCAACGGCAGATTGACAACCTATAAATGAAATAGGTTAGCTACATCATTACTTGGACTATTGGAAACCCTAGAACAGGTTAGTGTTAGGATTTCTTACCTTTGTATGGTATTAAAATCACCGGAATAATAATTTAGATAGGTGGATTAGGCACGTAGAGAGGCAGGGTAGAATCCCTGGGAAAAATCTCCAACTTCTCCCTCACTTTCTCTCTCTTTTCTCTCTCTTATCTTAGCTAGCATTTAGAATTCGTATGGAATTTGAGAGAGGTGTTTAAGGTCCTTATATAGGCCCAGAACTAACGAAATAGTCCCATGGCCATGGTATACTTAGGTTATATCCAAATCGGGGTTGTTTCGATTCAACGAAGCATTTCAGGAGGTCCTTTTATTGAATGCGATCAGACTTAAGCTCACAAATATTTGATCTTGATCAAGTTACATTTTCAGTCCGATCGGGTTTCCAGATCGACCGTGGCGGACCATTTTCAGTTCAATGGTCACTGAAACTCGATCAGGGCCACAAATACATTGGCATGTGTGGGACATCTTTCCTGATCCGAGGGTGTATTAGGGTCAGAATCCAATGGTCAGAACGCTTATAATTGGTCTGCAAGCAACACAACTCAGATTACTTAAATTTATATTTAATTTCATAAAAAACTTCACGTTCTCACACTCTTCGCTCCGGACTCAAGAGAATAGTCCCAACTAGATGATCATAATTTTCTAAGTTCATCGCTATCGAACTTTCGACGTACGGTCCAGATCCGATAAGGAGTTTCTGAATGCTCCCGAGAGCAACCGGGTTTAGAGATGGATCCTAAATTTCAGGGTGATGTAGCGTTAATAATTCTACAGGTTTTGGCTCTTACAGATCATATTTAAAGTGATTGGTGCTAATTTCATAGGTAATATATTTTAGCGTTAGTTAATTCTCGATAAATTTTGTAACACCCCAGATTTTTGCCAACCTGGGATTAGACGTCCTTAGGCAATTGGTCAACTAAAACACCTGGAAAATCGCTCAGAACCCAATTCCATAGCCAAAGAAATCACTTAGGATTAATTTCTTTAGAAATTAAGCGTAAGTTAGCTAGCGCTACGCTGGAGTAGCTGTGAAATTGTCCCTGACCACTTTAAATACGTTCTACAAGACCCAAAACTTGTAGAATCAATGGTGCTATAATACCATGAAACCTAGGATCAAACTCTAAACCCGTTTGCTCTCAGGAACTCTTTGAAACTTTGTATTGGATCTAGACCGCGCGTTGAAAGTCCAATACCTACAATCTTAGATAATTATGACCGCCTTGTTGGACTTGACAATCGTTTCGAAAATCAAGGCCAACCGACGTTCAGAGGCTATCTCATTGAGCCTGGAGTGAAGAGAGTGAGAATAGGGTTAGATTTAGAAATTTTAATCCAAATCTGGCACGTGACTTGGCGCTTTATTATTAAGCATTCTGACCGTCAGAATTCAGCCAAATTACACCCTCGGATCAGGGAAAATTTCTCTTTCATATCATGAGACTTGTAGACCTGATCTAGGTGCGATGACCGCTGAACTGAAATTGGACCGCCACGTGCGATCTGCGAACTCTTTCGGTCTGAAAACTTGATGTGTGCTAGATCCAGTATGCATGAGCTTAAGTCCGACCGCGTTCGGCCAGGGGACCTCCAGAAATGCTCCTTTAGACCAGAACAGCCCCGATTTGGTTAGACCTCAAGTAAACATTGTTCTCAAGCCTAATTTGGAAAGTTTTAAGCTTATAAAAGGGGCTTAAACCCTCACTTCTCTCTCTCATCCGAATTTGCTAGAAACCCTAGAAAGAGAGAGAAAAAGTGAGAGTTTGTGAGAGAGGGTGGGAGAGATTTTCCTGCCACCTGCTGCCGCTGCTGCACATGCTTAAGCAACGTATCCCAATCACTTTCCCGGTGATTCCAACGCTTTTCTAGGTAAGGAAAACCCTGTCCACTTGCTGATTTAGCATTCTGTTAAATCAAATAGCAAAGTAGCTGATATAACTTGTGAAATAGGTTGCCTGTTCGCCGTAGACGAAGCGTATACGCTCCGTTCGAAATGATACACATATAAAATGAAAGGTGCGGATTCTAGACGCTTTGATTAGATGATTTCAATGCTTTCAATGTCATTTAATAGTAGATTATCGACGGCAATGCCGTTTTACATGTACAACATGCTGTCCGTTTCCTATTTCGTAAGCAGACGAAAAATATGAGATTTAGGGCATTTTAGTCATTTGTAGGAAATACTGTTTTCATCCATATCTTGCTGATATAATTGACATGGATTTTTGTCACATTAGGATATTAGGAATGCGTGCATAATCAGTTTGGCGAAGAGATTCACCCAAATGCACACTTTGAGTCGACATACTATATGTAGACTTAAGTGTGTAGACTAAGTGTTTGTATAAATGTTTGTATTAGTATGTATTAAATTAAATGGTGTTATGAATTAGTTTGAGATTGAATTCTCAAATAATATGCTGATGTAAATGATTTCCTACATGTTGTCTATATGCATGATTTCATTATACGTATGAAATGCATATGTTAGATGATTTACTTAAGTTGTATGTTATAACATGTGTTAACATGCTCACATTGTTGTATTTCATTTCCATTACTCTTATGTGATTACTGATGTGAATTCATAAATGTTTGGGACAATACCTAGTCCAGGCAGTTGGCAACTGAGTAAATTCGTGGTTGACTTATCTTTGCCACGAACGACGCGTCGATGAACGCGAGTCGTGTTTTGGAGTTGGCGGCAATGGTTAGGTCACACAAGGTGTTTTATGTACTTCATGTCGTTCGACTTGAGATGCGCTCGTGCTAGTCGAGCCCGTCAAGTAACTCGACTGGCCATTGTATGTTCACCTTGTATGAGTCATAACTACTTGAACCTAGGGTACTGAACTTACCATTGTAAACCCTATTAACCATGGTACCTTGATCCATAAAGACTCATGAGCTGGGCATGGTGGTATGGGACACCGTGGTCGAGCTGTTGGCCTATGCTGGGGCCACAAACCTCCCCATAGTGACCAGTGAGCACCTATGACTCGTGAGCAGATTATGGTGGTATGGGACACTATATTCTTGCTGTCGGCATACACTAATCAGGCGACGAGCCCTTTGTAGTGACCGCAAGCGTATTCTGAGTCTACGGGCGGCGACGACCCTTCCATAGCAATGAGAGTACAGTAGGCCTGTATTGATAACGTGATGGGGGAACGGTGCAACGAGTGCGAGCAATAGTCCTGACAGCCCTTGCAGCGACTTACAAAATATACATCGTATGAGATTACTAGGATGACGACCCTAGACAAGATCTGTGTTGGGATTGATATAAGGGAAGCACCTTAGTTTCTCAATCCTGCTGTATGAATGAACTAATAATAACTCGGTAATCATATCACCATCACATTGCATGTGCCTGGAAGATGTGGAGCACTGTGAGAAGAAAGCATGCCACGGGCATAAGATGGTGCCGTATGAGAGAGATCGTCGGTGAGGGCATCCATCATGTCACGTCATATTGCATTAACAACAGTATTAGGAATGTTTGATTTATTGCTTACTATTATCGCGTGATTGATTTGAGAACATGTTAATCTTTGCTCTATTATTTCACTGAGTTAGTTACTCACTCCCACGTTACGGGATGGTGTTTTCGGACACCCACCAGTCCCTATTTTAGTTGCAGATGATGGCGCTGCTTGAGAAGCAGAGCTGGACTTGATAATGATGAGGAGGATCCCTCCTTTATACGTGTTCTGATTGACGGGATTACAGGGAGGTTGATTTGATGCCTTGACACTTGTCATTTTATATTTTTAGAGCACTAATGTATATTCTTTTTGTTTACTTTTAGAGTATACATGTATGTATATAACCTGGTAACATGTTCACACTCTGGAGACATACAACAGTTTATATATGTTATACATACTATCACAGTCTTTCGCTTGTAAATTTAACTGTCTCTGGAGTATGATATGTTGTATTGGCTAAATCCCAATCTTGTTTAATGCCTGTTTACTGACAACATGCATCTAATATTATCTATGTTGCATAAATAACATTTTGGAACTCGGGAGTTGGGTTTTTACTCGACCCCCGATTTTTGGGATGTTACAAATTTCTAAAGGATTTAATCCTAAGCGATTTCTGCTAGAGGTAGTACTCGGGTCTTCGAATGGATTTTTCCAGGATGTTATAAAAATGGATGAATGAAGTGGATCAGATACATAAATCATGGTGGACCTCACAGAGTTTACTCAGTACACTAAGTGTAGTGAGTTACTCACTACACAATCCGCTTCCCCAGATACCGTACTCTAAGTTACGTCACCAAGTTCTGTGGGCCCCACTATGATGTATTTGTTATATCCACACCGTCCATCAATTTGAAATATCATTTTAAGTCATGAACAAAAGAATGGGGCAGATAAAAATTTATAGTGGACCCCACCACAGAAAACAGTGGGGAGAGTGATTCCCACCGTTGAAACTATCCTAAGGCCCATCGTAATGTTTATTTGAAATCCAACCTATTCAAAAGTTTTTCAAAAAATACATGAATTAAGGAAAACACAAATAACAACTTGATTTGAAACTTTTGTGGTTAATGGAAGTTTTTAATGGTCCGCGTCACTCCCCTTACACCAACCATGGGGTGGTTGGTGCTCAGTGGGCCCCACCATTATGTATGCATTTCATCCATTACGTTCTTCCATTTATAAAGATCATTTTAGAGATTTATTACAAAAATGAGAGGTACGTAAATCTTAGGTGGACCACACCACATGAAAACAATAGTAATTGGATATCCATCATTAAAATCCTCCCAAGGCCCAATGTACTGTTTATTTGATATCTAATCTATTTATTAGGTCATACAGGCCTAGATGAAGGGGAAAATAAAAAATAATCTCGATCCAAAACTTTTATGGCCCCCAAAATGTTTTTATTGATTGATGCTCATTTTTATTATAAAATATTTCAAAAAAAATTTAAAATACAAATTCTGAATTATTTTTTTCAAAATCTCAAAAAATTTCCTAACCTTTTAATTTTTTTTCTCAAAAATTCCAAAATGTCGATTTTTTTTTTCTTCAAAAGCATCATTTTGTTTTCAACTTTTTAATTTTAAAAAAAATGATATATATATTTTTTTCAAAATCTCAATGTTTTTATAAATAACTTTTTCTTTTAATTTCAAAATTTTAACATTTTCAATTATTTTTTAAAATCACAAATTTTTTCAACTTCTTTATTTTTCATTTCAAAATGTTTGTTTTCTGTTAAAGTATCGATTCTTTAATATTGTTTAATTTTAAAAATTTTAATTCTTTCTAACTTCTCCATTTAAAAAAAAAAAAACATTTATTTTATTTTTCAAAATACAAACTATCATTTTCTTTTTGCAAAATATTTTCATTTTTTAACATCGTCAAAATTTTCACATTTTTTTTATTTTCTTTTTCAGGATAATATTGTTTTTTCCTCAAAATCAAATTCTTTTTTTTTCAAAATTATCAAATTTATTCAATATTCATTTTTCTTTCCCACAAAATAGATTTTTGTTAAATCATAAAATTTATTCTTTAGACCTCAAATTATCTATTTTTTAACCTTCTTGCTGATCTTGTTGATCTTTGTTTTTACCCTTCATCAAGGCCTATATAGTCTAATTAACAGATTGGATGTCAAATAAATAGTATTGTGGGTCTTAAGAGGATTTTAAAAGTGGATATCCAATCAATATTGTTTTCCTATGATGTGGTCCACCATAGGTTCATATCCCTATCATTTTTTCGATCAAGCCTAAAATGATCAGTAAAAATGGATGAACATAATGGATGAAATTATTTACTCTTCAATATGGACTAATTCGATTGTCTAAAAATGATTAAATGTTCAATTAGTGGATGTGCCTAATAATTTATTAAAAGATATTTTTTTACAGATAAATTTCAATTTCCATTTAAAAATAACTTTTTTTTCAAAATGTATGTTTTTTTACTCTTAATTTTTATTGGAAAACTTTTAACAAAATATCATTTTTATTATAAAATATTTCAAAAAATAAAATAAAATACAAATTCTGAATTTTTATTTTCAAAATATTTTAAATTTTCACAATTTTTAATTTTTTTCCCAAAAATTCCAAAGTGTCGATTTTTTTTTTCTTCAAAAGCATCATGTTCTTTTCAACTTTTCAAAATTTTTTAAAATTATATATATTTTTTCAAAATCTTATTCTTTTTTCTTTCCCACAAAATAGATTTTTATTAAATCAAAATATTTATTCTTTACACCTCAAATTATCTGTTTTTTGACCTGCTTGCTGATCTTTGTTTTTACCCTTCATTAGGGCCTGTATGATCTAATCAATAGATTGGATGTCAAATAAACAGTACTGTGGGCCTTAAGAGGATTTTAATGGTGGATATCTAATCAATATTGTTTTCCTATGATGTGGTTCACCTTAGGTTCATATCCCTATCATTTTTTCGATCAAGCCCTAAAATGATCGATAAAAATGGATGAACATAATGGATGAAATTATTTACTCTTCAATTTTGACTAATTCGATTGTCCAAAAACGGTTAAATGTACAATTAGTGGATAAGCCTAATAATTTATTAAAAGATATTTTTTTCACAGATAAATTTCAATTTCCATTTAAAAATAACACTTTTTTCAAAATGTAAATTTTTTTAATCTTAATTTTTATTTGAAAACTTTTAACAAAATATCATTTTTATTATAAAATATTTCAAAAAATAAAATAAAATACAAATTCTGAATTTTTATTTTCAAAATATTTTAAAATTTCACAATTTTTATTTTTTTCCCAAAAATTCAAAAATGTCAATTTTTTTTTTCTTCAAAAGCATCATGTTGTTTTCAACTTTTCAAAAAAAATTAAAATTATGTATATTTTTTTCAAAATCTTAGTGTTTTTATAAATAAATTTTTCTTTTAATCTCGAATTTTGAACATTTTTAATTATTTTTCAAAATCACAAATTTTTTAAACTTATTTATTTTTCATTTCAAAATGTAAGTTTTTTTGATAAAGTATCAATTTTTTAATATCGTTTTATTTTAAAATTTTCAATTCTTTTTCACTTCTCCATTTTTTTTTAAAGCATTTTATTCGAACTTGTCAATTTTTATTGAACTTCACATTTTTTTTTTCAAATTTAAAACACTCATTTTCTTTTTAAAAATATTTTCATTTTTCAACATTGTGAAAATTTTCACATTTTTTAAAATATTTTTAATTTTCTTTTTTAGGATATTATTTTTTTCTCAAAATCAAATGCATTTTTTTTTTTCAAATTTATCGACTTTATTAAATATGTTTTTTCTTCCCACAAAATAGATTTTTATTAAATCACGATTTATATTTTTTTAAAATCTAATTTATTTCTCAAACATTGTTCAATTTTTTAAACTTCTCAATATTCTTTTTCATGTGATATTACAAATCATTTAAATATTAGTTTTAAATTAAAAAATAAAAATAAAAATTCCACTTATTTGATATAAAAACAAAATAATTTTTCTTATTTCATTCAATCAATTGTTAAAAAATAATCTTCGATACAAATATGTACAATTAAACCACTGAAATTCTATTAAAAAACTATTATTAGACTAATTTCCACCATATTCTGAAAAAAATGAAAAAAATAAATAAATTATGTTAAGGCAAAAAACCTTTTACGACAGACCATGATCCGTCGCAAACGACCATTTACGACTGACCATGATTCGTCATAAAAGCAGCTGAAAAGCGCGCCACCAGGTATTTTGTGTAGGAATTTGCAAGGGTCGCCAAATTAAACATTGCGACGGATTTTCTCCGTCGTCGTGGTACGGCGACCAAATTTCGTCGTAAATACGTCGTAATTTTTGGTCCGTTGCTAAATTCCGCAACGTTCCATCTATGGATATTCGAGAATGACGAGCATAACAATGGACTTTTTTCATTAGCGACGGATTTAATCCGTCGTTAAACCAAGAGATTTTTACGACGGACAAAATTCGTCGCAAAAATGCGTGGCAAATTCACCTTTTTGACAATGTAGCCCAATAATCTAACCATAAGGGCAATCCTTATACTTAATTCAAGTGAGTTGGGCCTCACAACTTGACCCAAGTACAATGGTTATTTTGGTGGGCAACCAAGGGCCCAACTACTTGCATATCATAGCCCACAAACTCATCACAATAAGTAGTAAATATAGGCTCAAAGGTCAAGGGTCCTATCTAGAAAGTTTCTGGCCAACTAGGCCTAGAGAATCAAATAAATAGCTATGATCATTGATCCAAGAAAAACCCAAAGAGGGTAGGCCTCAAGAGCACACTAATTAAGCCCAAAGGCACATTAGGAAAATTGGGCAAGATGTGTATACAAGCAACCGCAAATATGGCGGGCCATACTACCTCAAAACATACAACTATGGGCAGCAACTTTAGGCCTATTGCTGAAATTCCAGCCCACTCACTTTTTGGGCCTGCTGGAGTCTAGTAATAATTTATTTTATATAATATTCTTGCTACCTGGTGACCCATACATGTCATAAGGGGTCCCACCAGAGGAAGGGAGTGGATACAACACATATATCAAGTGGGCCATGTTGCTGGACTGGAAGTCCAGCAGCAGCCTAACAGGCTGGGCATCCTTGGGTGGACGGCCATGGGGGCCTGGATGGCGACCCCCAAAATACATCAAAGTGGGTCCCAAAAAAAAGGGCAAATCCTCAAGGAGGTGGGCCACATTCCAAGTGGACCACAAATAGATGGACGGTGGGGATAACAAATACATCAAGGTGGGCCCACAAAGAGGGTGGATGGCCTAGCCTGGGCATCCCAGTCTGGTCGGCTAGTACAACCCATGCCACGATCATCACAGGAATCCATTAACCTCGAAACTTGGCAGGTAGGTCCTACCATAGGTGTAATTTTATTATTTTTGGATTAGCATAAGTATTTTAATTAATTTAAATAAAATAGACTATCTAGAAAATCTATTTAGTGCAGATTTTTGATAGGCCCTGACCTGAGCTTCCAATGGTGTGAATCTATAACACCTCAAACTTTCTGGTGCTCGGGTTTATGAATATATTATGATAATTTAATTATCAATTAAATAATGTATAAAAATGTATTGAAATAAAGTGATATGTATGTACTTAACATATGTAAAATATTATGAAAATAATATTATAATAAATAAAAATTTTACAACATATGATTAAATTGTAAATATTAGCGTAGCATTAAATATCTTTTATAAATACGTATACAAAAATTATTAGAAGTTTTAATAAATTGTATATTATTTAACAATGCAATTTTAAATATGGTATTGAATAATTTCCAATTCATATTATGTATAGTATGATATTATGTATTACGAATTATACACTAGTAAATGTGTGTCCAATAGCATGTAAATAGTAGTATGTTACTATTAAAATTATATTTCTATGGATGTAAATTGTTTTAATCAATGTAACTATAAGTAATGTATAATAGTAATAAATTTTATATTAATTGGCTGGTAATATAGGATGGAAGCCTCACAAATGGCCCATTTAGGTCTTTTAACCGTTGATGTTCAATTTCAGACAAATCCGACCAACAAATCAATGAAAAATCTATAAGCGGGACCCAAATCAAGTCGTGGGCCCCACCCAAGCTTTAGATCTTCCTGATAACTAGCCAAAGGCCCTACATGTATCCCTAGAAGCAAATGGATGGATCGGATCAGGAAGAACAACCATGTGGACCCCACACCATGGAGCCTGTGCACGTAGGGTGCGTGCACATGCTGTACATGGTACTGGCAGAGGCGGTCAGAGCTACTCTGACCATCTCTCCCAAAAAAGAGAGATTTTCACTCTCTCTCCGGATTGGTAGCGGATGGGCTGACGTCCTCCATTTCAATTAGTGGCCCACCCACATGATCCATCTGGACAATCCAAGCCATCCATCTTATTGAGTGGGGGGTGACGACCAAAACCATGATCCATCTTATTGAGTGCGTACACAAGATCCGACGCAAGTAGGACCCGAAAACACGTTGTTTCCAGAAATGGAAACTGTTTGTTGCTGCTGCTAGGCTGGTGATCCACATGAGAGGGAAGCCTTAAATCCCATCCCTCCATTTAGGCACATTTAGACCATCCATTGTTGTTCATACAGATCATGGTTTTCTGTAGAAAACCAGTGCCAAAAACCACCGTTTTATTAAGTTATTTTAAGAAGTCAGATGGTGGAATCGATCCTAACCATTCATTGCTTATTAGATGGTTCTGAGAGGCCTAGGGCTTCAAGAAAAATTCATATATAACAAAGGAGCTAGTGCTCTAACCCTTATAGCCACACCTGAGAAAGAACCATCCATTTTTCTTCCTCTTTCAAAACCACCACTCAAGTCTTCTCCAAGATTTGAAAGAGCTTATCTAGAAGCTTTCTAGGACCTATACGAATCATCGGAAGGAAGCAGATTGACGAAAGAAGTGGTTTTTTCAAAAATGCCATTAATGAGTATCATCTTCCCCATTGTTCTGCTGCATCGAGTCGATGTGGTTCGACCCTGGTTGCACTCGGCTCACTTCCGGATGTCTCTGGCAAAGGAAGAGGGAAGGAAAAGGATGGAAAGAGAGGAAAGAAAATGAGAAGAAGACATGATGAGTGGATGGGGTCGAGTTGTTACAGCACCAGCATGACTTCGCTCGACCGAGCTTGAGTCAGGCCCGGCCGAGTCAGGTAATCCCTTGCCTCCATCTCCTTATGTCCCAAACAAAGCTGAAATCATCCCTCAGCAAGGCCTTTGTTTGGACTAGAAATGGCCTCCAAAAAGAGTGTGATTCAAGCTGAAAATGGCCTTCAGCTGGGCCTCCAAACTAGGTTGAAACCAGGCTGCTGGTTGCGTCAATATCAAGCTGAAATCAGCCCTGAGACAGGCCTTGGAACGAGGTGAAAAATGGCCATGTCCTCAGCTGAAAATATCCTTCGGCCGTCCCTACAACAGGCTAAAACAAGGCCTAAAATGGACCAGAAAAATGGCCTTTAGAATGGGCCCAGAATCAGCTAATAATGGGCCTTAATGTTGGCTAGGGTCAGGCCTCAAATAAGCCCTGCATTGGATGGTGTTTTGGGCTGGGAATCAGCCCAAAAAATGGGCCGCACCATATGTAAATCCGATGGGCTACCCTACAAAAAACTTATGGGCCACACCTCATTTAAAAGTGTTATGGGCCTCACCATAAACCTGGTGGATCTGGTCAAACTTTGGACCACCCTCGTGACCACCAGGCTGGGACAAACCTGGCCCAGTTCTGGCCTTAGTGATGGGTAATTTCAGGCCCGGTCCAGACCACCCTGTTGGACCACAATTCATGGGCCTGACCACCTTGATATGGGCCCAATTTTCATGTATATGGGCCCTTACAATCTCAAGCATTCATAATAAAGTGCATGGTCATTAGCAATTATCTACGCTAGTAATAGTTATTATGGACATATAATAATAATAATAATCATGATGTGATTGTTAAATCCTAGTGCCTCATTTTACCACTCTCAAATGTTATTATTAATAGTAGGTCATAACATTAGTTATCATCATAATAATTATTATTACTACGTTAGCCAATATAAATAATAACAACAATACTAATAGTTACTTCGTAATTATTAAATTTACATCATAATTAATTGCACACCAACTAGGGTTCAAAATCCTAAACCTAGGAACTCTAAACCCTAGGTTAAGACCCTAACACTAAATAGTGTGTAAGCTTCGGTCTAATTTTACAACTTTGCAATTAATGATAGGAATTGATTCCAAGGAACACTATGCCAAAATCACGGATTTGGGACAGACCAAATCCGTTGTAAAACCAAATAAATGATGGATTTCATCCGTCGCTTGGTCTGTCGCTGTTTACTGGGTCGTTTTTTGTTTTTGACGAATAAAATCCGTCGTTAAATCTGCAACGGATAAGTTCCGTCGCAAAAAATAAAAAAACCATCTCTAAAATTCAAAAAAAAAATGTAGTCATTAAAATTTTAGCAACGAATAAGGTCCGTCGCTAATATGTGTAACGTGATGGACCTCAAATCCACCATTGGTTTGTTAAGAAATTAGTGACAGATTTAGTCTGTTGCTAAAATATCTGCGAATTAAAAAAAAATCATCAATATATACATATATATATATATATATATAATCTTACACCTGATAGTCATTCAAAAAATAATTCACACAATTGTTTAATAAGAATCCTATTCACAAAATTGGTAACAACTCAATAATGCTTTTCATAAAATAAAATCAAATTTCTGGAAAGTTTACATAGTTTGCTTTTCATAGAAATATGCATCAAAAAAATTCTTTCCGTGAGTGGCTAACAAAGAGGCCCTAAATGTTTTCAAAAATAGATTTATAAAATCCCATTGCCATTTTTTTTTCATATAACCTATCATTTGTAGGTGGGGGGAGATATATGTGTGCACCAACTCCTGGTGCACGCCGTCGCCAGAAGTTGTACCCAACTTCTAATAGTTTGATCTTTTCCTTGTTTCTTTATTTCTTTTTTTATTTCCCTTCTGAATCTCCTCTGTTAAGAGAGGTTTGGAACTGCTTACCTTGCCTTTGTTAAACCAAAATGGTTCAGCAACACCCCACTATGAGCATCAAATTAGGCCACAGAATTTTTACCTGCATGAAGCATGACATGATCAATTTCACATTAGATGCTCCAATATGTTTCCAATCAATCCAATAGTCGCCAAGAAATGAGGAAATAACAGCAAATAAAAATAAATGTGCCGTCTCAGTTCGCAGGAGGGCCTAAGGAATAAAACCGAAGGGTTTCTAGAAGAATCACTACTGTAGGGTTTTGAAGCCCATTGCAGGAAACAAGAAAAACCAATTTATTCACTAAAAAACAACATCATGATCTAATAACTGGCTTTAAAACCATACAAAGTAATGAGTGCTAACTGCTAGCTCAAATCAATCGATATTACAACCCCATCGGCTCACACATAAAACTCTCTTAAAATATCTTAACTTGAATTCAAAGTGCCGAAATAAGGAAATTTAAAGATAAAAGTCCAAATTCTAATGCTCTAGTGCTCTCAGAGCACTATTAAGTTATAATGCTCCTAGTTGCATTGGGACACTGTTCATCAAGTCTAAGGTACATTTTATGGGTTACCTCTAAAAAATCTGATATGACATATTAACCATTTGATCAATGGCCTTAAATATGGATGGTCAAGGTCATTTACATAAACATGTCTATGCAACAATTTGATCCATCTATTTGCGAGAAACTATTATGGATTGCTTATGATTTTAAAGAATCACTTTTGTCAGGCAATCTAGCCATCTCATCCATGGCTCAGAAAAAGGATGGCTATAGAAACTATTATGGTTGTTGTTGTTGGAGGTAGCGGGTCAGGGAATTGATGTATGTATTCTATATCCATGTCATCCATCTGTTTTCGTAGCTAGATCATTTTGGTTATAAGCCCAAAATTGAAGAAGATACAAATCTCAGGTGGAATATACTACAGGAAACAATGGTGTTTAATGCCCTACTTCCCACCATAATATTTCCATAATGTTTATTTGCCATTGAACCTGTTGGTTAGGTCACATAAACCTTGATGAACGGTATTTTTTCTTATTCCAGAATGGTTTTAAACCAAAAACTATGCAACAACGAGCAAAAGCTAATAAAATTTTGACCGTTAAAAAGTTCAAATGTTCAGATTTCACAATTCTCCACTTATTCTTCAGTAATTCATACGCCTGAAACAGATCTAGCAAACCATATAATCTTTGATTTTTTACCTTCATTACAGTTTCTTCCTTCCACATATTAAATCCCTCGAAGAAAGACCTTGAAGAAGTACCTAATACATACATAAAAAAAAATCAATGTAAAAAAAAAAAGCCCAATTCAAATTAACGAAAGTAAAAAAAAAAAAGTCAAGGAACTATCAACCTGAAACATAGTCGGATAGCCTTGGGTCAGCTTTGATGGGAATAAGGCTCAACCTATGAGCTAGGACTTCATCTTGGACCACGATGTGTTGTTTGCAACAAAGACCTTTTTAATAGCAATTGTAGGAAGCTGCATGTGGAGGAGACCATGACTAAAATTAATAAATAAAAAAATGATTGTCTACACCAACCATTCAATGCAATAAAAATAAAAAAATTAAATTAAAAAACTTAGCTAACCAAGTAAAGGTATATAATGCTAACTAGATGATGCAACATCGCAACATTAAGCACATAAGAGGACGATGGAGACTCTGTGAGAGACTAATGAAAATGAAAACCAATTTCAAACATAAAAAAGAGATCCAACTGAGAACAGTTGAACCCGAAATGGAAGACAATTCTAGAAAACATGCTGAGTCAACTCAAATTTGCTAAATACCTATATGAAATCTTATACAAACCACTGAATCAGGGATACCAAACTCACCGAGACTTGGGTAGTTAGGAATATGTAAGTTTGTGGCTCTATTAGTTAAAACTGCCACCTGTCACACAACAACTCATCCTGAAACATACATATTTCAAAGGGACCTATCACACAACAACTCATCCTGAAACATACATATTTCAAAGGGACCTATCAATTTGTTCCTTAGCAAAACCAAGTCCACTTGGTTTTGGCAAGTTCTAAAGCCTTGGTTGGCATAACACATGTAATTTTCACTATTTATTTATGTCTCAGAAGCCAACACCAATTAGTAGGGATAAGGCTTAGATGATGGTGATTTGGATGTCTCATAAGTGGCAAACAAACTGAAGAACTGAGAAGCATAAAGCAGTTGGAAATCAAACCTAGAAACCAAAAGCTAAAATTTTAAATGAATTACCTGGTATGCAAGAGTGACTGTTGGCAATTCCTTTAGATTTAAATTCTTCCATTATTAAACTGATACAATCTTCCATTTGATCTCTATAAGGATCCCCTGCATCCTCATCATAACTTACTGGTGGTCATAGTCATCCTTTAGTTATCTTTTCTTTCTTTCTTTTTTTTATCTGTCTTTTATCTTTTTGGTCATGAGCTATGACTCATCTATAGTGTGACCCACTGTTTTAAAAAGTTGAAATAGATGTACAAATTTGAATTCTGTATAATGACAAAGGGATGGGAGAATTCAGTAGCATTTGCGTTTTACCTTGAGTAATGGCCACAACCATTCATTGGTTTTGTAAGAGCCATGCAAAAATATGATAGTCGGCCTGTTTTGTTGTATGCTTTCCTTCATGCTCAAGATCAACACAAGCAGGCATCCTTTCTCAGCAGCCTACAAATGGCAATAAACAAAAAAAAAAAAAAAATAGCTGATGAAATCATAAATATTCAGCGCCTTCATCAAACATCATAATGGCACGAGAGCTGGATTGTACATTAAACTAAACTACAACTGATTGTAGGAGATCATTTGCACCTATAGATTCTAGATAGATGTTCAATTTTATCTCAACATTGGTGCCTTTGTAAAAATCAAAGCTCCCTTCCTATAAACAACAGACCATAAATCATTCATAGTTGGAAGTGGCAGGTTGAGTTCGGAATCTGGAATACCAGGCATGGGAGATTTTTGATAGTTGGAAAGTACCAGAACTCCACCATTGGGAGCAACAGTTAGCTGACCACCAGAACTGATGCCGCCCACTGTTGTTTCTTGCAGAAGTTAAACAAGAGAGAAAGGACTGATCTTCTGTTTATATGGAAGGCCTTTGGGTTTTCTGATTTTGGGTCATGGTCCAAGTACAGTGTGTTGCACCTTATGTAGAGTGTGGATCTCACCCACATGAAGTTGGTACATTCGCATCAGCTCCCTTCCTACATAAATCACACAATCATTTTCGTATCTCACATAAAATCATTTGGTAATTCTCATAATTTTCTCAAGTGAAATTAATAAAATATGATATTAGCAGTAAACATCTTATTCAAAATTTAAAACATAGTAATATTATGTAGGGAAGGATTACTATATCCACTTGTAGGTCAGCTATATGATTCTGAAATCAATGGGATGGGACAACTCTAAAAATGGCCCATTTGGGGCAATGCACATTAGATGAATGAAATAATCAAAGTCTATGTCATGCTTTGGGACTTAACTATGAACCGGTCCAATCTCCATTCTACAACTATGAAACACCCCAATAAGATACAACTAAAAATACAATCTTAATAGTTGTAAGAAGAGTCAATGGAAGAATAAAAAAACTACATATTTCTAAGAACGGGACATCAAGATATCAACTCCAACAACGAGGAAATGCAAGAATAATTGTTGTGCATAAAATACTCGAGAACTATAATCAGATCTACTTAGTAATTTGGTGCTTGAAGAGTAGGGAAGCCAATCTAAGTAGTGACAAACAACAAGAGCAACAAATTCAAGTTCTATGTCATGCTTTGGGACTTAACTATGAACCAGTCCAATCTCCATTCTACAACTATGAAACACCCCAATAAGATACAACTAAAAATACAATCTTAATAGTTGTAAGAAGAGTCAATGGAAGAATAAAAAAACTACATATTTCTAAGAACGGGACATCAAGATATCAACTCCAACAACGAGGAAATGCAAGAATAATTGTTGTGCATAAAATACTCGAGAACTATAATCAGATCTACTTACAATAGATGGATGGTAATTTGGTGCTTGAAGAGTAGGGAAGCCAATCTAAGTAGTGACAAACAACAAGAGCAACAAATTCAAGTTCTATGTCATGCTTTGGGACTTAACTATGAACCAGTCCAATCTCCATTCTACAACTATGAAACACCCCAAAAAGATACAACTAAAAATACAATCTTAATAATTGTAAGAAGAGTCAATGGAAGAATAAAAAAACTACATATTTCTAAGAACGGGACATCAAGATATCAACTCCAACAACGAGGAAATGCAAGAATAATTGTTGTGCATAAAATACTCGAGAACTATAATCAGATCTACTTAGTAATTTGGTGCTTGAAGAGTAGGGAAGCCAATCTAAGTAGTGACAAACAACAAGAGCAACAAATTCAAGTTCTCATAGCATTATTCCAAAATGAATGCACTTACCAAGTCCACGCCCATGAGGTTTAAGTATATTCTTACTATAGCATCACGTACGACTATGATCAAAGCATCATCCTTACTGACTAGTGGCACAAAATAACCTACAACAATGTCTATCTTTATGGCCCCAACACGAAAGTAATAGTGAAAGCACAATCCCAAAAGGCATTCCCAACATTGAAAAAAACAAAACAAAACAAAAAATACCCAAAACCCCATTCCCCTCTTTTAACATGGATTAAGTAGTCGCTTTAATAACAAGAACAGAGAGAATAATATGTAGTCAGTTTACTATGGACATACAATTGATAGAAAGAGAATTTTCTAGGCCAACCTTTAAATTCAAAATAAACCTGTTTAAAGATTACATTACTTTGCTCACGGATAATTAAACTAACGGGCTGAAAAGAAAAACTTGATGTCAATGACAGAAGCTTACCAGATCTTTAAAAAGAAAAAGAAAAAAAAAAGTGCAAACCCCTTCTTTTAGTGCAGATAATTAAACTAACATGCAGCTGCTTGCTTTCTTTATCTGAAAGGCTAAACTTCTAAAGGCTGAAGGCCAAAGTAGACACGTCATACTCAATACCGAAGAGGGATATTTCCCGTACACGTGCCAACATGGCGCACACGTCCGTTTCTTCCATAAGAACCACAAAAAGAGCCTCTCCTGGAGATCCCAAAAAGAAATCTCCAAACAAATGAATAGAAGAGATGACAATCAAATTCCAAAAAATAAAAAGAAATGGAAAAGAATCCAAACTGAACAAATTCATATTTCAAATTTCTGAACTTCTATTTCTCAATCTATCCAAAAAAAATAAAAAAAATTGCACAAATCATTCCTTCTACTCAAATATAGGTTAATAACTAGTACTTCTGCTAACAGGGTTTTTCTAATCCCAAATGTGTGTACAGCCCAAGCGCCTTCTAACCATTGGGTGTATTTTTCATTATATTTGCAAGGATCATTAAACCCATAAGCAAAGGTATTTCACAGGGTACTGTCCATGAATGGTAGCAGATATTATGCTGTAGCAACCATATCAAGATCTAATTCCAGCAAAGATATACAAAATTGGTTAATGTAATAAATTTTTGACTCCTATGAAAGGAAGGATGGTAAATGGATCATTCAACGATCTGGGTCTGATGGATTCTATTTATCTCTTTCTTCAATGGAAGGGAAAAAGAATTCCCATTTCAAAGCCGCATGCAATTCACAAAAGATGCCTGTACGGTTGTTCAATTCTATCTTTTTCTTCTTATTTTTTATTCGTTATCACTTCCTTTCGCCCGATCATGCGAGATAGGGGAATAGTTTATTATGTTATATCATCAGGGTTATGATCCAGCGGGAGAATTTTCACACTAGGCTTGACTGTTGCGTAGGGCTAGCAAACATGAACTAAACAATTGTTGTTTTTACCATCCATGCCATGTTATAGCTTCACAGTTGCACCAAAAATGGCATAAATTACCTTCTAAATGTACCAAATGTACCATCCATGCCATGTTGTAGCCTCACCAAATGCATAAAGTGGCCCCACAACCACATAAATTTGGCAGATCCACTAATACGGCAGGCTACAATCATACATTAAATCCGACCATCAAGCAGGTTAGAATTTTGATCTAGATCTTTGTAGAAATATAACACAAAACCTTTACTTAAAATTGTCTCCAATTTCTGTGTTTTCAAAGCAGGAATCAAGTAAATTCACGTTCCTTTAGGCTGTGTTCGGATGCCAAAGTGAATTGAACTGTGAACAAGCAGTTTAATCAAATGTAAACAACCAAAGTTAATAATCCTTCCTTGTATCCATATTAAGAAGCCCTCAACATCACAAAAACTTGCTTCTAGTCCAACTTGAAAGTAATGTAATTGAATATGAATGACAAAGAAAGAAATCACAATTTTTGGTCTTCTTTCCACTTTATTAGACTAACAATTGAAGTTCAATTTGACAATGCATCCAAACAACACCCTTCATATTTCACTCACCCATTGGGTAATCTAGGAATGAACATATTAGACTAATAATTGAAGTTCAATTTGACAATGCATCCAAACAGCAACCTTCATATTTCACTCACCCATTGGGTAATCTAGGAATGAACATATTGCATGACCTATTACATATAAACTTCAATCCTATAGTATTCAATTTGACAACCTTTAATAAAATAAAATAAAATAAAACTTTTAGCGACTGAATAGTAAAATCGTGCATTACATAATGTGTAAATGAGAATCACCCAAAAGCAACAAAAAATCTAAAAATAAAAATGTGTCTAGGGAGTACCGAATGATAATGAAATAAATGAAAATCCAAAAAAGAACCCATGAAATCAAAGGTGGCCCCACCTTGTAGATGGCCTGGTCAAAATAACAGCCCAGTTCAATTATCAGGTAGGCCCCACCCTGTAGATGGCCTGGCAACAAATCTAGAAGAACAGAATTACAGTAGATAGGTTGAAAATACCTGGAGTAGAAGATGGTTTGGGTTGAGTCATGGGATTTGATCGATGGCACCAAACATCATGAAATTTATTTTATACCATTAAAAACTAACCTTCTACTTTAATCTTGCCTACTACTTTCTTTGCCGCTCCATATATTCACTTATATCCAATCGTATCATGGCTACCTCCTACAACAATGTCAGCAAAAAAATGAAATTAGCTATACAGTTAAAAGAACCATTGTAATATAGAACTCTCTCTGGCCATTAAAAAAAGACCGAATTTATTTTTTAAAAAATAAAATCCATACCGTTTCTACCTAGATTTTTTCATTTTCCACCACCTGCATAAACATAATAAAGACGAGATCGAGAATGAAGCTCTAGTCAAGAACCCAAATTCCTTAGTTTAAAAATGACGAATAGAGTCACAGTAATTACAAAGTAGACTGCTTAAAGAGAAGAAGATATATAAACTAAGGCAATTAATGTCATACAAAAACTTGCTTAAAGAGAATAGATAATTAAGTTGTCTCAACAAGATATCTATGTTAAGGGGTGAGTTTATTGTTTGTGAAGAAGAGGACTACCCTGTCGTGCACCAAGTACATGTGTATACAAGCTGTTGATCTGATGTCACCATCATGGATTCACCATGCCCAAAAAATACCCTCGATTGGCATGTAGATACATGACACACCAACAATCCATATTCAACAAAAAAGATCAAACATTTGATGATTGGGATTTTCCAATTTGGGAGAAATTTTAGGCATCTCAGTTCAAATGAGGCCATCAAATAAGTGGCTCAGATAAAACAACCATAAGTCAACACATGCATAAACTAGGTGCACAAAAGGAAAGGTCCATGTTCACCACAAATAAGAAACTCAAAACCCCCAATTTTACATAGGAAATTAGAAATTAGACCCACTTGATTTAGACTCATCCCAAACCACTACAGATAAATGGGTTGGGTCTGAATCCTCAGTCTAGACTTCACCCATACCCAACCCAATCCCAAGTTATTTGGATTTGGACTTCAACTCGATCCATATACTAATGAATTGGGTCTGCCTAAAATCTAGACCCTATTGTTGAATGGGTTGGTTGTAGAGCTCCCCTTATTTGACCCACTTGCTCCCCTGTCAGGATCCTACAAATCCTTCTTTTCTGTTTGAGTTATGCCCCCAGCTTTCCTCTGAAGAGGAATGCTAACATAACAGAGATCCACAAGTTCCCTAAAGTGATCGAGACCTTTGATTTAATGGGTCACCAGGCAGTTTAATTTGAATTACATGAATGGCACTCATGCATTTTCTAAGTAATTCTAGGAGCCAGCGTATCATCCGTCAAAGTTTCTCTTTCAACCAAGGGGATTATGCTGTGGTGGCCCGCACTTCAAAAACAACAATGATCACACAAAAGCAGTCATCACTTTCACACACCTTTCCCGACTGTAGTTGGACCACTGATTAGAGTGGATTTTGAACTGCAGGGCATCCACAGCAAGGGTCACAAGTTAGATGGTCCCAATTCACTATCCTCTTGCAACATGGAAGGAATCAGATAGGTTACATGAAGCTCATGGTAGATGACTCACAGAATAATTTCCGTCGTAGAGTTAAGTCTGAGGCTTGATGCTCAGGCACTTTGAAATTGTACATGGCATTGCATTAACTCAAATTAAATGGTCAAAATAAGATTTTCCAAAAATAAAAACTCGATTGCCAAAGCTAACCTCTGAATGTTGGACATCAGTTTTCGAAATCCCAACCATTAGCACTTTTTCATATCAACCATTGATAAAATGCCCACCAATCAACTAGTTAATTAATTAAATGAGTATGATGTTTAGGCTATAATCTATCTAAATTTGTAGCCCACAGTTTGGACAATTTAATTTGAGTTTTTTCAATGCCAAGTGCACTAAGTATTACTGCCAGCTTGTCAACCCTCACTCGAGTACAAATTTTTTTCTCAAATTTCCACTATATGTTTTTGTATCTTATGATATTGTGACCAATGGATTATATCACAAATGCAAGAGCATTGATGTGAATATGTCAGCTATGTATTTTACCAGTAAGCAATGGGACCATCACAGCCCCATCAGCCACACACATTCAGTAATAGAAAAACCAATCCCCACCGTCAAAACAACAATCCCCTCTACAATGTACCACAAACTGAAAAAATACACCAAACGGAAGATCCCAGCAAAGAAAAAGAAGTGGTCCCCACAGATAAAAGGATCAAGAGCGTACATACCTTTTGGAAGGTAGATGTGTCTTTTCCAGTAGTAAATGTAGAAGCACCAACAGTTATGATAGGTGGATCTTGTTGGTGGGGTTAGTGCAATGGTCATCTCCAAGCGCCACTCGATGGAAGAAAATCCGCACCACTCAATGGAAGAAGCCTAGCGGCTGGAAGGAATGAGAGAATGTGATAAGAGAGAAGGCGCTTGTGATTTTGAGAATCCTTTTCTAAATTTTATAAAATTTTGAAATACGAAACAATGTGTGTTTACCACAGTTTATAACAAATACTCTGTTAACAATTGTACATGCAAGAAGGACCATTTTCTGGATGGTTAAGATCGTATTATATAATAAAATTATAAATATTAAACAAATAAAACTGACGGATTATTTCAATGGTTTGGATAACTTTATATTATTGCCACTATTTTCATGAACGAGTCACCACTATTTTACATTATGTACAAAATTCACAGTTTTTTTACAGAAAAATAAAGGGTAAACAAAGCTTTGTAAAGGGGAGGGCTCTATGGGCCCCACCATGATGGATATGTTTCATCTGATCCGTCCATATATTTATATATATAATTTTATGATATGATTTAAAAAAAATGAATTATATCTCAATCTCAAGTGGACCACATTATAGGAAATAGTGTTGAATAAATTTTACCATTAAAAATATTTTAGGGGCCATAAAAGTTTTGGATCAAGCTGATATTTTTTTTTTCCCCTCATATGGGTCTTTATGACCAAATCAGTAGATTGGATGTCAAATAAATAGTACAATGGGCCTTAAGAGGATCTTAATTGTGAATATCCATTCATTATTTTTATCCCGTGGTGTGGCCCAACTAAGATTTATATCCATATCATTTTTTGTTTCAAGCACTAAAATTATCTTTAAAAATGGATGAACGGAATGGATGAAGAACATACATCATGGTGGGGACCACAGAGCACCGACCACCAGCCACGGGGCTGGTCTCAGGCGGAGTAGCCAATCTGTTCCAGGATGTGGACGTGGATTTCATGCTAAACCCTTTCGTAGGACATTAGTGCGCATGGATGCTGGGTGGGGCCCACCACCATGTTTGTGGGAAATCTACTCCGTTAATCCATTTATAGAGATCATTTTAGAGAAAGATACCAAAAACGAAGTGTATCCAAAACTCAAGTGGGCCACACGGGATGAAACAGTGGGGATTCAGTGAGAACCGTTGAAACATTCTTATGGCCATAAAAAGCTTTGTTTCAGGCTTCTTCTTTTTTTGTTTCTTTTTCCTTTTGTATTTTCACTTATGCCTAGTGTTAATGACCTTATAAACTATTTGGATGGCATATAAACATCAAGGTGGAGTCCAAAAGGTTCAACTGTAGGTTTTTATTTCCACACTGTTTCCTCTCGTGTGACCCACTTGATTTTTGGATCCAACTCATTTTTGGTCTCTTGTCCTAAATTGATCTCTAAAAATTGATTAACGGAGTAGATTTTCTAAACACATGGTGTTGGGCCCCACCCAACATCCTTGCACAGGATGCCAAGGGCTTTAATAGGAAATCTGCGTCCCGTTAAAAAGTGGCGACCAACCAATGGCTGGTGGTCGATGCTCTGTGGGCCCCAACATGACGTACGTGTTTCATCCACGCCGTCCATCTATTTTTCCAAAAAAAATTTATGGTATAAAACCAAAAATGAGGTATATCCCAATCTCAAATGGACCACATTACAGGAAACAGTGTTGAATGAGCGTGGAGCATAAAAAACCTTTTGGGGGACATAAAAGTTTTGGATCAAGCTGATCTTTGGTTTTTCCCTTCATCTGGTCCTATATGACCTAATCAACAGATTGGATGTCAAACAAACAGTACAGTGGGCCTTAATTAAGATAGATTTTAATGGTGGATATCCAATCACCATTGTTTTCATGTGGTGTGGTACACCTGAGATTTATATCCCACTAATTTTTAGTATAAAACTATAAAATAATCTGAAAAAATGGATGAACGGAATAGATGAAACACGTACATCATAGTGGGGTCCACCCATAGAAGAGGATTTTAATGGTGGATATCTAATCAATATTGTTTTCCTATGATGTGGTCCACCTTAGGTTTATATCCCTATCATTTTTTTTATTAAGCCATAAAATAATCGATAAAAATGGATGAACATAATGGATGAAATACATACATCATGGTGGGGCCCACATAACACCAAATACTAGCCAACAAGCCGGTGACAGGGGAGTAACCAATCCGTTCCCATCCATGCTGTTTGTGGTGCGGTCCATTTAATCTTTGAATATGATTCATTTTTTCAATAATTCTCTGAAGTGATCTCAAAAAATGGATGAACAGTTTGGGTTGATCTGAAATTTTCAGTAAATCCAAAACTCAAGTGAATCATGTCACACAAAACAATGTGGAATAATGATTTCCACCATTGATACCTTCCTTGGGCCCACAGTAACATTTATTTGCCATCCAACCTATTCATAATATCAAATATATATGAATGAAGAGAAAACACAAACATCAGCTTGATCCAAAACTTCTATGGCCCCCAAGAAATTTTCAATGGTAGAGGTTCAATCACGCTATTTCCCGTGGTGTGGTCCACTTGAACTTTGGATATGCTTCCTTTTTGTTCTTTAGACCTCAAATTATCTGTTAATGTGGATAAACGGAATGGGTAAAATAAATAAATAATAGTGGACCCCACAAAGTTTACTTTGGTAAGGGTAATGACTAACTCGCCTAAATGTAGAGGGGTTTCTTAAAATTTTCATAATCATGTATTGGGCTTGCCTTAATGTGATTCACATATCCAACCAACTCATTATGTGTGTCCCACTTGAATGAGGGGTCAGACTAAGTTTTAGCCACATCCAAAACTCATGTGGGCCCCACCAAGTGCTTTTATATTTTTTAAAATGTCATGACATGGTTTTAGCTGGTATGGCCCACCTGAGTTTCGTTTACGGATGATTTTTGAGATATCTCATAACCTAAAGGGGATACATTAAATGCACGGTGCTGATGTTCGACACACATCATGATGGGGCTACAAAACTTATTAACATCAATTCTTAGGTTTTTGCAAGGTCAATAAGTTGGGTCACAATTTTGACAACAATATTTAGCCCATTTTATATGTCTAGGCCATTCATTCTATTTTACTGATCAATACCCTCAATTTAACTAGTTACTCGCCCCAATTAGGCTAGCTACATATGAGAAAGATATTGGGCATACAAGATTGATCAACAATTTGAGTGAAATTTGATTTAAATATATGAAGTGATTTACTTTTCAATCTGGACTAATTCGATTGTCCAAAAATAGTTAAATGTTCAATTAATGGATGTGCCTAATAATTTATTATTTTTTTTCATAAATAAATTTCAATTTCCATTTAAAAATAACATTTTTTTTTAAATGTATATTTTTTTACTCTTAATTTTTCTTTAAAAACTTTTAACAAAATATTATTTTTATTATAAAATATTTCAAACAATAAATTAAAATACAAATTTGAATTTTTTCTTTTAAAATATCTAAAATTTTCATGAATTTTATTTTTTTTTCCCCAAAAATTCCAAAATGACGATTTTTTTTTCTTCAAAAGCATCATGTTGTTTTTGACTTTTTAATTTTTAAATATATATATATATATATATATATATATATATATATATATATATATATATATTTTCAAAATCTTAGTGTTTTTATAAAAAAATTTTCTTTTAATTTCGAATTTTGAACATTTTCAATTATATTTCAAAATCACAAAATTATTCAACTTATTTATTTTTCATTTCAAAATGTTTGTTTTTTGATGAAGTATCGATTTTTTTTTAATATCGTTTTATTTTATTTTTCACTCAAATTTTATTTTGAGTGAAAATAAAATAAAATTTCACATCTTTTAAAATATGAAATTTTATTTTATTTTTCAAATTTCAAACTCTCATTTTCTTTTTTAAAATGTTTTCATTTTTCAACATTGTGAAAATTTTCACATTTTAAAAAATATTTTTAATTTTCTTTTTAAGGATATTATTTTTTTCTCAAAATCTAATGCTTTTTTTTTCACATTTATCAACTTTATTCAAAAATCTTTTTTGTTCCTACAAAATAGATTTTTATTAAATTACGATTTTTATTTTTTCAAAATCTAATTTTTTTCTCAAACATTGTTAAATTTTTTTAACTTCTCAATATTCTTTTTCATGTGATATTACAAATCATTTAAATATTAATTTTAAATTAAAAATAAAAATAAAAATTCTACTTATTTAATATAAAAATAAAATAAATTTTCTTTTTGCATTCGATCAATTGTTAAAAAATAATCTTAGATATAAATATGTACAATTAAACCACCAAAATTCTATTAAAAAACAGCTATTAGACTAAAAAAAAAAACTTGAAATTTCCACCATATTCTTTAAAAAATGAAAAAAATTATTGGGAGGGCAAAAGGCCTTTTGCGACAGACATGATCCATCGCAAAAGTTCTTTTACGACGGACCATGATCCATCGCAAAACCATCTTAAAAGCACGCCATTCAGTGTTTTGGGCGACAATTTACGGCTGCGACAAAATGAAATTTTGTGACGAATTTAATCCGTTGACTATTAACGACGGACCAAAATCCATCGTAAATCAGATGTTAGCGACGGATTTTGGTCTGTCGCTAAATTCAGCGACGTTCCGACTACGGATTTTCAAGAAACACGGGATTAGCGACGGACTTTCTCCGTTAGCGACGGATTAAATCCGTCGTTAAACCAAGAAATTTCGTCCGTCGTAAAAATACGTCACAAACTGCCCAATTTGGCGTAGTGGAAGCACACATTTCTTAGCAATGGTGTTGGCGGTTCAAACATAAGGTGAGGACTCACCCTTTGAGCTTTCCACTCATGTTCATCAATCTATATATAGTTAATTCATGTATTGGATGGTAAACATTCCTTTTAAATATAACATGCATAAATGATTCGATGATAACATGTTATCCTTTATTGTATACATACTAATTTATTTATATGCTACCACTGGTGCTTGAATGATGAACAGAATGGAACTTACCTTGGATTTATGATCCTGCAGTCCACATTTGCCTTACACGGCTTGAATCGTACATTTGCCTTAGTGGTTTGGATGGGTTATTAGTGACCTTTCTAGATTATTAGTTATATTTACATATTTGTTGTTTCCTAGCCATCTTTAGGAGCTCAGTCGTACCATGATTTTTGAGTGGAGTTGAAGTTCATTTATCAATTTTCTAACCACCTTGCGGTATTCACGTACAATATGATTTTTGGGTGGTCTAGGGTTTATATGTTGTTTGTCTCTTCATCTATGATGTCTGTCGTACCATGATTTTAGGGTGGAGCTGAAATTCACCACCGATTTTCTAGCCATCTTGCGGAGTTCACATACGACATGATTCCCGGGTGAAGTGGGGGTTTAAAGGGTGATTTTCTATTCGCCTTGCAAATTCTACTTGTACCATGATTTCTGAGTGGAGCTGAAGTTCGCTTATCAATTTTCTAACCATCTTATGGAGTTCATGTACAAATGTGATTCTTGGGTGTAATAGAAAGTTATATGGTTGATTGTCTCTTTATCTTGTGGAGTTCAGTCGTACCATGATTTTCGTGTGGAGCTGAAGTTCGCTTATTATTTTTCTAGCTATCTTGTGGAGTTCACCTACGATAGGCTTCTCGGGTGAAGTAGAGGTTGGTTTTTTATTCAATTTTTTCACTTGTACCATGATTTCCGGGTAGAGCTGAAGCTCGCTTATCGATTTTCTAGCCACCTTATGGAGTTCACGTATAATGTGATTTCGGGTGTAATAGAAGGTCGTATGATTGAGTGTTTGATTTTTTAGATGTATTCCTTTAAATTGTGGTTGCTATTATATCCTGTTATGATGATATTTTGTTGATTTGCTAAGTTTTTGAGTATATGTTCATGATTATAAAGTGACTTGTTTAATATATCCATTCTCATGACTTGCGATTTATATTGGATTATGAATGATGAGTGTGCAATCTTAGAGGATGCTCCTCACTACGATAGCCATTGATGCTATCAAACCATAAGAGTTGATGCAGGTATAGGGCGAGTCGATGCTATTCACTGGTTTGCTACAGGATTTCACATCCCAAGAGTGTTATGATTTACTTTATTTCACATGTAATATTATTTCATTTCGTAATTGTAAAAATGGGGGTATTGGTTTGTATAAGTCATTTTGGGCAGTTTCTTGTATATTCTAAATGTAAATGAAATTTTTCTTTATGCTGATTTGTCCACTCTACGCTCATCTACTTACTCTGAATGAACGAAAAAAAATGTGTACTCGAATTTGACCATCCTTTAAGGTTAACACTCGGGTTTTTGGGAAACAGGTCACATACTCGGGTCCTGAAAACACGGGGCGTTACAGTTGGTATCAGAGCATAGTTTGGACAAACTTGGCTTTAGTAAATGATCTTATACAAACCCTAAATGTCTTAAGTTAGGATGTTTGAAACTAGAAACTTGGACTTAGGTGAAATTCCCTTAGACTTAGGAGGATCATTGCAGATGTAGGGAACCAAACTTAGGTTCCCTTATAAGTGATTTGGATGGCAGATGAAATTTCATCTGAACTAAGGACGACTTGAGAACATAGGTACTTCAAACTTTAGACCCTTGAAATTTTTAGGACTAGACATTTGGATTTCAAACTCATGTACTATTAAGTTAGCCATTTGAAATTAGGAGGAATTGAGAACATAGTAATTCAAAATTTTAAGCCCCTAGAAAAGTTGTTTGAATGACTGAAAAGCATAGACATGAACTTAGGACCCTTAGAACATTTAGTCATTGAACTTATGAAATGTTCCTTGCAATATATATATATATATATATATATATATATATATATATATATATATATATATATATATATATATATATATATATATGTATGTATGTATGTATGTATGTATGTATGTATGTATGTATGTATGTATTTGAGAATATACATACTTTAAAATGTTAGGCTCCCTGAAAGATTGTTTTGATAACTATAGAGCTTAGAAATGAGTGTAGGTTCCCTTGAAAGATTTTATGTTTAGTCATTTGAAATTAGAAACTAAACGTAAGTATTGTGGAAGTACAAATGCCCACTATGATGTATAAAAGGACCAAACCAAAACATTTTTATACTTGACTTCCAAAAAAAAATAAAAAAATTAGAAATTCAAAACTGAATTTTCCTAAGCTTTCATAACTAAGAATAACACTATCATCAAATAGATTGAACTTAGACATTCTAAGAAACCCTTTATAGCCATCATACCGTACATTAGATTAAACTTAAGTAATTCCCTATGCTTGAGAAAACTTATTAGAAGTTACAACTTGAATTTTCTAATACCTATTGTTAATAGGAAAATGATAATTCTTATAAATTTTAGCACTTAGGGTGAACTAAATGTGAAGTTATAGAATTTTGGGTAAATTTTAAATCTTAGACTAGGCATGTGGGAACTAGATTCGGGAAGTCAAATAAGACGTAGGAAAATTTAAACTTAGGTTTCATGTAGAAGTCCTGGACCTAAAATTTTAAGTGGTGTGTTGAGTGATCAGAGTACGTAGCGGAAGCGTAATGGGCTGCATAGGTTTATCATAGTGAAAATATAAGATTTCATGACATTTTTAGGAGTCTAGGACAATCGGGATCACGGACTGATGAAACCATATTTAAACGAAGTTTTCATGGTCTGGCTCAAATTCTAAGTCCTAGCAAATTTCAATGATTCCAATGCTCTGATCAAGTAAAGGATCGAGATTTAACATGATTATGAATGGATACCAAAATCCTCTGTCTTGTGCTTACAAATGATTGACGTATCGGGCTTAAACCTACTACGACCATATATTCATGTTAGTCTAAACACTAGAAACTTAAAATCTTTCAAGGGGGGGGGGGTCTTTAACATTAGTTGTATAAATGTATAGAAACATACAACCTTTATGGGAAAATTTTAAATTAGATTGACATCATTCACATTCATAGTAGAAGTACTAAATTTTAGAGACGAAATTCACTTTAAGGGGGGTAGATTGTAACACCCCGAACTTTCCAGTGCTTGGGTTTTTGAATGTATTGTGATAATTTAATTATCAATTAAATAATGTATGAAAATGTATTGAAATAGAGTGATGTGTATGTACTTAACGTATGTAAAATATTATGAAAATAATATTATAATAAATAAACATAATGAATAAAAATTTTAAAACATATGATTGAATTGTAAATATTAGTGTAGCGTTAAATATCTTTTATAAATACATATACAAAAATTATTAAATGTTTTAATAAAGTTGTATATTATTTAACAATGTAATTTTAAATATGGTGTTGTACAATTACCATTTCATATTATGTATAGTATGATATTGTGTATTATGAATTATATACTAGTAAATGTGCGGCCAATAGCATGTAAATAGTAGTATGTAAATATTAAAATTATATTTATGTCGATGTAAATTGTTTTAATCAATGTAACTATAAGTAATGTATAATAGTAATAAATTTTATATTAATTAGCCGGTAATATAGGATGAAAGCCTCACAAATGGCCCATTTAGGTCTTTTAACCGTTGATGTTCAATTTTAGACTGATCCGACCAACAAATCAATGGAAAATCTATAAGCGGGACCCAAATCAAGTCGTGGGCCCCACCTAGGCTTTAGATCTACCTGATAACTAGCTGAAGGCCCTATATGGAATCCTAAAAGAAAATGGATGGATCAGATCAAGCAGAACATCAATGTGGACCCCACACCATGGAGCCTGTGTTCGTCGGGTGCATGCACATGCTGTGCACGGTACTGGTTGAGACGGTCAGAGCTACTGTGACTGTGTCTCTCCCATAAAAGAGAGATTTTCACTCTCTCCAGATAGGCAGCGGACGGCCTGGCATCCTCCACTTCGATTAGTGGCCCACCCACATGATCCATCTAGACAATGCAAGCCATCCATCTTATTGAGTGGAAGTGACGACCAAAACCATGGTCATTCCACTAGGTACTATGCGCGTGTGTGCACACGAGATCTGACGCAAGTAGGACCCAAAAACACATTGTTTTCAGAAATGGAAACTGTCTGTTACTGCTGCCAGGCTGGTGATCCGCCTGAGAGGGAAACCTCAATTCTCAGCCCTCCATTTAGGCACATTTCGACCATCCGTTGTTGTTCATACGGATGATGGTTTTTTATGGAAAACCACTATTTTACTAAGTTGTTTTAAGAAGCCAGACGATGGAATCAATTCTATCCATTCATTGCTTATCAGACGGTTCTGAGAGGCCTAGGGCTTCAAGAAAAAGTCATATATAGCTAAGGAGATAGTGCTCCAACCCTTACGGCCGTACCTGAGAATAAACTATCCATTTTCTTCCTCTTTCAAAACCACCACTCAAATCTTCTCCAAGCTTTGAAAGAGCTTATCTAGAAGCTTTCTAGGACCCATGCGAATCATCAGAAGGAAGAAGATTGACGGAAGAAGTGGTGTTTTAAAAAATGTCATTAATGAGTGTCATCTTCCCCATTGTTCTGCTGCACCGAGTTGACGTGGTTCGACCCTGGTTGCACTCAGATCGCTTCCTGATGTCTCTGGCAAAGGAAGAAGGAAGGAAAAGGATAGAAAGAGAGAAAAGAAAAAGAGAAGAAGAGATGACGGGTGGATGGGGTCGAGTTGTTGCTGCACCAACAAGACTCCGCTTGACCGAGCTTGAGTCAGGCCCGGCCGAATCAGGGAATCCCTTGCCTCCATCTCCTTGGGTCCCTAACAAAGTTAAAATCATCCCTCAATAAGGCCTTTGTTTGGACTAGAAATGGCCTCCAAAAAGAGTGTGATTCAAGCTGAAAATGGCCTTCAGCTGGGCCTCCAAGCTAGGTTGAAACCAGGCCGCTGGTTGGGTCAATATCAAGCTGAAAATGCCCATAAATCCAAGCTGAAATCAGCCCTGAGACAGGCCTTTGGACAAGGTGATAAACGGGCCATGTCCTCAGCTGAAAATATCCTTCGACCATCCCTACAACAGGTTGAAACAGGGCCTAAAATGGCCTAGAAAAATGGCCTCTAGAATGGGCCCAGAATCAGCCAATAATGGGCCTTGATGTTGGCTAGGGTCAAGCCAGGCCTTAAACAAGCCCTGCATTGGATGGTGTTTTGGGCTGGGAATCACCCCGAAAAATGGGCTGCACCATATGTAAATCTGGTGGGCCGCAGGTCCAAAAATGGGTGGGTCGCACCACACTCAAAACATGTGGGCCACACCTCATTTAAAAGTGCTATGGGCCTCACCATAAATCTGGTGGGCCTGGTCGAACTTTGGGCCACCCTCGTGACCACCACACTAGGCCGAACCAGGCCCAGTTCGGGCCTTAGTAATGGGCAATTTCAGGCCCGGTCCGGGGCCACCCTGTTGGACCACAATTGATGGGCCTGACCACCTTGATGTGGGCCCGATTTCCATGTATATGGGACCTTACAATCTCAAGCATTCATAATAAAGTGCATGGCCATTAGTAATTATCTATACTAATAATAGTTATTATGGACATGTAATAATAATAATAATAATCATGATGTCATTGTTAAATCCTAGTGCCTTGTTTT
This sequence comes from Magnolia kwangsiensis, assembly GCA_037074715.1. Classification (NCBI taxonomy): domain Eukaryota; kingdom Viridiplantae; phylum Streptophyta; class Magnoliopsida; order Magnoliales; family Magnoliaceae; genus Magnolia; species Magnolia kwangsiensis. Next base: position 85,218,179 of record CM073572.1, on the reverse strand, counting down.
GCCACTCTCAAATGTTATTATTAATAGTAGGTCATAACATTAGTTATCATCATAACGACTGTTATTACTACGTTAGCCAATATAAATAATAACAATAATACTAATAGTTACTTCGTAATTATTAAATTTACATCATAATTAATGGCACACTAACTAGTGTTCAAAATCCTAAACCTAAGCAATCTAAACCTTAGGTTAAGACCCTAACTCTAAATAGTGTGTAAGCTTCAGTCTAATTTTACAACTTTGCAATGGATGGTAGAAATTAATTTCAAGGAAGCACGCATTTCTTAGCAATGGTGTAGGCGGTTCAAACATAAGGTGAGGACTCACCCTTTGAGCTTCCTACTCAATTTCATCAATCTAGACATAGATGATAGCATAATTCTCTTAACTGAGTTCTTACTTTACTATTGAATATGCTAACTTGTGGTATAGTTAATTCATGTATTGGATGATAAACGTTCCTTTTAAATTATAACATGCATGAATGGTTCGATGATAACATGATATCCTTTATTGTAATGTATTAATTTATTTATATGCTACCACTAGTGCTTGAATGATGAACGGAATGGAACTTACCTTGAACTTATGATCCTGCAGTCCACATTTGCCTTACACGGCTTAAATCGTACAATTGCCTTTGTGGCTTGGATGGGTTATTGGTGACCTTTATGGCTTATTAGTTATATTTACACATCTGTTGTTTCCTAGCCATCTTGCGGAGTTTAGTCGTACCATGATTTCCGGGTGGAGCTAAAGTTCATTTATCGATTTTCTAGCCATCTTAAGGTATTCATGTACGATATGATTTTCGGGTGGTCCAGCGTTTGTATGTTATTTGTCTTTTCATCTGCGGTGTCTGTCGTACCATGATTTTTGGGTGGAGCTAAAGTTTGCTTATCGATTTTCTAGCCATCTTGCGGAGTTCATGTACGACATGATTCTCAGGAGAAGTTGGAGTTTAAAGGGTGATTTTCTATTCGGCTTGCGAATTCCACTTGTGCCATGATTTCTAGGTGGAGCTAAAGTTCGCTTATCTATTTTCTTACCATCTTGTAGAGTTCACGTATAAATGCGATTCTCGGGTGCAATAGAAATTCATATGGTTGATTGTTTCTTCATCTTGTGGAGTTCAATCGTACCATGATTTTCGAGTGGAGCTGAAGTTCGCTTATCGATTTTCTAGCCATCTTACGGAGTTTACGTACGACAGGATTCTTGGGTGAAGTAGAGGTTGGTTTTCTATTCACATTTTTGACTTGTACCATGATTTTTGAGTGGGGCTGAAGTTCGCTTATCGATTTTCTAGCCACCTTGCGGAGTTCACGAACAATGTGATTTCAGGTGTAAAAGAAGGTCGTATAATTGAGTGTTTGATTTTATGGATGTATTCCTTTATATTACGATTGCTATTATATCCTGCTTATAATGAGATTCTGTTGATTTGCTAAGTTTATGAGTATATGCTCGTGATTATGAAGTGCCTTGTTTAATATATTCATTCTCATGACTTATGATCTATATTAGATTATGAATGATGAGTGTACAATCTTAGAGCGTGCTCCTCACTATGATAACCATTGACGCTATCAAACTGTAACAATTGATGCAGGTATAGGGCGATCTGATTCTATTCACCAGGTTGCTACAGGATTTCATATCTCAAGAGTGTCGTGATTTACTTTATTTCACATGTAATATTATTTCATTTTGTAATTGTAAAAATGGGAGCATTAGTTTGCATAAGTCATTATGGGCAATTTCTTGTATATTCCAAATGTAAATAAAATTTTTCTTTATGCTGATTTGTCCACTCTACACTCATCTTCTTACTCTGAATGAATGAAAAAAATTGTGTACTCGAATTTGACCATCCTTTAAGGTTAACACTCGGATTTTCAGGAAACGGGTCATATACTCGGGTCCTGAAAATACGGGGCGTTATACGATCAATGACCTCTAAAAATTGGAGAAAAACAGTTTTTGTATCCCCTCATATGTGTACTATAAAGTAGGGTCCACAAATCATGAATGGTTGGGATGCCATCTCAACCATGATACAAGGGTCTAGATGACAAATCATGCCTAAGGAATGAGAAGAAATCATGATGAAAGGAATCCATCAAGGGAATCCCCATTCATGGACATGCATGCACAAGATGGGCCCAATGGCCACATCTAAAAGGTTGTGTAGGATTTCCACCATTGATTGGTGAGTCTTACACATATGAAATGAAAAAGAGGAAAGGATCTACATTAAGAAGAAGATATCTACATGATATGGAGAGCACCCACCTCGATCCTTACAAAAATCTAGGTCTTCTTGCTCCTAGCACTCTAAGGAGGATGAATGGATGGATGAGATGAACTTGTAACGGATGGATTTAGAGAGATCATGGAGAGAAGTGGCTGGAAAAATGGAGAGGGAGAGGTGGGTGAAAGTGCCTTTATTAATGCCCTGGTTTTTCAATTAACATGTGTGTTGAGTCAGTCGGACTACAGAGCCTCATAGGAAGATCTATTCAAACGTCCGTCTCAACCGGATGTGTGAAAGCTTGCCATAGGTAAACCTTAGCCTCACATCCCTTATCCCAAAACACTAGGTGATTAAAAACCTTAAAAATAAGTTAGAACATGTTAGGGTTTTGGATAAGAAAATTTTTTTTAAAATAAAAAAATCTCTAAGTTTTCTTGTCCTGTTGATTGTATCGATATACAACTCGATATAATCGACCTACACTGTTGATGTCCTCGAAAGATCAATCAATAAAATCAAATGAGGACATAACGTGTCCAAAAACCACATACATATTTGGATGAAATTTTTGATATATCATACACCTATCGATATCATCAACATTTGAATCTCGAGCCCATCGAAGTGGCTCGATATTATCGACAGGCAGATATTCGGCACCCCTATTTTTACTCAGGAAAATCATATATGCTTCGATATATTAGAGATCTCCTCGATACCATCGAAGTTCAAATCTCGATGATATCGGTGGGCTTCCGATGATATCGGGCATGGGCGCGAAGTTTTCCAGCAACATTTTTTCAGGTGGTTTTTAATTCTGATCGAGGGTCACTTGATAGAATCGATATTCTAAATATCGATGATATTGGGGCCATATCGATTGTATCAAGAAAGGAACAAACTTGTCCAACAAGCTCACTGATATTATCTTTGGATTTATCGATGCATCAACATGATCTCTGATATTATTGACATTCAAATTTAGATAATATCGAGTATCCCCCGATCATATATAATGACCTGAAAAATTTCATGCAAGTTTCTCTCATTTTTCAAATGTCGAGGACTTAATCTTTGTATCGATGATATCGGAGTTCGAAATCCGATGGCATCGACACAAGTCTCGATTCCCTCGATTAGTTGGCAGAAGGTTTTTCAAAAGCGTATGACATTGAGTTTGTGTCATTGAGCAGACCATCGATATGATCAAGAGTATACGCTCGATGATATCGAACCTGCTTGATGATATTGAACTCTGTCATAAATGTGATCATTTTATATATGTTGGAACCTTTTTCCTATTTAAAGAGAACTTGTCTTTAGTTGCTGTGAGAGAAAGAAGAGAGTGCTTTTGTGTGTTTAACCTTAGATCACATACCCAAAGCCATTTCTCTCAAGGGAGTTCATCCTCCAATCCACCCTCATCATTGATATTCAATAGAGTGGATTGGAAAATGAACTTTCGCATTTAAGGATCCTCCAGCTACAACTTTAATGACAAATCTTTAAGCTGGAATGGCTTGAATGCATAGATGATTGGAATCGCTCTACCTTCTTAATAGGAAAACATTTTGAGAGTAGGATTCCATCATAACCTTGACCCAACCCATAGCCTTACATTGGTACATCAATTGTTGCAGATCAAGGGAGTAGAAGACTCTTCATCAACAAGGAGGGGATCTTCATCATGTGCTGAATGAGACTAATCAACTTATCTGTAAGTAACCAGAGTCCAAAGGATCCTTTGATCATTCCTTTATAGGTTTGGGTCTAAGGTGTTTCTCACCCTTTAAAGTCCTCAAAGGAGGCCTCCGGCGGGAGTGTACGTGGTGGGTACGTTATGTGGACCCTTGCTCTATGGAGAGCATAAACATCTGGTTAGGGGTGAACCAGTAAAACCTTCGATTTGAGCTAAACCGTATAAAACCTTAGGTTTGAGGTAAATCGGGTGAAATCTCCGTTAGGGTCTTATGGAAGATCCTTGGCCAGTGTGCCTAAAAGTGGGTGCATTGTGTTGACTCTTGCTCGTGAGAGCATAAACAGTCAGCCTCAGTGTAGGTTATAAAGGTTGAAGGTGAACCTGATTTAAAACCTTAGGTTAGAGGTGAACCATGAGAAACCTCTTTAGTGAAATTCGGTACACTTAAGGGTTGAGTACAGTTACCAGGAGTGGAGTAGACAAGTAGTCGAACCACTTAAAAATGACTGTGTTTGCGATTGTTATTCTTTTGGTTGTGTGATTTGCTTTAATATTTTCATATCTGAATATCTGAGATCACAACTCAAACACATACACAGTTATATCCATCATAAACTAGTTTACATATTGTTCACTTCTTAAATAGTTTGTGATTAGATCCTCTACCGGGCTTGGAAGCAATTACTCTTGACTAATCCTAATATGTGCTTAATGTTAGGATTAGTGCAATAGGATTTTTAAATACATTGTAAAAACTTTAAAAAGTCCTATTCACCACCCTCTAGGACATATTGACATATTCCTAATTCAACTCAAGCGGTCTTCACTGCTATTTCAGTGGGGACATCCCACCTTCTTCTAGTAAGAAAGAAGAAAAAGAAAAGAGGGAAAGAGAGAGAGAGAGAGAGAGAGAGAGAGAGAGAGAGAGAGAGAGAGAGAGAGAGAGAGGTGTTTATAGGAAGGGAATGATTGTAGCTTGTTTAGGGAAGAGAAATTTCAGCCTTTTGTCTTGAGAAATGGGGCTTTGGTTAGAGAGATAATGCTAGGCTACCGAAAGTGAACCTAAGGGAGGCTATAAGTTAGGGTTGTGGGTAGTGTATGAGTGATGGGTATTGTAGAACATGGTATTTGGATAGTGTATGTGTGGTGTGTGTTGTAACTTGTGCCAAAATATGGGACCACCTAGAAATTCAAGCACACCACCCCTGGTGGGCCACATGATCATGATAAAGGGCTAGAAAATGAAATGCACACAACTTATGATCTATACATCAGATAGATGCACAAGACGCATCATCAGAACCGCAACGATGATGTGAACAAGATGGCATAGGTTTTATATCGATCCGAGTTAAGTCTACATGATCGAACTTAAGGATGATTGCAAATACTATCCGAGGGTCACGGGTTATCGGGATTCGATAAGTAGGACCGCGGGACCAAGAGAAACGAAATGCATACCTATACATACATGCACACACATGAACTCGGGTCAAGTCTTACAATAAGTATATCATAACATATAATACTAGAATGTTAAATTTTGTGCCACTCAATACTCTAAAATAAACGTAATGATGAAATTCGCTTTTAGTAAAAATCTAGCTCAACATGAACGAATCAAACTTCTTATACCACTGCTTAGCGACTATTTCAAGCCATACAACGATCTCTTGAAGTTGCAAATAAGATCTTTCTTTCCATGCACCTCGAACCTGTTTAATTACTTTATGTAAATATTCTCAATTAAGTCCCCATGTAGAAACACAATTTTAACATGCAACTGTTCTAATTCCAGTCTATACTGGCCAAACAGATCCAAAATAAATATGATACATACTTTACTATTGGCGCGAAAATCTCACTGAAATCAACACCTTTCTTTTTAGCATATCCATACGCTACCAATCTGGCCTTGTACCTAACTAATTTCTTCTATAGTATCCACTTACACCCCACCACCTTCTTCCCAACAAGCAACTCAACTTGCTCCCATGTTCAATTTTATATAGAGAATCCATCTCTTCATGCATAGATGTCTTCACATTTAGGTAAATTTTACCTTTGCATTCTTAGACATCATTATATTTATGATAGAAAAACATATTTAGGCTATATAGCAAAATTTTCAAAGTTCTCTGCTATTAAAGGAAGTTTACACCTATAAATTTCCCTGTTTTTAAGATTATAGCCCTACGTTTAGTTTTCATCTAAAACCAAGACTCTAATACTAAACTGTCATACCCCTGATTTTAGGATTATAATACCCTCAATTCACTAACTTAACCAATAGTGTGACTTATTGATTTTAGGTAGTAATGTCCATTCACCATAACATAAATCAAAGAATTAATAAATGAACCATAAGAAATGCCTTCATACACATCCCTCATTTACCAAATTAAAAAAAAAATGAATTATTCACAAAATGAAAGAAAATAAATAAATTTGTTCTTTAAATGTTAAATTCTTTTTAAAAATTGAATTATTAATTCTCTTAAAGTTGCCTTCGCTAATGCTCCACCATAATGATTATTGTCCTTTCTAACTCCATAATAATTCTTCGTGTTTCTTCAATCTTCAGCTTTCAAGGGCTTAACTAGCTATATGACACATAGACACGTGATTGATGACCGAACATAAGGGTTGAAAATCCCAAGTATAGTGTCGTGATGTATTAATAACTCAGCAAGATCAAGGTCGATCGATAGGGAATTTGTTGAGAATATACTAATAATTGAATCTAAGAAAAAAATGTTCGTTTAGGTTTTTAATCAAGTGGAATAGAAGCGCTGTAGAAACAATTATAAAAATGACTAAGGGTCGAGGATTCTCCAATCAATGGACTTTGAATTCAATTCATCTTCTTGATTTGATAACTCAAATAGAACTTGTAAATGCTTATACTTAAGCACAATTAAGATTGTCAAATTTTGTAGCCTTGAAAAGAACACAAGCACTTATGAAGACACTCTTCGATAACTCATGAAGAACCATTTAAGACTCGATCAAGCATTTCAAGGAAGACTCAACATCTCAAGGTATAAAAGTATATGGTTCGAAGATTAGAGCACTTTGTATGAGTCAACCATCTGAACATATAACCTTAGATTGACTGTAGGTTACATGTATTTCACATAGTATTATAATGAACATAATTCTAAGTAAAATAAACTCTAGTTAGGCCAGCCCGACTTCTAGTTCAGCTAGCCTAACTATTTTCGGCAAACTCGACATAATTCGGGCAAGTTTATAGATTGACAAAGATTTTCTGCGATAAGTTGGGAAAGCCCAACCTTATGTTTAGCAAGCCAAACATGTCTTCTCGGCTAGTCAGAGTATGTTTGATTAAGTTTCCAGCGTGCAAAGATTTTGAATCTCGAGGAGATTCGGCCAGCTGAACCTTGTATTCAGCCAGCTGAACTAAGGGATCGACTAACCAAATTTTGGCTTGTGCTAGCCAAATTTTTGAAAGATCTTATTGAAAGGGCCTAGCTATATGCCCTAGAAGGGGGGGGGGGGTGAATAGGGCAATGCCAAATAAAACTAATAACAGTGGAATAATAAAAGAAATAAAGCACAATGCTGAATTTAAAGTAATCTCAATAGCCTAGAATAAAGAGAATGATACTATATCAGTTCTAAGGACAACCTTACACCAAAAACCAAAGGTTTAAGGTAGGACAACCTTATTTATAGAACGTCCTTTGTATGGCAAATCAATGAGGAATAAAAGACAAGGAAATTAAAATAACTTGCAGAAATAAATCCTAAGTTATTACAACATTCCCCACACTTGTTTGGAATAAAAAGATTACAACATTCATCCACGAATACAATCCACAAAACTAAATGAATAAAGGAATGAAAGAATAAAGCACATCCACAACACAATGATATATGGTGGTTCGCCTGTGTGTACATCAACTGTTATCCAACAGCCACAGAGAATGCTACTCCACTCCTAATATCCTCACACAGGGGATATTAGCATGCACTATCAAAATAGGTTTCACAGGTTCACCTAAAACCTTCACAATTGTGTCTTTGATCTCTGGCTTACACAATCCAAAAATCCACACAATCTGAGTTTTCTGGCTCTCCTCAGATAACCAATACAATGAGATTTTTCTGGCAAATCTCAAACAAAACTAAAGAAAGTAAATTACACAAATGTAAAATACCTGAATCTCCTTTTGAAGTAGCCCGGTAGAACCAATCGGAGTAGAAGTTCGATTCAACATTCAAAATCTAATACTCACTTTAAGAATGGTTCTAAGTCTAATTGATTTTAAATCAAAAGGGCCAGTTCTATTTGATTTTGAATAAGAAGAAGGAATATCAGAAATTCCCCTTTTCTAATGAGATTGGAATGTAAATCAAAATCAAATAAAAAACAAGCTAGCAAAAGGAATATTAAATAAGCACAAAGTAGCTTAAAATAAACACAAACTTATCTCAGAGTATAGCCTAAAGAATGCTGGAATAGAGTTGAATTGAATTGCTAAAACTCTGAAGTTCGTGCTCAATTTATAGCCTGAAAAATCCCGTCTACGACTGGTCTTAGGATCGTAGGACTGGTCGTAGCTTCAAAGATTTTGAAAGATTTTCACGGGATAAGAATTTGTTGTTCCACGACCGGTCCTGAGTAGCCTACGAACGGTCGTGGGCCACCTATGACTGGTCGTGGGTCACCTACGACCGGTCGTAGGACTCCCAATTTAGTTGCTGGAGTTTGAGTCGTAGGGCTAAGACTGGTCGAAGGACGAGTCGTACAGCTCACAGGACTGGTCGTAGGACAACTAGAAAGATCTGAAAATCTTCAACAACCTAGGACTGGTCCTGAAAAACTTAAGACTGGACGTAGCAGAGATAGGACTGGTCTTAAAATCCCTAGGACTGGTCTTAAAATAGTCCGATCAAGCATATTAAAATATATGAATTATGTATCCAGAATGACCTACAGTAAAGCCCATCCTAAGGTCAATCTAAGGTCAAACAAACTTTAAAAGTGAGATGGACATTGAAAGTCTATACACCTAGATGACCCTTAAGAGTAGCTTGAGAATATACAAATCTTGTAATAGGTCTTCTTAAGCTTGATCCTATCTTGAGTTGACAAAGTCTTCTTGAGCCTTTCTTGATTGAATCTTGAACATGCATACTTGAAGACTTTTATTCTTGAATTCTTCATCCATGACTTGAAACTTTCTTCATTTAATTTCTTGACTTGAAATGCGATGTCTTGAAGTAAAGAATAGTCTCAAACATGAAACACACGATATACAAGACATAGATATAGGTTTTGGCACGATAAAATTTGATAACCAAAGGGATATGAAATCATAGCACTTACAATCTCCCCCTTTGTCAAATTTGTGACAAAACACATAGCATAAAGAATAAGAGCAACATTTACCAAAAAAAATAAATATGAGCCATAAAAGCAAGCACAATTTACTCTACTCTCCCTGAGTAATACGAGTACTACTCATATAAACAGTAATCAACATGAAGACATCAAAACTCAATATTCTCAATCCACATATCCTTCTTAATCAATCAATCCATAAATTACTCCCCCTTTCCATACTATCCCCTTTTACCTTACTACTCCCCCTTTTTGTCACAAAATGACAAGGGAAAGTCACAATAGGAAAGAGAAAAACAACATAGAGAGTAATAATAAGCAGATAATGAGAAAGAAATATGAAAGGACATAACATTTTTTCAAATATAAACTAGAAACATCAAGCCATTATCAATCCATAATACAATATCCAAAAGACAATACAATATAAAAGATAATGTTATACTATCCAGAAGATAATTTGCCTAATCAGATCCAGAGGAAGGAGCAGGGATAGTCGGATCAATCTGGTATAAGCCTCTATTGATGCGACGAAGATATTTTCGCATGTACTTAAATTGCATATCGTGGGCTATACTTATGTTATCAACCTTTTCATCCAATGCACGAAGGCGTGCATCATAACCAAATGGATCATAATCTGGATCGTTTGGCGAATCAGATTCTATCTCATCCATATTAACATCCTGTTGAGGAAGATCGCCAGCTTCCCCTTCATTTTCGGCTTCACCACCATCACCACTAACACCACCTTCATCAACTTGGCCAGGAAGCAAATCCAACTTCATCTTATTAAGATTGGAATTGTTGAAAATAAGATGATGAATTGGTGCCTCATTAATAGGTTTATCGACAAGCATGTGAGTGGCTAAAACAGTCATAAGATAACCAAACGAAATATCATTATGACCCAGATGGAGACACAACTGTATAATGAAATAACAAATCAAAGAAGGAAGACAAATCATGGTACCAGAAGCAATAGAATGCAACACAGGAACCATGAAAGAAGTTAACTCGATTTTATTACCAGACCGAGGATACACATTGGAAATGAAGAAACGATGTAACACTCTGTATCTAGGTAACAGATACTTTGAAGGGAGCACATTCCCTTTGTGTGTCCATTGTGCATCAATTTTGTATAAATCTCTTATTAACATGTATTTTTCCGATTCAGATGGTTTGTCGTATAGAGTATGAATCGGTATACCTTCATCATTAATAGGTATATCTATAATACTTGATATCAAATGATGGTCTACTTCAAATTTCCCTTCTCTAGTATCAATTGAAAAAGTTAAATTATCAAGAGAAAATTCTGAGATGCATGCTACCATTGTTTGGGCAATGGACTGGTATGAAGGCCCACCCCAAAGCAAAATGTTAGTCCAGCCAACAGATTTAAGGAGAGAGACAATACCATATGGAGCAATGTGATTGAGATCAGCGATATGCTCAACGATAACATTACGGACACGTAAATCTCGTACATCTTGAGAATCATCTTCGGGTGACCAAAGGTGCCGTTTTGTTATCGGTGTAGATCTAGATGAAGATGGATCACGGGATGTTTTCTTCTTTTCTCTAGCATCCATATTCAAAAAGATATACAAAGAGCAAGAGAAATGCACAAATGAAAGGATGAATTTTTCCTAGATCAGCATTATGAGAAGAAACCCTTTGAAAAAACCCAACAAAAGAACGAATCTAGCTACACAATGATCAAATCAAAGCATAGAGAGCATGACTCTTCAAGAAAATGATGAAATAGGATTCACCTTGAAGAAAAATAAGAAATTCTATGACTGGTTGAGCCACGACTCATCGTAGGTCGGAGTGAAAATGAGAAAGAAGGGGATTTTTCTAAAATATATCATATTCACGAGCTCCACGACCGGTCGAGTACGGTGCACGACCGGTCGTACCATGACTGGTCGTGTACAGCTACAAGCGGTCGAGTATCGACCAAAAATACATATTTTAATGAAAAAAATGAAATTTAAACACAAATAATATTAAATATAATACACTATGATACATGCAAGGAAGAATACTCAATGTAAAATGCATATACCAAGATCAAATTTCAATTTATTGAACCTCCTTTTGTCAAGCGGTTTAGTAAATATATCAGCAAGTTAATTTTTGATTGATATATATTCTAAAGAAATAACCTTTTTTTCAACCAACTCACGAATGTAATGGTACCTAATGTCAATGTGCTTAGTACGTGAAAGCTGAATTGAATTTTTGAAAATATTTATAGCACTGGAATTATCACAATGTAAGATCATTAAATCTTGATTAATTCCATAATCGCTTAGCAAGCCTTTCATCTAAACTAGTGGTGTACATGCATATCCAACTGCAATATTCTCAGCCTCAGCATTGGAGAGCGATATTGAGCTTTGCTTCTTGCTGAACTAAGAAACTAAGCAATTTCTAATGTAAAAATAACTACCACTGGTTGATTTTCTATCATCGATATTACCGGCCCAATCAACATCTGAGTACCCGGCTAATTGAACAATAGTATCAAAAGGGTACCATAAATCCAGATTTATAGTACTTATGATATATCTAATAATCTGTTTAACAACAGTAAGATGTGATTCCTTGGGATTAGACTAATATCTTGCACAAATTTCAACACTTAACGCAATATCAGGTCTACTTGCAGTAAGATACAACAAACTACCAATCATACTACGATATAGTTTAGGATCTATATCTTTACTTCTAGAGTCTTTTGAGAGTCTTAACGTTGTACTCATAGGAGTATCAAAGTTCTTACCATTCTCAAATCTAAACCTTTTAACCAAGTTTGAAGCATATTTGGTCTGGGAAATGAAAATTCCATCAGGTTGTTATTTTACTTGCAACCCTAGGAAATAGTTTAGTTCGCCAACCATGCTCATTTCAAACCTTGATTTCATTAACTTTACAAACTCAATAGACATGTTAGAGAAAGTTGATCCATAAATAATATCATCAACATAAATTTGAACCATCAAAATATCATTGTTTTGCTTCTTAATAAAGAGCGTCTTATCGACACTTCCTACTTGAAAGCTATGACTAAGTAAGAATTTAGTCAATTTCTCATACCATGCCCTGGTCGCTTGTGTTAGACTATAGAGAGCCTTTTTGAGACGAAATATATGGTCAGATAACTTGGGGTCTTCAAACCCTGAAGGTTGTTCAACATACACTTCTTCATGTAAATCGCCATTCAAAAAGGCGCTCTTTACATCCATCTAATAAATCTTAAAATTTCTAGAGCATGCGATGGAAATAAAAAGTCTGATTGATTCAAGGCGAGCGACTGGAGCAAAGGTTTCATTGTAATCGATGCCTTCAATCTGAGCGTACCCTTGTACAACCAGTCTAGCCTTATTTCGTATTATATTTCCAAGCTCATCAGATTTATTTTTAAAGATCCATTTTGTTCCAATAATGTGTTTATCTTTAGGTCTAGGAACAAGATACCAGACATCATTACAAATAAATTGATTAAGTTCATCATACATAGCAACTATCCAATTTTTGTCAGAAAGTGATTCTTTCACGTTGACCGGTTCTATTTGGGATGTAAAACAAACATAATTACATATGTTCTCAAGTTGTTTCCGAGTACGAACTCCAGTGAGAGGGTTTCGAAGTATTTGATTGGTTGGATAATCTTTGACAGTCCTTGGTTCAGATTCATTTTGACATGATGAGGTATCTTGTTGGTTGATAATAAGAGCTTCATCATCATCTGAACTCGGAGCTGGTGTATTCAAATGATCATCAATGACTACATTGATGGACTCTTGAATCACACCAGTTCTTTTATTTAGAACCCTGTAAGCTCGACTATTCAAAGAATAACTAAGAAAAATACCTTCATCACTCTTCGTATCAAACTTTCCCAAATTTTCACAATCACGTAAAATATAACACTTGCTGCCAAAACCCGAAAGTATTTGACAGTAGGTTTCTTTTCAAACCATAATTCATAAGCAGTCTTATTATCAGATTTACTAGTATAAACCCGATTAATAATATAACATGCGGTATTAACTGCTTCAGCCCAAAGATTTCTAGAGAGCTTCATGCTATTCAACATAACATTAGCCATATCCTGAAACACTCTGTTTTTTCTTTCAACTATACCATTTTGTTGCGGTGTTTTGGGCGCAGAGAATTCATGTGATATTCCCTGATCGCTACAGAATTTTTCAAAACTACTGTTTTCGAATTCGGATCCATGACACTGCGGATCTTACTAACATGAGAACCTTTCTCATTTTGAATTCATTTGATGACCTTTTTCACTTCATCCAGGGTTTCAGTTTTGTCTTTTAGGAAAGATACCCAAGTGAATCTGGTATAGTCATCTACGAAAATCAAGATGTATTTTTTCTCTCCTTGACTCTCCGATCTGGTTGGTCTAATAAGATCCATATGGAGAAGCTCGAGTGGTCTAGATGTGGTATTGGAGTTCACTTTCTTGTGAGAGCTCCTAGTCTGTTTGCCCAACTGGCATTCACCACATATTTCGTCTACTCTTTGCAATTTGGGTAGACCTCTAATTAGTTCTCTTTTGCTCAATCTAAATAAGTTCCGAAAGTGTACATGTCCAAGGCGTTTATGCCATAATTCAGTCTCATCAGTATGGACCATGTAACATGATTGAGTAGATGAGCTTGCATCACTAACGATGTAGCAGTTTTCAGAAGTTCTGCGACCAGTTAATATAACAGAACCCTTTTTATTAAGTATCTCACAACCTTGATTAGAAAACTTCACACTATGCTTGTTATCGCATATCTGAGAAATGCTAAGTAGGTTGTGTTTCAAGCCCTCAACATACAAAACATTCTTAAATAAGGGAAGGTTATAAAGCTGAACCGTACCTTGGCCAATGATCTTACAATTGCTTCCATCACCAAATGTGACTGACCCGTCAGTCATATCTTTTAGATCGGTGAATAAAGCTTTGTCACCTGTCATATGCCTGGAGCAACCACTATCTAGGTACCACTTTTAACGGCTTGTAGCTTTGAAAGCAGTGTGGGCAACCAAGCAGGCAACTTTAGGAACCCATTTCAGAACTGTTTTGGGTTTATGAGTATAGATGGTCTTTTTCTGTCTGTTGTTATAGGAGAGACCTAGAGTTCACAATATCATTTAATCTAGTATAGAAGTCTATAAACATCTCATTCTCCTCCATATGAATTTCTTCAAATTTAGTTGTGAGGAGTTGGACTTTAGATTTCTTGACTATAGATGTACCCTCGTGTGTCATTTCTAATACATCGCATGCTTGTTTTGCATTTTCACAAGAGATGATTCTTTTGAATTCATCTAGTGATAATGCACAAGTAATTGCATTTAGTGCTTTTGCATTGGCCCTACTTTCACTTTTCTGAAGTGTGGTCCAAAGAGAATAAGCCGTTACTTTCATTGATTTTGAACCATTGTCATTAGTTACTTCAGTGATAGGAGGGTTCCATTCATTCACTGTGGCCAGCCACACACTTTCATCCAAGGATTTGAGGAAGATCCTCATCCTGGCTTTCTAATAAGCATAGTTTCTGCCATTAAAGGGTGGTGGCCCAGTGACTGATAAGCTATCAAAATTTGATATCTTAATATAGCTTAGATGGTTAGCTCAGGAAATAAATCCAATAAATAAACAATAAGCACAAGCTATTAGGCTCTGATACCACTTCAAAGGGCCTAGCTATATACCCTAGAGGGGGGGGGGGGGGGGGGAGGGGGTGAATAGGGCAATGCCAAATAAAACTAATAACAGCGAAATAATAAAATAAATAAAGAACAATACTGAATTTAAAGTAATCTCAATAGCCTAGAATAAAGAGAATGATACTATATTAGTTCTAAGGACAACCTTACACCAAAAACCAAAGGTTTAAGGTAGGACAACCTTATTTATAGAACGTCCTTTGTATCACAAATCAATGAGGAATAAAAGACAATGAAATCAAAATAACTTGTAAAAATAAATCCTAAGTTATTACAACATTTCTCACACTTGTTTGGAATAAAAAGATTACAACATTCATCCACGAATACAATCCACAAAACTAAATGAATAAAGGAATGAAAGAATAAAGCACATCCACAACACAACGATATATGGTGGTTCGCCTGTCTGTACACCAACTGTTATCCAACAGCCACACAGAATGTTACTCCACTCCTAATATCCTCACACAAGGGATATTAGCATGTACTATCAAAATAGGTTTCACAGGTTCACCTAAAACCTTCACAATTGTGTCTTTGATCTCAGGCTTACACAATCCAAAAATCCACACAATCTGAGTTTTCTGACTCTCCTCAGATAACCAATACAATGAGATTTTTCTGGCAAATCTCAAATAAAACCAAAGAAAGTAAATTACATAAATGTAAAATACCTGAATCTCCTTTTGAAGTAGCCCGGTAGAACCAATCGGAGTAGAAGTTCGATTCAATGTTCAAAGTCCAATACTCACTTTAAGAATGGTTCTAAGTCTAATTGATTTTAAATCAAAAGGGCTAGTTCTATTTGCTTTTGAATCCAAGAAGAAGGAATATCAGAAATTCCCCTTTTCTAATGAGATTGGAATGTAGATCAAAATTAAATAAAAAATAATCTAGCAAAAGGAATATTAAATAAGCACAAAGTAGCTTAAAACAAACACAAACTTATCTCAGAGTATAGCCTAAAGAATTCTTGAATAGAGTTGAATTGAATTGCTAAAACTCTAAAGTTCGTGCTCAATTTATAGCCTGAAAAATCCCGTCTATGACTGGTCATAGGATCCTAGGAATGATCGTAGCTTCAAAGATTTTCAAATATTTACGCGGGATAAGGATTTGTTGTTCCACGACCGGTCATGGGTAGCCTACGACCGGTCGTGGGCCACCTACGACCGGTCGTGGGCCACCTACGACTGGTCGTGGGTCACCTACGACCGGTCGTGGGACCCCCAATTTAGTTGCTGGAGTTTGAGTCATAGGGCTAAGACTGGTTATAACACCCCAGAATTTTGTCAACCTGGGATTAGACGTCCTTAGGCAAGGGGTCAACTAAAACACTTGGAAAATCGCTCAGAACCCAATTCCATAGCCAAAGAAATCACTTAGGATTAATTCCTTTAGAAATTAAGCGTAAGTTAACTAGTGCTACGCTGGAGTAGCTGTGAAATTACCCCTGACCGCTTTAAATACGTTCTACAAGACCCAATACTTGTAGAATCAATGGTGCTATAATACCCTGAAACCTAGAATCAAACTCTAAACCCGTTTGCTCTTAGGAACTCTTTGAAACTTTGTATTGGATCTAGACCGCGTGTCGAAAGTCTGATATCTACCATCTTAGACCGTTATGACCGCTTGGTTGGACTTGACAATCGTTTCAAAAATCAAGGCCAACCGACGTTCAGAGGCTATTTCATTGAGCTTGGAGTGAAGAGAGTGAGAAAAGGGTTAGATTTGGAAAATTTAATCCAAATCTGGCACGGGACTTGGCGTGTCAGTATTAAGCGTTCTGACCGTCAGAATTCAGCTAAATTACACCCTCGGATCAGGAAAATTTTTTGTTTCATATCACGAGACTTGTAGACCTGATCTACGTGCGATGACCGCTGAACTGAAACTGGACCGCCACGTACGATCTACGAACACTGCTGGACTGAAAATGGGATGTGAAAAACATCCAGGGACCATGAGCTTAAGTCCGATCGCGTTCAGCCAGTGGACCTCCCAAAATGCCTTTTTGGACCGAAACAGCCCCGATTTGGTTATCCCTCAAGTAAACATTGTTCTCAAGCCTAATTTGGGAAGGTTTTAGGTTATAAAAGGGGTTTAAACCCTCACTTCTCTCACCCATCCGAATTTGCTAGAAACCCTAGCAAGAGTGAGAGAAAAAGTGAGAGTTTGTGAGAGAAGGTGGGAGAGATTTTTCTACCACCTGCTGCTGCTGCTGCACGTGCTTAAGCGACTCACTCCAATCACTTTTCCGGTGATTCCAACGCACTTCTAGGTAAGGAAAACCCTAACCACTTTCTGATTTTGGGATTTCTTTGATTCAAATGGCAAAGTAGCTGATGTACGTGTGCATTAGGTCGCCTGTACGCCATTGACGAAGCGTATACGCTCCATTCGAAACGATACACATATAAAGTGAAAGGTGCAGATTTTAGATGCTTTGATTGGCTGTTTTCAACGCTTTCAATGTTGTTTAATAGTAGATTATCGACGGCAACGCCGTTTGACATGTACAACATGCTGTCCGTTTCCTGTTTCGTAAGCAGACGAAAAATATGAGATTTAGGGCATCTTAGTCATTTTAGGAAATACTGTAAACATCCATATTTTGCTAAAATGATTGACATAGCTTTTTGTCACCTTAGGATACTAGGAATGTGTGCATAATTTGTTTGGCGAAGAGATTCACCCAAATGTGCGCTTTGAGTCGACATACACTATGTAAACTTAAGTGTGTAGACTAAGTGTTTGTATAAATGTTTGTATTAGTATGTATTGAATTAAATGGTGTTGTGAATTAGTTTGAGATTGAATTCTCAAATAATACGCTGATGTAAATGATTTCCTTCATGTTGGCTATATGTATGATTTCATTATATGTATGAATGCATGTGTTAGATGATTTACTTAAGTTGTATGTTATAACATGTGTTAACATGCTCATATTGTTGTATTTCATTTCCATTACTCTTATATGATTGTTGAAGTGGATTCACAAATGATTGGGGCTATACTTAGTCCAGGCAGTCGGTAACTGAATAAATTCGTGGTTGGCTTATCTTTGCCACGAACGACGCGTCGATGAACGCGAGTCGTGTTTTGGAGTTGGCGGCAGTGGTTAAGCCACGCGAAGTGTTTTATGCACTTCATGTCGCTCTGCTTGAGATGCGCTCGTGCTAGTCGAGCCCGTCAAGTAACCCGACTGGCCATTGTATGTTTACCATGTATGTGTCATAATTACTTGAACCTAGGGTACTGAACTTACCATTGAAAACCCTGTCAACCATTGTACCTTGATCCACAAAGACTCATGAGCCGGGCATGGTGGTATAGGACACCGTGGTCGAGCTGTCGCCCTACGCTGGGGCCACAAACCTCCCCGTAGTGACCAGTGAGCACCTATGACTCGTGAGCAGATTATGGTGGTATGGTACACTATATTCTTGCTGTCGGCCTACACTGATCAGGCGACGAGACCTTTGTAGTGACCGCGAACGTATTCTGAGTCTATGGGAGGCGACGACCCTTCCGTAGCAATGAGAGTACAGTAGGCCTGTATTGATAAGGTATGGGGGAGTAGTGCAACGAGTGCGAGCAACAGCCCTGGCAGCCCTTGCAGTGACCTACAAAATATACATCGTATGAGATTACTAGGAGTGACGACCCTAGACAGGATTTGTGTTGGGATTGACATAAGCAAGGTACCCAAGTTTCCCAATCCTGCTGTATGAATGGACTAATAATAACTCGGTAATCATATCACCATCACATTGCATGTGCTTGGAAGATGTGGAGCACTGTCGGAAGAAAGCATGCCACGGGCGTAAGATGGTGCCGTATGAGGGAGATCGTTGGTGAGGGCATCCATCATTTCACATCATATTGCATTAACAACAGTATTAGGAATGTTTGATTTATTGCTTTACTATTATCGCGTGATTGACTTGAGAACATGCTGATCTTTGCTGTATTATTCCACTGAGTTAATTACTCACTCCCACGTTACGTGACGGTGTTTCGGACACCCACCAGACCCTTTTATGATTACAGATGATGGCGTGGCCTGCGAGGCGGAGCTGGACTTAATGATGATGAGGAGGATCCCTCCTTTATGCGTGTTCTGGTCGACGGGATTAAAGGGAGGTTGATTAGATGCCATAACACTTGTCATTTTATATTTTCAGAGCACTCATGTATATTCTTTCCTTCTGTTTTGAGGTATACATGTATATGTTTAACCTGGTAACATGTTCACACTCTGGAGACTTACAATCAATTATATACTCTATGTATGTATCACAGTCTTTTGCTTACTAATTTAACTGTCTCTGGAGTGTGATACGCTCTTTTGGATTAATCCCAATCTTGATTAATGCTTTTTTACAGACAACATGCATTTAACATTATCTATGTTGCATAAATAACATTTTGAAACTCGGGAGTTGGGTTTCTACCTGACCCCCAATTTTTGAGATGTTACAAATGGTATCAGAGCATGATTTGGATTAAACCAGGCCTGGGTTATGGTCACGCGACGTACGCTGTCCCTCCTTTGACTTAGGTGGGTGCGAGAAAGGTCTAGAAACATTTATAGGATTGCAGTTTCATCAATAGGCGAAGTCTACTCAAGTCGATCATTCGATCGAGTCCATAACGCATCTAGGGTCGCGTGAAGCGACCTAAGTAGCTCATAGGTTGTAAGTAGGCATGTTTGAGACATTTTATGAAAGGTTCCAAACTCAAAAATGTGAATCCTTGGGTAGTGGGGCAACCACGACCCTTACATTCAATTGCTAGGGCTTAAAAACCCCGTTTCACCTAATTCCTTCAAAATCCTTCCTCTCACCACTCCATTCTTCAATTTTTTCTCTGAATTTTCATGTTAGGCATTGATCCTAATGTGAAAATGATATAAAATCATGCTAAGATAAAATTTTACAATGAATAGTTTGAAATATTTTGTAACTAATGGGTTAGTTGGATGGATTGACTCCTCCTACCCCAAAATCATAGGTTACATGACCTAAAAGTTCATTCTGGTTTACAAATTGGCCCTGAAATTCCCTGGAGGGAAGTTTGGGCCTCCCTAGGTCAAAATACAATGATCTGGGGTGGGGCCCATATATATTTGGGGTCCCTATGGCAGGGGGGACCCAACCCATATGGTCCTACCGGCCGGATTGGTGGCCAGCCGGCGATGCCATCGCCGATCCGGTGATGCATCGCCATACAGTGGGGCCCACTTGCTGTAAAAATCGGGCGCACGCCCTTATGTGGCTAGTACACCCCTCCCACATAGTGCCCGTCCGTTGAAAACTCGTAAAAAGGGTACTTCCTTCACAAACAACCCCCTCCCAAGCTCCCTTGCTCATTTTTCTTACTGCCCATCTTAAAACCGTGACCCCAAATCACTCACAATTCCTCACATTGCTAAAAACGACCCTATCCCATCCTTCCATTATGATTAGCAACCCTCTCCCTCTCTGATCTCGTCCGTTGGAGCTCCTACAACCCCCAAATATGGCTGAAATCATGTGGAGCTCCATTCCCCTTTATAGTTCTCTTTTCCCTTTGAAAATCCAGCCTTTGGGAGGTTGATGCATCCCTCTACAGGGCCTAGATTCATTTCAGTCCATTTGGGCAACCATTTCTCCGCATTTTCTCCACTTTCCATGGCTATTGTTAAGGCTGTTTTAGCCTTTTTTCTCCCTTTCCACCATCCTCCGTCTCATGTCCCTTTTATTTGATCCTCAGACTCATGGAAACCTGCTTACCCATCCCATTTCTCCACGTTCTTCGCTTGTTTGATTACTGTTTTAAGGATTTCTGTGTTTTGTTGTTGTTGGGTCTAGTGATGTCATAGGTAGAAATGTGTTTGCGTAATGTTTTGGGCTTAATATAGCCGAATGCGTTCCTATCATAATCCATGTGGAACTTTATTCCATATATTGTGACAAATTTTATTGAATGGAGTGCATGCCGTTTCGTTTGCTGTAAGGTATTGTCCTTAGATTGGGTGTATCCTGTAGTTTTCACTGCCATGTTGTAAATCCCGGGATTAAGCCTACAAAATTAGTTTTTATCCCACCCCACCCTCCTACCAAGCATGCCACACCCAATCCCACCATGGGACTAGGAATACAGTTCCATTTAATACAACTTAATGCTACTGGCCATATAGGCCCTTGGAGTTTTGAACCTAGAGTTAGCACTCTTAGATTTGAAGGATCTGACGACATAGGAAATCCAATTCCATTTACACAATTGTGACCCTAAGCGAGAGCGATTCCCTGTACTAGTAATGGTATGAAACCATTTAGCATATAAGCTTAGGCTGTAGATTACAGACTAGTCTACTAGTTACCTTGAGTAGAGTAAAGCCTGTATATGCTAAGGAATAGTAGGTTAGATTTGGTTGGAATGGGACTCCCTTCCTTTGATAGGTCCTCATAACATCCATAGACTCCTTTAGTAACTCTCAGGAAGCTTATGTAACTTAGAACCATTCACTCTCAGGGAAGACTTATAAATCCCTCAGGTCGAACTTAGAATAAACCAACACACCCCTTAGAATTGCCTTCCCCAAGGGCTTATTGCATTCGAAAATGTGGAGTAAAGGAACTGCATGTAAGCGATGTATTCGTGGTTTGAATCGACTTCTTAATCCTAGTGGTTACCAATAAATCCAATGCTCTGATCAAGCAGAAGATCGGCATCGACTCGGATTAAGAATTGATATAATAAATCTTCTGTCCTGGCTAGACAGAAAGTCTATGTATCTGGCTCAGACCTACTACATAGCTTTTCTTCCGTGTTGGCCCGACCACCTACAACCAAAAGTTATTACTTTACCTTTGGGAAATGTTGAGGACATCTAGCCAATAGAGAGTAGGCCTATTTCTACAACCATAGGTACCAATGCCATAGAACGCATCGCTAATAAAGGAAAACCACTGTGATGAGAGGTTATTTCCGAATTCGTGTTAAGGATAGCCCCTAAGTTGCGCCTCGTTCCAATATACGGATCGATGCATAGATTCTTGAACCTTAAGTAGAACTAAGTTTTAAGGGGGGTAGAACGTATTGAGTCCAATCCAGTTAGGTCAGCCAATGCAACCGTTCGATCAGAGTGGCTCAGCGAAAGTGTGGTTAGCCTCTTCCCCATTGGCCCAAGATCAAAACATTTGATTTAGGTTATACTTACGGTTAGGTCATTAAATAGGATTGACCCTTTCTTAGAATGTCAATACTGAAGTCTTGCTAGATACTCCTTACCCTTCGCCAATTTCGGGGATGAAATTGTGTTTTAAGGGGGGTAGATTGTAACACCCCAAAATTTTACCAACCTAAGATTAGACGTCCTTAGGCAAGGGGTCAACTAAAACACCTGAGAAATCGCTCAGAACCCAATTCCATAGCCAAAGAAATCACTTAGGATTAATTCCTTTAGAAATTAAGCGTAAGTTAGCTAGCGCTACGCTGGAGTAGCTGTGAAATTGCCCCTGACCGCTTTAAATACGTTCTACAAGACCCAAAACTTGTAGAATCAATGGTGCTATAATACCCTGAAACCTATGATCAAAATCTAAACCCGTTTGCTCTCAGGAACTCTTTGAAACTTTGTATTGGATCTAGACCGCCCATCGAAAGTCTGATATCTACCATCTTAGGCCGTTATGACCGATTGGCTGGACTTGACAATTGTTTCAAAAATCAAGGCCAACCGACGTTCAGAGGCTATTTCATTGAGCCTGGAGTGAAGAGAGTGAGAAAAGGGTTAGATTTAAAAATTTTAATCCAAATCTGGCACGGGACTTGGCGCGTCAGTATTAAGCATTCTGACCATCAGAATTTAGCCAAATTACACCCTCAAATCAGGAAAAATTTCTATTTCATATCACGAGACTTATAGACCTGATCTACGTGCGATGACCGCTGAACTGAAACTGGACCGCCACGTACGATCTACGAACACTGCTGGACTGAAAATGGGATGTGAAAAACATCCAGGGACCATGAGCTTAAGTCCGATCGCGTTCGGCCAGTGGACCTCCCAAAATGCCTTTTTGGACCGAAACAGCCCCGATTTGGTTATCCCTCAAGTAAACATTGTTCTCAAGCCTAATTTGAGAAGGTTTTAGGTTATAAAAGGGGTTTAAACCCTCACTTCTCTCACCCATCCGAATTTGCTAGAAACCCTAGCAAGAGTGAGAGAAAAAGTGAGAGTTTATGAGCGAAGGTGGGAGAGATTTTCCTGCCACCTGCTGCTGCTGCTGCACGTGCTTAAGCGACGCACTCCAATCACTTTTTCGGCGATTCCAACGCACTTCTAGGTAAGAAAAACCCTAACCACTTACTGATTTGGGGATTTTTTTGATTCAAATGGCAAAGTAGCTGATGTACGTGTGCATTAGGTCGCCTGTACGCCGTTGACGAAGCGTATACGCTCCGTTCGAAATGATACACATATAAAGTGAAAGATGCGGTTTTTAGATGCTTTAATTGGCTGTTTTCAACGCTTTCAATGTCATTTAATAGTAGATTATCAACGGCAACGCCGTTTGACATGTACAACATGCTGTCCGTTTCCTGTTTCGTAAGCAGACGAAAAATATGAGATTTAGGGCATCTTAGTCATTTGTAGGAAATACTGTAAACATCCATATTTTGCTAAAATGATTGACATGGCTTTTTGTCGCCTTAGGATACTAGGAATGCGTGCATAATTTGTTTGGCGAAGAGATTCACCCAAATGTGTGCTTTGAGTCGACATACACTATGTAGACTTAAGTGTGTAGACTAAGTGTTTGTATAAATGTTTGTATTAGTATGTATTGAATTAAATGGTGTTGTAAATTAGTTTGAGATTGAATTCTCAAATAATACGCTGATGTAAATGATTTCCTTCATGTTGGCTATATGTATGATTTCATTATATGTGTGAAATGCATGTGTTAGATGATTTACTTAAGTTGTATGTTATAACATGTGTTAATATGCTCATATTGTTGTATTTCATTTCCATTACTCTTATATGATTGATGGAGTGGATTCACAAATGATTGGGGCTATACTTAGTCCAGGTAGTCGGTAATCGAATAAATTCGTGGTTGGCTTATCTTTGCCACGAACGACGCGTCGATGAACGCGAATCATGTTTTGAAGTTGGCGGCAGTGGTTAGGCCACGCGAAGTGTTTTATGCACTTCATGTCTCTTAGCTTGAGATGCGCTCATGCTAGTCGAGCCCGTCAAGTAACCCGACTGGCCATTGTATGTTCACCATGTATGTGTCATAACTGCTTGAACCTAGGGTACTGAACTTACCATTGTAAACCCTGTCAACCATTGTACCTTGATCCATAAAGACTCATGAGCCGGACATGGTGGTATGGGACACCGTGGTCGGACTGTAGGCCTACACTGGGGCCACAAACCTCCCCGTAGTGACCAGTGAGCACCTATGACTCGTGAGCAGATTATGGTGGTATGGGACAATATATTCTTGTTGTTGGCCTACACTGATCAGGCGATGAGCCCTTTGTAGTGACCGCGAGCGTATTCTGAGTCTACGGGAGGCGACGACCCTTCCGTAGCAATGAGAGTACAGTAGGCCTGTATTGATAAGGTGATGGGGGAGCGGTGCAATGAGTGCGAGCAACAGCCCTGGCAGCCCTTGCAGCGACCTACAAAATATACATCGTATGAGATTACTAGGAGTGACGACCCTAGACAGGATCTGTGTTGGGATTGATATAAGCAAGGTACCCTAGTTTCCCAATCCTGCTGTATGAATGGACTAATAATAACTCGGTAATCATATCACCATCACATTGCATGTGTTTGGAAGATGTGGAGCACTGTGGGAAGAAAGCATGCCACGGGCGTAAGATGGTGCCGTATAAGGGAGATCGTCGGTGAGGGCATCCATCATGTCACGTCATATTTCATTAACAACAGTATTAGGAATGTTTGATTTATTGCTTTACTATTATCGCATGATTGATTTGAGAACATGCTAATCTTTGCTCTATTATTTCACTGAGTTAATTACTCACTCCTACGTTATGGGACGGTGTTCCGGACACCCACCAGACCCTTTTGTGATTACACATGATGGCGCGGCCTGCGAGGCAGAGCCAGACTTGATGATGAGGAGGAGGATCCCTCCTTTATGCGTGTTCTGGTCGACGGGATTAAAGGGAGGTTGATTAGATGCCATGACACTTGTCATTTTATATTTTCAGAGCACTCATGTATATTCTTTCCTTCTGTTTTGAGGTATACATGCATATGTTTAACCTGGTAACATGCTCACACTCTGGAGACTTACAATCAATTATATATTCTATGTATGTATCACAGTCTTCAGCTTACTAATTTAACTGTCTCTGGAGTATGATATGCTGTTTTGGCTTAATCCCAATCTTGTTTAATGCTTTTTTACAGACAACATGCATTTAACATTATCTATGTTGCATAAATAACATTTTGGAACTCGGGAGTTTGGTTTCTACCTGATCCCCGATTTTCGGGATGTTACACTGGTCGAAGGACGAGTCGTACAGTTCATAGGACTGGTCGTAGGATGTCCAGGACTAGTCGTAAGACAACCAGAAAGATCCAAAAATTTTCAATAACCTATGACTGGTCCTGAAAAATTTAAGACTGGTCGTAGCAAAGCTAGGACTGGTCTTGAAATCCCTAAGACTGGTCTTAGAACAGCCCGATCAAGCATATTAAAATATATGAATTATGTATCCAGAATGACCTACAGTAAAGCCCATCCTAAGGTCAATCTAAGGTCAAACAAACCTTAAAAGTGAGATAGACATTGAAAGTCTGTACACCCAGATGACCCTTAAGAGTAGCTTGAGAATATACAAATCTTGTAGTAGGCCTTCTTGAGCTTGATCCTATCTTGAGTTGACAAAGTCTTCTTGAGCCATTCTTGATTGAATCTTAAACATGCATTCTTGAAGACTTTTATTCTTGAATTCTTCATCCATGACTTGAAACTTTCTTCATTTAATTTCTTGACTTGAAATGCGATGTCTTGAAGTAAAGAATAGTCTCAAACATGAAACACAAGATATACAAGACATAGATATAGGTTTTGGCATGACAAAATTTGACAACCAAAGGGATATGAAATCATAGCACTTACAATCTCGTGAAATCTAAGTACTGTTTGAACACAATCATTGGAATTTGTCCAGTCGAACCAACAATCGGGCCAGCTGAATTTTTAAATCCTTTGGCTATAAATAGAAGCCTTCTCTCATTCATTTTTACAACCAAAATTTATGAGAAACCTCCTCAAAGTTAGAGAGAAAGTCAGGCACTCCTTAAGCTATCTGTGCAGTAATTTTAATCTTCTATTAGCTTATTTTATTCTCTCTCAAGTTAGTTTTAATTATTTTTAAGAGAGTTATCTAAAATCTACTTGAGATTTAGAGAACAAAACTTGCTTCAATTATGGTTTTGTTTATAAATATTGAAAACACATTAGATCCCTACATTCCTTTTGGGTTGAACTCATACAAGGCTTCATCAATATCCCAAGAACTAAGATTGCTGCAATTAAGCTACAATAACATTTTTGACTCGCCAATTGAAGATAAGTATTATTTTAATTTATTTTCATTTTGGATTTTTTCTGAGAAAGCCCGAAATTCTTAGCAGGTTGTTTTGTGGTGATCTCGTGCAAATTGCAAAGTGGGTTTTGTTGTGATACCTATGAAAATTGTTCACAACCCCAAGTGTACAGTCGCAATGTAATAATAATAATCTCGATGAGATGGAGGTCGAATCCATGAGGACTAAACTCATGCATATTCTGAAAGTAACTAGAAGTAGAACTAGAAGAATATTTAAATTTAAATATGTAATATAAGGGAGTAATTGTGAATGGGATTTCAATAACCAAAAGGGAACTAGTGTTACACCCTAAACTTGAAAATCAGGCTCACAAAATTTTCAATTGCCGAATCCGATGCCGACAACCTCTGCAGTACCCCATTCTCAACTCCCAGCACCCATATGCCAGATTCCGATCCTAGGATCCTACAAGGAGGATTTTCCAATATACATTTAACTCGTAATAAGCATAACCACAAGTTTACCCAAATCACAAAGGCAATATCATTATCCCATATCCACTAATGTAAATAGTTGAATATAGTGTTGAAAGGGAAATCTATATATCAAAAATCAAAGCCCCAGAAGACGGCTGCACGCTCCAAGCTCAACTCCGTTGCAACGTAACACCACCTGCACGCATCTATCGTGCATAAACTTATAGAAAGCTTAGAGGGTGGTATAAGTGTGTGTGATGCGCGTGCCAAGTATTCAATACGTTGCCATAATCATACAATATCGGAAATACTGGCAAGATCATGAATCATACGATATCAGAGTAAGCGAAGATACTGATAAGTTCAAGAGTCATACAATATCAGAGTATGCAATACAGATCAGCTATGCAAATGGGGAGTCATAAAGAGCCATATATCAGATGTCAAGGATGTGTTGCGATATACAATTCTTGATGAGTTCATGAATATCGTCAGTCGTATCTAAGCCATGCAGAAACATAATAACAAAAATTGCCATATGTCGTGGATGTAATGCAATATGCGATGCGAATGGAATGACCATGCTGAAATGTGAAGTGGGTTGATAGAATGTCATGCCCCAAACTCAGAAACTGGGCTCACAAAATTCTCGATCGCCAAATCTGGCGTCGACAGCCTCCATAAAACTCCATTCTCGGTTCCCATCTCCCATTCGCCAGGTTCCGATCCTGTGATGCTACTAGGAGGATTTTCAATGTCATTTTGATTCATGATAAGCATAACCAAAGGCATAACCCACAAATTACAACCAAAAACTTTATTATATTTCCACTATGATAAAAAACTTTACAAGTACAATGAGCATAAAGGGAAATACAATGATACTGGATGATAACTCCAAAATGATCTGCAAAGCGCTCCTGCCTCAGCGCTGCTGTGCTGTAATGTCACCTACACGTAACGGTCGTGCATAAGCTTATAGAAAGATTAGAGGGTGGTGAAAGTGTGTGCTCAAGGTAGTAATATGATTATGTAATATCAGAGTAATGCGGAATATGCAGATGGATCCATGAATACCATTAGCCGTACCAAGGCTATGCGATGAAAGACATGAATGATATCGGCCATACTAAGACCATGCGATGTGAGATATAACTCAAGCATACGAATTCTCATCTAAGTCCACATATCAATATAGCTCAAATCTGGAATATCACTGGGGTCTAGTACACTCTAAACTGGATCACTGCCCCATCGCGCGCAATAAGGTAAGTGGAAGAGACCTCACTATCTGTCTGCCAATATCGGGCTTGACTCATCGATAGCGGACTCATTCCTCGAGCTGGTCAAACTCAGCCTAGCTTTGCCCCTTACTCTCAGGCGGGTAAGGCCGCACCCCCTTCCAACCGACCACGACATAGTGGAAAGCGCGACCCTCTGGTAATCGGCACTAGGCACTCCTGTACCCACTCGGTCTAGACGTTGGAGCAACCTCTTGGTACTATAAGGGTTTAGGAACTTTCACTTAGGGATATCTATAGTACCCCATGTAGAACAAGATTTCTCGTATCCAATCCTGCCAACCACGATACACTTGTGGAGGCTACGACCCTGATGTCGCTAGGGCATACAATAACCATGTCACACAATGCGAAATGCATGAATCACACTATCCAGTCATGCAACAATCCTGCGCGTATCGTGTGCTCATGTAGGGCAACACCGCCTAACCGAGAGCCCTTAAGTAATCTGCCTGAAGGCATATGTTATGATCAGTTACTTCTCATATCAAGCATACATATGATGCATATGATTATGAATCAAGAACTATACTAAACACGGTACACGGTGACAGATGTTGTTCATAACGAAGATGGGCTTAGATGGCCTACCAGTATGGTCCTAACAATGGGCCATAGTGAGAATTATAATGCGAACATTTAACCAACATTATTCATACAATTTAACCAACATTAACCAACATTAATTCAAATACTTCGCTGATAAATCCTAAGTGATTTCTTTGGCTATGGAAAGTGATTTTTACTTAGAACCATTCACTCTCAGGAAAAATTTATAAATCCCTCAGGTTGAACTTAGAATAAACTAGCATGCCCCTTAGAATTTCCTTCCCCAAGGGCTTATTACATTCGGGAACACAGAATAAAGGAAATGCATTTATCAGCGAAGTATTCGCGGTTTGAATCGACTTCTTAATCCTAGTAGTTACCAATGAATCCAATGCTCTGATCAAGCAGAAGATCGGCATCGACTAGGATTAAGGACTAATACAACAAATTTTCTGTCATCGCAGGGTAGAAGGTTTATGTATCCGGCTCAGACCCATTACATAACTATTCTTCCATGTTGGCCCGACCACCTACAACCAAAAGTTATTGCTTTACCCTTGGTAAATGTTAAGGATATATAGTCAGTAGAGTAGCCAGTAGAGAATTATATATCTTGCCACCAACTCATACCTACCCCTGAACTTAACCACAATAGAGATTAGGCTCATCTCTATCACCATAGATACCAATGCCATAGAACGCATCATTGGTAGGGAAAACCACTGTAATGAGAGGTTGTTTCCCAATTCATGTCAAGGATAGCCCCTAAGTTGCACCTCGTTCCGATATACGGAGCGATGCATAGATTCTTGAACTTTAAGTAGAACCAAGTTTTAAGGGGGGTAAAACGTATTGAGTCTAATCCAGTTAGGTCAGCCCATGCAACCGTTCGATCAGAGTGGCGCAGTAGAAGCATGGTTAGCCTCTTTCCCACTGGCCCAGGATCGAAACAGCTAAGTTAGGTTCTACGTAAGGTTAGGTTATTAAATAGGATTTGAACTTTTCATAGAAAAAGTACTCCTTACCCTTTGCCAATTTCGGGGACGAAATTGTGTTTTAAGGGGGGTAAATTGTAACACCCCAGATTTTTTCCAACCTGGGGTTAGACGTCCTTAGGTAATGGTTCAACCAAAACACATTGGTAACTACTCAGAACCCAATTCCATAGCCAAAGAAATCACTTAGGATTAATTCCTTTAGAAATTAAGCATAAGTTAGCTAGCGCTACACTAGAGTAGCTGTGAAATTGTCCCTGATCGCTTTAAATACGTTCTACAAGACCCAAAACTTATAGAACCAATGATGTTATAATATCCTAAAACTTTGGATCAAACTCTAAACCCGTTTGCTCTCTGGAGCTCTTTGAAACTTTGTATTGGATCTAGACCGCGTGTCGAAAGTCCGATACCTACAATCTTAGACCGTTATAACCGCTTGGCTGGACTTGACAATCATTTCAAAAATTAAGGCCAACCGACGTTTAGAGGCTATTTCATTGAGCCTGGAGTGAAGAGAGTAAGAATAGGGTTAGATTTGGAAATTTTAATTCAAATCTGTCACGTGACTTGACGCGTTATTATTAAGCGTTCTGACCATCAGAATTTAGCCAAATTACACCCTCGGATCAGGAAAAATTTCTCTTTCATATCATGAGACTTGTAGACCTGATCTAGGTGTGATGACCGCTGAACTGAAATTGGATAGCCACGTGCGATCTGCGAACTCTACCGGACTGAAAACTTGATGTGTGCTAGATCCAGTATGCATGATCTTAAGTCTGATCGCGTTCGGCCAGGGGACCTCCAGAAATGTCTTTTTGGATCGAAACAGCCCCAATTTGGTTAGGCATCAAGTAAACATTGTTCCCAAGCCTGTTTTGGGCATGTTTTAGGTTATAAAAGGGGCTTAAACCCTCACTTCTCTCACTCATCCGAATTTACTAGAAACCCTAGCTGGTGTGAGAGAAAAGGTGAGAGATTGTGAGAGAGAGTGGGAGAGAACTTCCTGCTGCTTGCACTACCTGTTGCACGTGCTTAAGCAACGCACCTCAATCACTTTCTCGACGATTTCGCCGCATTTCTAGATAAGAAAAGACCCTAAACACTTGCTGATTTAAGGTTCCGTCAGTTCCTTAGCATGGTAGCTTATACATCTTGTGAAATAGGTTGCCTGTTCGCCGTAGACGAAGCGTACACGCTCCGGTCGAATCAATACACTTCTAGGATAAAAGATGCGGATTTTAGACGCTTTGATTGACTGATTTCAAAGCTTTCAATGTCGTTTAATAGTAGATTATCGACGAGCATGCCGTTTGACATGTAAAACATGCTATCTGTTTTCCGTTTCGTAAACGTACGGTAATTATGAGATTTAGGGTATTTTAGGCATTTATAGAAAATACTGTATACGTCCGTATTTTGTAGAAATGCTTGACATGTAAATTTATCGTGTTATGATATTATATATGCATGTATAATCTGTTTGGCGAAGAGATTCACCCTAATGCGCACTTTGGGTCGACATACGCTATGTAGACTTAAGTGTGTAGACTAAGTGTTTGTATAAATATTTGTATTAGTATTTATTGAATTAAATGGTGTTGCGAAATAGTTTTGAGATTGAATTCTCAAATAATATGCCGATGTAAATGATTTCCTTTATGTTGGCTATATGTATGATTTCATCATATGTAAGAAATGCATGTGCTAGATGATTTACTTAAGTTGTATGTTATAACATATGTTAACATGCTCACATGGTTGTAACGCATTTCCATTACCTTTATATGATTGTTGATGTGGATTCATAAATGTTTGGGACTATGCTTAGTCCAGGCAGTCGGTAATCGAGTAAATTTGTGGTTGACTTATCTTTGCCACGAAGGACGCGTCGATGAACGCGAGTCGTGTTTTGAGTTGGCGGCAGTGGTTAGGCCACACGAAGTGTTTTATGCACTTTATGTCGCTCAGCTTGAGATGCGCTCGTACTAGTCGAGCCCGTCATGTAACCCGACTGGCCATTGTATGTTCACCATGTATGTGTCATAACTGCTTGAACCTAGGGTACTGAACTTACCATTGTAAACCCTGTCAACCATTGTACCTTGATCCATAAAGACTCATGAGCCGGGCATGGTGGTATGGGACACCGTGGTCGGACTGTAGGCCTACACTGGGGCCACAAACCTCCCCGTAGTGACCAGTGAGTGCCCTACTCTGAGCAGATTATGGTGGTATGAGACACTATATTCTTGCTGTCAGCCTACACTGATCAGGCGACGAGCCCTTTGTAGTGACCTTGAGTTTATCCTGACACCGCATGGGGGCGACGAGTCCTGATGCAGTCTTAAGTTAATTAGGCCTATATTGATAAGGTGATGGGGGAGTGGAGCAACGAGTGCGAGCAACAGCCCTGGCAGCCCTTACAGTGACCTACAAATATAACATCGTATGAGATTACTAGGAGTGACGACCCTAGACAGGATCTTTGTTGGGATTGATATAAGAAAGGTACCCTAGTTTCCTAATCCTGCTGTATGAAAAGGACTAATAATAACTCGGTAATCATATCACCATCACATTGTATGTGCCTGGAAGATGTGGAGCACTGTGGGAAGAAAGCATGCCGCGGGCGTAAGATGGTGCTATATTAGGGAGATCGTCGGTGAGGGCATCCATCATGTCATGTCATATTGCATTAACAGCAGTATATAGGAATGTTTGATTTATTGCTTTACTATTATCGCATGATTGATTTGATAACATGCTAATCTTTGCTCTATTATTCCACTGAGTTGATCATTCACTTTCACGTTACGGGATAGTGTTTTCGGACACCCACCAGTCCTTATTTTGGTTGCAGATGATGGTGCTGCTTGAGAAGCGAAGCTGGACTTGATGATGATGAGGAGGATCCCTCCTTTATGCGTGTTCTGATTGACGGGATTACAGGGAGGTTGATTAGATGCCTTGACACTTGTCATTTTTTATTTTTAGACCACTCATGTATATTCTTTTTATTTACTTTTGGAGTATACATGTATGTATATAACCTGGTAACATGTTCACACTCTGGAGACATACAACAGTTTATATATGTTATACATACTATCACAGTCTTCCGCTTGTTAATTTAATTGTCTCTGGAGTATGATATGTTGTTTTGGCTTAATCCTAATCTCGTTTAATGCCTGTTTACTAACAACATGCATCTAATATCATCTATGTTGCATAAATAACATTTTGGAACTTGGGAGTTGGGTTTTTACTCGACCCCCAATTTTCGGGATGTTACACACCCCACCAGGGAAACCAAGACCTCTGCATTGTAACGAGGTATCTCCTCTTAGACTGTTAGTTGAACTATGGATCTGCATGGTAAACGGGCCCCACACGTGCATGGCCCCCACCGTCTAAGGCGGTGGATGGTTTGGATAAAACACATACATTGGTGTGGCCCACTAAAATGGATGGACAGCATGGATGGGTCCCCTCGGCCCCATTGTCCGTTACACACCTGTGGCAGTACACACCCATGTCAGGACACACATTCCATGTTAGCTACCTCCACAGAGATCGATGTCAAGACCTCAAGACCTCAAGTGTTGAAACAAGGCATCCTTCACTCAGTCTACTGCTACTTGGGCTATGGTGCTGGGTCGGTCCTGCGTTGAAACAATGTATCTTTCACTCAGTCCACCACATGAGCTATGGAGTTAGGCCCATGTCAGATCACACTTCCCTGATGGCTACACCTACTATTAGCCATATAAAGGTGGGTTCCCTATGGACGGTTAGGATGACCTATAAACATCATGGTGTGTCCCACATGGGTGGGGTCCGTCGGTAGGTGGCTTGGATGCAAACATCATAGTGGTCCACATAACTCATCATGATCATTACCATACAAAAGGAAAAAGGGAGAGAAGAAGAAAAGAACAAAAGATCGGATGGTGGTGGAGGGGCCCCACCACTATGGGCCCTCCATGATCACAATATATACATAAAAATGGGTCTCATCACAAGTGGGCCTTGTAATAGCAAATCAATGGTGGATCACCCACCTTAGATCGTTTCTTCTTGGCTCCAATGACTTCTTTGCTCCTTAGCTTTGATCCCAACTGAGGAGATGGAGTTTGGATGGTTGAGATGTGAGATGAAGGGGTAGGAAAGTGGGCCACCTTTGTTGCTTGGGAAACCTTGGAGAGGCTCATATGTATGGTGTTTCTCTTGCTTGGAAATGAGCTTGAAAAATGAGAGAGAGAGACTTATAAAGGGAGAGAGAGATGGGTGATGGATGGATGTGGTGAGTGATGGGTGTAAGAGACCTTTTTGACTTTTATGGCAATTTATGTAAGAAAAGTATGGCTTGTGTAAGAACTTTTTGACTTCTGGGGCTTACTTGGGAAAGGGTGAAAGGTGATGTGTACTTGACATGTTGAGATTGATGGATTGATGTGACAAGTCGTAGAGATTCTCTTAGGTTTTTCAACATGCGGCATTTTCCTCGCACCGAACGCTGGCGCACATCTCCTGACCAAGGTATCGCCTCGGTGCGTGAGTCGTGACATCGGAACCGCGGTCACGGAGCGGTCGGTATGGTAAAGGTCTTGGGTTGAGTCTACTCGGGTTGATGGTGTGTGTATCAGGGTCACGCGCAAATACCAGTTAAGGGTCGAAGGTTGTCGGAATTTGACCGGGAAGACCGTGAAAGTCTATGGAACGGTGCGGTCTAGGATACGGGGCTTACATAGTACGTAGTATTACAGGTTATGAGCTCCATCACAATGGACTTTTATCCAAACCAGTTTCATACCTAAAGTTGGATAGATAGGCTCAACGTGGTAGACTCCTGATCTCAGGTTATGTGCACGCTTAACCAAAATCTTGGCCATTGCAAAGGTACACATATCAAATTAGTTACGCACCACCTACCCGAGTGGATAGTGAATGAATGAATGAATGAGTAAGATGCTGAGTATATAACTCATACTCAATAAGTCCACATATCAGTAATGTACATCTCTAGGATCATCATCAGGGTCTAATACACTCTACTTGCAATCGTCGGCCACTGGACGCACAACCATATAAGTGGAAGAGACCTCACTATCTGCCTGGCCAATAGTCAGCCAATATCTACTCGGCATGTCGATAGCCGATGCAATTACGAGCTAGTCAAACTCAGCTTAACTATGCTCAATACCCTCACGCGGGTAAGTCCACCACCCCTTTCCAATAGACCACGATACAGTGAGAGACTCGACCTCCTGTTATTCAACACTCATGCGCTCATGTATTCACTTGGTCTCATTGTTGGGGCATCTCCTGGCCTCGGAGGTTTAGGGATTTTCACCCAGGGTCATCTATGGCGACCCGATGCTAGTAATAAATTTTTAGTGTCCCATCTGGCCATCCACGACATGCATGTGGAGGCTACAGCCTTGATGTTGCTAGGGCGTACTGTAATCACAACATAAAATGCAAGATACATGAGTCATACAATCCAATCATGCATCAATCCTGTGCATATTATGCGCTCATGTGAGATAATCTCCGCCTATTAGGGAGTCTCATGACAACCTACCCAAGGACATATGCAATGGTTAACCACATCTTATAACAAACATGCAGATGATGTGTATGGGCATGTATCATGATGCTATGTTGTCACATACTCATAATCGGTATTGATAATCGGCCTCAATAATCAGAATTGGCCTCGACAATCAGAATCGGACTCGATAATCAGTTTCGAGAATTGGAATCGACCTCGGGCTCGACAATTGGAATCAGCCTCGACAATCGAAATTAGCTTTGATAATTGGCCTAAAGAAAGGTCAGAATCTGGACATTTAACCATCATCGCCCATCAATGTGGACATTTAACCATCATTACTCCCAAGGAGTGGCCTTCATAAGGCCAAAATGTTGTGGGATTAGGGCATCACACAAGGGCCTAATACATATCACTATGGGCCTCGCTCAAGGAAAACATATACATCACAATGGATGACATCTTAGGGTAAAAAATACATCACAATGGGCCACGGCCCATGGGCCTCAGTACATCATAATGGGCCGTAACCCATGGGCCTCAAAGACAAGTGGGTCGCATCAATGGGCCCCAACAATGGACCACAAATACATCAAATGGGGCTGCATCATGTGGGCCTCAAATACATCAAATTGGGCCGCACAAATATCATATTGGGCCCCAATACATCAAGGTGGGCCTCATGGATGGGCCACAAATACATCAATGTGGACCGCATCACATGGGCTGCATCAATGGGCCTCATATGCATCAAGTGGGCCACACCAACTACACCATTCATCTATTTTAGAGATCATTTTAGAGCTTTTCCCACAAAATGTAATCATATCAGATGATCATTTGGACCATACCACAAATAGCAGGGGTGATAATGATTTTCACTGTTAAAACTCCATCGGGCCCACCATAACGTTTATTTTCCATCTAGTCTGTTCATAAGGTCACAAAGACCTGAATTAAGAGGAAAAGCAAATTTCATATTGGTCTAAAGCTTCTATGACCCAGAAAGGGTTTCAACGGTATACGTTCAATCCCCTGCTACTATGTAATGTGGACCACTGATAGTAAGATCTGTCTTATTTTTAATCTCAGGCCATAGGACGAGTTCACCAAATGGATGGACGGTTTGGATGTATCACATACATCAAGGGTGGGGTCCACGTACGTGGCCCATTAGAGATTTGAATCTGCTGCATTTTTTTTAATCTCAAGCCCCATGACGAGCTCATTAAATCAATAGATGGTTTGGATGCAACATGTGCATCATGGGATGGCCCACGTCCTAGCTGGACGGTGGGGACCCCGTACGTGTGGCTAGGTCTGACCGTCCAACAAACGGACGGACGATGTGGATAAGACTCGTACATCACGTGTGTGGGTCCCACATAACTTACTGACATCAATAACAACAACTACTTACTGGTGTGAGGTACACTAGCCAACCTGTTCAGCCAGGTGGGTCCCACATGGGGCCCACCACTACGTTATATGCACATTACATATATATAATATTATATTATTATTAGATTACTTTTTTATAAACAGATCTAGTATCCAGGAGGGTGAACGTCCGTCTAATAGACAGTCTGGATGTAATCACATACATCAAGGTAGGGCCCCACATGGCATGTGGAATGCTAACATCATGGTGGGTCCTGAGAGCACGTCCAGACAACTAGACGACTGGATAAACAGATGGACGGTTTTGATGTAACACATACATCATATGGTCGGGCCCACATATACCAGCTTGGTGGTGTCAGTACACTAGCTATAAGGATGGTGGGACCCACAACTCTTACTCATGTCAATATAGCAGCTGATTACTTGACTTGAGGTACACCATCCAATCCTCTTCCCCATCCATGGATTAGACGGTGCAGAGACAACACATAAGATCAAGGTCGGGAACATTTGGGTGGGCCACGCATTTTCATCATCACCACAAGAAAATGAAAGAGAGAGAGACAGAGAGAAAGAGAGAGAGAGAGAGAGAGGGAGGGAGGAGAGAGAGAGAGAGAGAGAGAGAGAGAGAGAGAGAGAGAGAGAGAGAGACGAGATGGAGGGACCCCACCACTATGGGCCTCTCTAGATTACAACACACACGTCAAAATGGGTCCCATCATAAGTGGGCCCTTAAAAGAAAATCAATGGTGGATCACACATCGATGGGTTTCTCATTTATCTCCTTGGACTCCTTAGCTCCATAGTGTCTTCTTTAAGGGTGGATGATGAAGGTTAGATGGTGGAGATGAGGGTTTTTGGGGTAGGAAAGTGGGCCACACCTAGTTTCTTCTTGGGAGGTTGAAATGTTTGGACGTTGGATGTCCCTTTGGGATTTGCTTGGAATGAGAAAATGAGAGAGGGAGGAGTGGTGATGGGATGAAAAGGGATGGGTTAAGAATGGGTTGCTTTAACTTTGGGTGAGAGAGGGATGGGTGTAATGGGATATGTACTTGACTTTTGATATGATATGTACTTGATTGATTTATGTGACGGGTTGTAGAGATTCTCTTTGAATTTGTAACGCGCAGCGTTTCTTCGAAATATACGTTGGCCCACAACTCTTGGCTTGGGTATCGCATCAGCACGGGAGATACGGCATTGGAACCCCAGCGATAGCGCGGTCGCACTAGTACAAATCTAGGGTCAAGTCGACTCAGATATACGGGCTGTGACTTAGGGTCATGTGCAAACGCTGATTACAGATTTTAGATTGCTAGAATTTGACAGGGAGAATCGTAAAAGCATACATAATGGTACGGACTAGGATATGGGCTTGCCAGCTCTCCCCTCCTAATAAAAATTTCATCCTCGAAATGTACTATTATGTAGGATAAAGCAAGGGAAGAGAAAGCATCGACATATTCATACAATAATCAATACCATACAAGGCATAATCAATCTATAAACAAATGTGGATAGTGCTCTCTAATCTTAGCCTCGCGCTCCTAAGACACCTCCTCAATAGAATGGTATCCCTATAAAACCTCGGATCCTGGATAAAAAATGATCGAAACAAGAATTCTATGCAGTCTTACAATCTCAACGGTAGGGAGCTATATTAGAAAGTTTCTAAGTTATTCAAGCACGGGGACCTAACCATTTTAAGTTCTTAATAATCATAGAGTGTAGGGTAGCTATCAGCAGATATGTGATGTTATCTTTAGGTATTCCTAAATTATTCTTTGATACCATTTTCTATCACACCCCAAACTCAGAAACTAGGATTATAAAATTTCAGATTACCGAATCTGGTGTCAATAGCCTCTACAGTACCCATTCTCGTCTCCAAGTGCCCATATGCCAGATTCCGATCCTGAGATCCTACAAGGAGAATTTTCCAACATACATTTAATACGTAATAAGCATAACCACAAGTTTACCCAAAACACAAAGGCAACATCATCATCACATATCCACTAATGTAAACACTTGAATACAGTGCTAAAAGGGAAATACATATATTAAAAATTAAAGCTCTAGAAGACATCTTCAGCTCCAAGCTTAGTGTTGCTATAACCTAACGCCACCTTCACGCATCTATCGTGCATAAGCCCATAGAAAGCTTAGAGGGTGGTGTAAGTGTGTGCAATGAATGTGCCAAGTATTTAATATGATGCCATAATCATACAAAATCAAAAATACTGGTAAAATTATGAATCATACGACATCAGAGTAAGCGAAAATACTAACAAGTCCATGAGTCATACAATATCAGAGTATGTAATACAGATCAGTTATCCAAATGAGGAGTCATAAAGAGCCATATATCAAATGGCAAGGATGTAATGCAATATACAATTCTTAATGTGTTCACGAATATCGTCAGCCATATCTAAGCGATGCAGAAACATCGTAACCCAAAATGGCATATGCCGCTAATGTAATGCAATATACATTGCAAATGGAATGATCATACTGGAGTGTGAAATCGAGTTGATAGTATGTAGTATCGTAGGCTATGGGGTCCATCACAAGGGACTTCTATCCAAACCAGTCCCATACCTAAATTTAGATAGTCAGGCTCAACATAGTAAACTCCTAATATCAGATTAGTCACTTGCTTAACCAAAATCCTGGCCATTATGAAGGTATACATATCAAATTAGTTACGCACCACTAGCCTAAGTAGATTGTGAATGAATGAATGAATGTGTAAGATGCTGAGTATAAGCTCCTGCTCAATATGTCCACATATCAGTACTGTACATCTCTAGGATCATCACCGAGGTTTAGTACACTTTACATACAATCGCCGCCCACTGGACACACAACCATGCAAGTGGAAGAGACCTCACTATCCGTCTGGCCAGTAGCCAGCCAATATCTACTCGGCACGTCGATAACGGACCTAATTATGAGTTGGTCAAACTCAGCCTAGCTATGCCTACTACCCTTGGGTGGGTAAGGCCACCACCCCTCTCCAACCGACCACGATATAGTGGAAGACGCGGTCTCCTAGTATTCAACACTCGAGAGGTCATGTATCCACTTGGTCTTAACGTTGGGGCATCTCCTAGCCTCGGAGGTTTAGGGATTTTCACTCAGGGCCATTTATGACCCTCGATGCTAGCAACAGATTTTCGGTGTCCCATATGGCCATCCACGACTTTCCTGTGTTGGCTACGGCCTTGATCTCGCTAGGGTGTACAATAATCACAACACAAATTACAAGATGCATGAGTCATGCAAT
The DNA here is from genome assembly GCA_037074715.1 of Magnolia kwangsiensis. Taxonomy (NCBI): domain Eukaryota; kingdom Viridiplantae; phylum Streptophyta; class Magnoliopsida; order Magnoliales; family Magnoliaceae; genus Magnolia; species Magnolia kwangsiensis. The sequence goes on along the minus strand of CM073572.1, from coordinate 85,177,901 downwards.
CCAGTCATGCATCAATCTTGTGCATACTGTGTGCTCATGTGAGATAATCTTCGCCTATCAGGGAGTCTCATAACAACCTACCCAATGACATATGCAATGGTCAACCACATCTCATAACAAACATGTAAATGATGCGTATGGGCATGTATCATGATGTTATGCTGTCACATACTCATAATCTGTATTGATAATTGGCCTCGACGATCGGAATCGGCTTCGATAGTCGAAATAGTCCTCGATAATTGGAATTCGCCTCGACAATCAGAATCAGTCTTAATAATCGACCTCGATAATTGGACTGAGGGAAGGTCACAATGTGGATATTTAACCATCATTGCCCATCAATGTGGACATTTAACCATCATTTCTCCTAAGGAGTGGCCTTCATAGGGCCAAAGATGTAGTCGGCTCATGCCCTCACACAAGGTCCTAATACATATCACTATGTGCCTCGCTCATGGACCACATATACATCATAATGGGCCACATCTTAGGGTCAGAAATACATCACAATGGGCCACGACCCATAGGCCTCAGTACATGATAATGAGTCACAACCCATGGGCCTCAAATACAACAAGTGGGTCACATCGATGGGCCGCACCAATGGGCCACAAATACATCAAATTAGACCAAATAAATATCACATTGGGCAGTAAATACATCAAGGTGGGCCTCATGGATGGGCCACAAATACATCAATGTGGACTGCATCACATGGGCCGCACCAATGGGCCTCATATGCATCAAGTGGGCTGCACCAACTACACTATTCATCTATTTTAGAGATCATTTTAGAGCATCTCCCACAAAATTTAATCATATTGGAAGATCATCCGGACCATACCACAAATAAAAAAGGTGATAATGATTTCTACTGTTAAAACTCCACGGGGCCCACCATTATGTTTATTTTTCCATCCAGTTTGTTCATAAGGTCACAAAGATCTGAATTAAGAGGAAAAATAAATTTCATATTGGTCCAAAGCTTCCGTGACCCAGAAAGGGTTTCAATGGTATACGTTCAATCCCTTGCTGCTATGTAGTATGGACCACTGATAGTTAGATCTGTGTTATTTTTAATCTCAGGCCATAGGATGAGCTCGCCAAATGGATGGACGGTTTGGATGTATCACATACATAATGGGTGGGGTCCACGTATGTGGCCCAATAGAGTTTTGAATCTACTGCATTTTTTTTTTATCTCAAGCCCCATGACGAGCTCATCAAATAGATAAACGATTTGGATGTAACATGTACATCATGGGAGGGCCCACGTCCTAGCTAGACGGTGGGGACCCCACACGTGTAGCTAGGTCCCATCATCCAACAAACGGACGAACGATGTGGATAAGACCCATACATCACATGTGGTGTGTCCTACATAACTTGCTGACGTCAATTACACCAACTACTTGCTGGTGTGAGGTACACTAGCCAATCCATTTCCCACGTGGGGGCCCACCACTATGTTATATGCATATATATTATTATTATATTACTTTTTTTTAAACAGATCCAGCATCCAAGAGGGTGGACGTTCGTCTAGCGGACGATATGGATGTAATCACATACATTAGGGTAGGGCCCCACATGGCACGTGGAATGCTGATATCATGGTGGGTCCCGAGAGCACATCCACACAACTGGATAGCTAGATAAACAGATGGACGATTTTGATGTAACACATACATCATATGGTGGGTCCCACATATACAAAGCTTGGTGGCATCAGCACACTAGTTATAAGGATGCTGGGACCCACAACTCTTACTCACGTTAATACATTAACTAATTAGTTGACGTGAGGTAAACCATCCAATCCTCTCCCACAGTCCATGGATTGAATGGTGCGAATACAACACTAACATCAAGGTGGGTTCCATTTGGTGGGCCACACAGCTTCATCATCACCACAAGAAAATGAGAGAGAGAGAGAGAGGGAGAGAGGGAGAGACGAGATGGACGGACCCCGCCACTATGGGCCCTTCTAGATTACAACACACACATCAAAATGGGTCACATCATAAGTGGGCCCTTAAACAAAAATCAATGGTGGATCACCCACCAATGGTTTTCTCCTTTAGCTCCTTGGACTCCTTAGCTCCATCACATCTTCTTTAAGGGTGGGTGATTAAGGTTAGATGGTGGAGATGAGTGGTTTTTGGGTAGGGAAGTAGGCCACACCTAGCTTCTCCTTGGGAGGTTTGAAATGCTTGGACGCTAGATCTCCCTTCGGGATTTGCTTGGAATGAGAAAATGAGAGAGGGAGGAGTGGTGATAGGATGAATAGGGATGAGTTCTCTTGACTTTTTGTAAGAAAGGAATGGGTTAAGAATGGGTTGCTTTGACTTTAGGTGAGAGAGGGATGGGCGTGATGGGATATGTACTTAACTTCTGATGTGATGTGTACTTGATTGATTTATGTGATTGGTTGTAGAGATTCTTTCGAAATTTGTAACACGCGACGTTTCTTCAGAACGTACGCGGGCCCATAACTCTTGGCCTAGGTATCGCATTGGCACTCAAGTCATGGCGTTGGAACCACAGCGACGATGCAGTCGCACCGGTGTAAGTCTCGGGTCAAGTCAACTCAGATGTACGGGTTGCGACTTATGGTCCTGCACAAATGTCGATTACTGATCATGGATTGCCGAAATTCGACAGGGAGGATCGCGGAAGTCTATAGAATAGTATGGACTAGGATATAGGCCTGACAAGTATGGTGCTAAGGATCAACTTGTAGCTATCAGATGATACCTTACTTGATTCGAAAAACACATGTAACACCCTGGATTTTTGTCAACCTGGGGTTAGACGTCCTTAGGCAATGAGTCAACCATAGTACCTTGCTAGTTTCTCAAAATTCGATTCCAAAGCCAAAGAAATCATTTAGAACCTAATTCTTTAGAATTTAACGTGAATTAGCCAGCGTTAAACTAGATTTCCTGTAAAATCGTCACCAACCACTTTAAATATGATCTGTAAGACCCAAAACCTCTAGAATTATTACCGCTACGTTACCCTAAAATCTAGGATCAAACTCTAAACCCGTTTGTCCTCAGGAATCCTTTGAAACTTTGTATCAGATCTAGACCGCACGTCGGAAGTCTGATAGCTACAATCTTAAACGATTACGACCGCCTTGTTGGACTTGACAATCGTTTCAAAAATCAAGCCCAACCGATGTTCTGAGGCTATTTCATTGATCCTGGAGCGAGGAGTGTGAGAAAGAGTGAAATTCATTAAAAATTAAATGTCATTTAAATAAATCTGGCACATTTCGCTTGTGGGATCAGTATAAATATTCAGACCGTCGAAATCTGACCCAAATACACTCTCGGATTAGGGAACATTTCTCATTCAGGTCAGTGTACTTGGAATCCTCAATCGAGTCTCCGTGACCGCTGAACTGAAACTGGTTAGCCACGTGCGATCTGGGAACTCTACCGGACTGAAAACTTGGTGTGAGCAGGATCCAATATCCATGAGCTTAAGTCCGACTGCATTCGGCCAGTGGACCTCCCGAAATGCTCTTTTGGATCGGAAAAGACCCGATTTGGCTATAACCCAAGTATACCTTGACTTAAAGTCTATTTTGGTCATGTTCGGGCTTATAAAAGGGGCTTAAACCCTTAGCTTTCTAACCCATATGAATTTGGGAAAAACCCTAGGAGAGAGGAGAGAAAAGAGAGAGAAAGTGAGGGAGAAGCTGGTGATTCTTCCAGGGAGTCTTCCCTGCTGCTCCACGTGCCAAAGCCACCCACCTGCATCGCTTTTCCGGCGATTCTGGTTTCGTTCTAGGTAAGAAAACCCTAACCCTAACCTGATTTGAAGCTTAGACTAGCTGTAAAAGAGTTCTACCTAACCTGTTTGTAACACCCTAGATTTTGGCCAACCTGGGATTAGACGTCATTAGGTAATGGGTCAACTAAAACACCTGAGAAATCGCTCAGAACCTAATTTCATAGCCAAAGAAATCACTTAGGATTAATTCCTTTAGAAAATAAGAGTTAGCTAGCGCAACGCTAGAGTAGCTGGGAAATAGTCCCTGATCACTTTAAATACATTCTACAAGACCCAAATCGAGTAGAACCAATGACTCTATAATACTCTAAAACCTCGGATCAAACTCTAAACCGATTTGTTCTCTGGACCTCTTTGAAACTTTATATTGGATCTAGACAGCGCGTCGAAAGTCCGATACCTACTATCTTATACCGTTAGAACCGCCTAGCTGGACTTGACAATCATTTCGAAAATCAAGTCCAACCGACATTCACAGGCTATTTCGTTGAGCCTGGACCGAAGAGAGTGAGAATAGGGCTAGATTTGGAATTTGAAATTCAAATCTGGCACACGACTTGACGTGTCAGTATTAAGCGTTCTGACCGTCAGAATTCAGCCAAATTACACCCTCGGATCGGGAAAAATTTCTATTTCATATCATGAGATTTGCAGGCATGATCTACGTGCGGTGACCGCTGAACTGAAACTGGACCACCACGTGCGATCTGGGAACCCTGCCTGACTGAAAACTTGATGTGTGCTAGATCCTGTATGCATGAGCTTAAGTCCGATCGCGTTCGGCCAGGGGACCACCAGAAATGTCCTTTTGGACCGAAACAGCCCCGATTTGGATATACCTCAAGTGTACATTGTTCCCGAGCATATTTCGGGCACATTTGGGCTTATAAAAGGGGTTAAAACCCTCATTCCTCTCTCCCATCCGAATTTGAGAAAAACCCTAGATTGGGAGAGAGAAAAGGTGAGAGTTTGTGAGAGAGAGTGGAGGAGAATTTTCCTGCCGTCGTGCCACCTGTTGTACGTGCTTTAGCAACACGCTCCAATCACTTGGCCGGTGATTTATCCACTTTTCTAGGTAAGAAAATACCTTAATAAGTTGTTGATTTACTGATTCTTAGTTTCCATAGCCTGGTAGCTGATGGATCTTGTAAATCAGGTTGCCTAGTCGCCGTAGACGAAGCGTATACGCTCCATTCGAATCGCTTCACCTATAAGAGAAAAAGTGCGGATTTTAGACGCTTTGATTGAATGTTTCCAACGCTTTCAATGTCATTTAATAGTAGTTTATCGACAGTAATGCCGTTTGACATGTACAACATGCTGTCCGTTTCCTGTTTCGTAAGCAGACGAAGAATATGAGATTTAGGGCAATTTAGTCATTTGTTGGAAATACTGTTTTCATCCATATTTTACTGATGTGATTAACATGGCTTCTTGTCACATTAGAATACTAGAAATGCATGCATAATTAGTTTGGCGAAGAGATTCGCCTAAATGTGCACTTCGGGTCGACATACTATATGTAGACTTAAGTGTGTAGTGTAAGTGTTTGTATAAATGCTTGTATTAGTATGTATTGAATTAAATGGTGTTATGAATTAGTTTGAGATTGATTTCTCAATTAATATGCTGATGTAAATGATTTCCTACATGTTAGCTATATGCATGATTTCATTGTATGTATGAAATGTATGTGCTTGGTGATTTACTTAAGTTGTATATTATAACATGTGTTAACATGCTCACATGGTTGTATTTCATTTCCAATATTATTACATGAATTTTTGATGTGAATTCATATGTGTTTGGTACTATACATAGTCCAGGCAGTCGGTAACCGAGCAAATTCGTGGTTAGCTTATCTTTGCCACGAATGACGCGTCGATAAACCCGAGTCGTGTTTAGAGTTGGCGACAGTGGTTAGGCCACACGAAGTGTTTTACGCGCTTCATGTTGTTCGACTTGAGATGTGATCGTGCTAGTCAAGCCCGTCAAGTAACCCGACTGGCCGTTGTATGTTCACCTTGCATGAGTCATAACTGCTTGAACCTAGGGTACTGAACTTACCATTTTAAACTCAGTTAACCATGGTACGTTGATCCACGAAGACTCATGAGCCGGGCATGGTGGTATGGGACACCGTGGTCGAGCTGTCGGCCTACGCTGGGGCCACAAACCTCCCCGTAGTGACCAGTGAGCACCTATGACTCGTGAGCAGATTATGGTGGTATGGGACACTATATTCTTACTGTCGGCCTACACTGATCAGGCAACGAGTACTTTGTAGTGACCGCAAGCGTATTCTGAGTCTACAGGAGGCGAAGACCCTTCCGTAGCAGTGAGAGTACAGTAGGCCTGTATTGGTAAGGTGATGGGGGAGCAGTGCAATGAGTGCGAGCAACAGCCCTGGCAGCCCTTGCAGCGACCTATAAAATATATATCGTATGAGATTACTAGGAGTGACGACCCTAGATAGGATCTGTGTTAGGATTGATATAAGGAAAGTACCTTAGTTTTCCAATCCTGCTGTTTGAATGGACTAATAACAACTCAGCAATCATATCACCATTACATTGCATGTGCCTGAAAGATGTGGAGCACTGAGTGGGATGCAAGTATGCTGCGGGCATAAGATGGTGCCGTATGAGGGAGAACGTCGGTGAGGGCATCCATCATGTCATGTCATATTGCATTAACAACATTATTAGGATTGTTTGATTTGCTGCTTTACTATTATCGCATGATTGATTTGAGAACATGTTAATCCTTGCTCTATTATCCCACTGAGTTAGCTACTCACTCCCACGTTACTGGATGGTGTTTTTGGACACCCACCAGTCCCTATTTTGATTGCAGATGATGGCGCTGCTTGAGAAGCGGAGCTGGACTTGATGATGAGGAGGAGGATTTCTCCTTTATGCGTGTTCTGATTGACGGGATTACAGGGAGGTTGATTGGAAACCTTGACACTTGTCATTTTACATTTTTAGAGCACTCATGTATATTCTTTTTGTTTACTTTTGAAGTATACATGAATGTATATAACCTGGTAACATGTTCACACTCTGGAAACATACAACAGTCTATATATGTTATACATACTATCACAGTCTTCTGCTTGTAAATTTAACTGTCTCTGGAGTATGATATGTTGTTCTAGCTTAATCTCACTCATGTTTAATACATTAACACAGAAAACATTCAATCATATATATCTATGTTGCATAAATAAAATTGTGGAACTCGGGAGTTGGGTTTCTACTCGATCCCCCGATTTTCGAGATGTTACACTGTTTCTTGCCATAGGTGGCGTATCTGTCGTTGGCGAAGACACATCGTCTAAATCCTAACGAATACATATTTCTAGTTTAAGGTTCAGATCTTAGACGCTTAGATTACCTGTTTTTAAAGCTTTCAATGTCGTTTAATGGTAGATTGCTGACAAGAATGCTATTTGACATGTACAACATGCTGTCCGTTTTCCATTTTGCATACGTACGATGAATATGAGATTTAAGGTATTTTTCTCATTTATAGGAAATACTGTACACGTCCGTATTTTGTTGAAATGATTGCCATGTGTATTTGTCATGTTATGATATTAGAAATGCGTGCATGATCTGTTTGGCGAAGAGATTCGCTCTAATGCGCACTTTGGGTCGACATACGCTATGTAAACTAAAGTGTGTAGACTAAGTGTTTGTTGAAATGCCTAAATCAATATGATTTATGCCTGCCATATGTTTTGAATGTAAGAACATGATTGTTGTGTATTAGACATCTCCTTGATATAAGGATCTGTCATATTATATGTTGAAATCAACATACGTCAAGTACGTTGAAGTTGTGTAGTCTAAGTGTTTGTATAAATGCTTACATGAGTAAGCACTTAGTAAATAGTGTTGTAGACTAGTGTTGAGATAAGATTCTCAACCATTTTGATGATGTATATGATTTCTTCCATGGGTGTTATATTTGAATTGATTATTTTATATATATATGAAATGCTTGTGTATGGTTAAATTGCTTATGTTGTACCTTATAACATGTTGCTAACATGCTTGAATTATTTGTTATTTCAATGTTATTTATCTCATTTGATTACCGATTCACATCTTTGCGTTTGGGGCTATACTCTAGTCCAGGAAGTCGGTAACAGTTTAGAGTTTGTGTTTGGATTCTATTTACCATGAAAGATGGGTATGACGAACCCGAGTCGTACTAGAGTTGTCGGCAGTGGTTAGGCCACATGAAGTGCTTGTGCACTTCATGTCGGTCGATTCAACGTGCGTTCGTGCTAGTCGGACTCATCAAGTAACCCGACTGACCATTGTATGTTCACCTTGTATTCGTCATAACTTCTTGAACCTATGGTACTAAACTTACCATTGGAAAGCCCCTCTAACCTTGGTACCTCGATCTTCTAAGACTCATGAGCCGGGCATGGTAGTATGGGACACCGTGGTCGAGCTGTCGGCCTACGCTGGGGCCACAAACCTCCCCGTAGTGACCAGTGAGTACCCTACTCTGAGCAGATTATGGTGGTATGAGACACTATATTCTTACTATCGACCTACATTGATAAGGTGATGGGGGAGTGGAGCAACGAGTGCGTGCAACAGCCCTGGCAGCCCTTGTAGTGACCTAAAAATATATCATTGTATGAGATTACTAGGAGTGACAACCCTAGACAGGATCATTGTTTGGGTATTGATATAAGGGAAGTACCTTAGTTTTCCAATCCTGCTGTATGAAAAGGACTAATAATAACTCGGTAATCATATCCACGTCGCACTGCATGTGCCTGAAAGATGTGGAGTGCCGTGGGAAGAAAGCATTCTGCGGACGCAGATGGTGCTGCATGAGGGAGTATGTCGGTGAGGGCATCCATCATGTCATTTTATCCATGCATTAATCACAGTATTTAGGAATGTTTGTTTTGTTTTCTTTATCATTATCGCGTGATGGATTTGATAACATGTTAATCTTTATTCTATGATTCCACTGAGTTAGCTACTCACTCCCACGTTACGGGATGGTGTTCAGAACACCCACTAGTCCCTATTTTAGTTTCAGATGAGGGCGCTGCTTGTGGAGCGAAGCTGGACTTGTATGATGCTGAGGAGGACTTCTCCTCCGTGTTTTGATCGACGGGATACAGGGACATTGATTAGATGCCATGACACTTGTCATTTTATATTTTTGGAGCACTCATGTATATTCTTTTCTTTCTATTTTGGAGTATACATGTGTTTAGTTAACCTGGTAACATGTTCACACTCTGGAGACTTACAATCATTTATATATTTTATATATCTATCACAATCTTCCGTTTGCTAATTTAACTGTCTCTGGAGTATGATATGTTGTTTTGGTTTAGTCTCAATCTTGTTTAATGCCATTCTACAGACAACATGCATTTATCATTATTTATGTTGCATAAGTGATGTTCCGGAACTCGGGAGTTGGGTTTCTACCCGACCCCCAATTTTTGGGGTGTTACAACATAATTGGAATTAGAGTCCTATCCTATTTAATTGGAAGAAAAAGTAATTAAACCAAATCTGAAATTTTCATTGACCTATCCACACATGAAGGAGCATTGCGGTGATTGGAAGGGATTTCATCATCCTACCATGCCCAAATGACGATGGTGTACAACATGATTTACTAATCTCAAAATCTTAGAAAATAGAAAGAAGATATTCAAAGCTATCACTACATTTATTATAATTTAAGTCACGATAAATCATAGAAAACTAAAAATATTCCTTAAATTCAAACTAGAAATCAATGAGGTTCAAGAGAAACAAGAATCAAAGCAAAATAATCATCTCAACATGCTACAAGCTTTACCTCTTACCCTAGTTAAGAGGTTTAGCCAACCATATACATGATTGGATCTAAAACCCTAAAAGAAAGCATTAAAAATAAATAAGTAAGAAAAAATCTTGGGAGGTTGCTCCGCCCTTTGACTCTGCTTCTTAAAACTTAATTCATGTCTAGAACTCCTCAAAGAACACATGTTTATTGCCTTTTGTAACACCTCGAAAATCGGGGGTCGGGTAGAAACCCAACTCCCGAGTTCCAAAATGTCACTTATGCAACATAGATAATGATGAATGCATGTTGTCTGTAGAAGGGCATTAAACAAGATTGGGATTATACCAAAAATAGCATATCATACTCCAAGGATGACTAAATTAGGCAAGCAGAAGACTGTGATAAATATATAAAGTACATAAGTGGTTTCAAATCCCCAGAATATGAATATGTAGCAGGGCTGAATAGATACATGTTTTGTATCAATTTATATCAATTACCAGGAAATAAAGTGTTCAACTAACTCATATATCCCTATAACCCCGTCGAATCAGGACAAGGTCTAAGAAGACCCGCCTGAATACTGCATATAGGAGAATGCCTTCTCATCATCCTTGAAGTTTGGCTCCACCTCGCAGGCCGCGCCATCATCTGAAAGTACAACAGGGTCTGGTGGGTGTCCAGAACACCGTCCCGTAATGTGAGAGTGAGTAGCTAACTCAATGGAATCATAGAGCAAAGATTAACATGTTATCAAATCAATCAAGCGATAATGATAAAGTAGCAAATTAAACATCCCTAAATACTGTAATTGATGCAAGAATGAAATGACATGATGTATGCCCTCGCCAACATACTCTCTCATGCGATACCATCTTACGTCCGCAGCATGCTTTCTTCCCTCAGTGCTCCACATCTTCCAGGCACATGCAGTGCGATATGAACGTGATTACTGAGTTATTATTAGTCCTTTTCATATAGCAGGATTGGAAAGCTAAGGTACCTCCCTTATATCAATTCCCAACAATGATCCAGTCTAGGGTCATCACTCCTAGTATTCTCATACGATGATATGGTTCTAGGTCGCTGCAAGGGCTGTCAGGGCTATTGCACGCACTCGTTACACCACTCCCCCATCACCTTATCAATACAGGCGTAGTTGTACTCTTGTTGCTATGGAAGGGTCGTCGCCTCACGTAGACTCAGAGTACGCTCGAGGTCACTACAAAGGGCTGTCAGGGATATTGCACGCACTCGTTGCACCGCTCCCCCATCACCTTATCAGTGTAGGCTGACAGCTCGAATATAGTGTCCCATACAACCATAATTAGCTCACGAGTCTAGGTTGCTCGCTGGTCACTACGGGGAGGTTCGTGGCCCCAGCGTAGGCCCCCAGCTCGACCACCGTATCCCATACCACCATGCCCTGCTCATGAGTCTTAATGGATCAAGGTACCACGGTTATCAGGGTTATCACTGGTAAGTTCAGTACCCTAGGTTCAAGCAGTTATGACCAATACAAGGTGAACATACAGTGGTCAGTCGGGTTGCTTGACAAGCTCAACTAGTATGAGCGCACCTCAAGTTGAACGACATGAAGTGTATAAACACCTCGTGTGGCCTAACCACTGCCGTCAACTAAAGCACGACTCGGGTTCGTCGACGCGTCCTTTGTGGAAAAAAAATCCAACCACGAATTCAAATCTGTTACCAACTGCCTGGACTAGAGTATAGCCCCAAACACTTGTAATCTAAATCAATAATCACATGAGAGCGACAAAATTGAAATACAAGTAATTCCAGCATGTTATCAGCATGTTATAACGTACATCATAAGCAGTTAACCATACACGAGTATTTCACACATAAGGTAATCAATTCAAATACAACAAGCATGGAGGAAATTATGTGCATCATCAAATTAGTTGAGAATCCAATCTCAACGCTAATCTACAACACCATTTACTCAATACTTACTAATACATACATTTATACATACCCTTAGTCTACACACATTAGTCTACATAGCATATGTCAGCCAATAATGTGCATTAGGGCGAATCTTTTCGCCAAACAGATCACACACACATAACTAGCATAGGTACACGATAAATACTCATGGCAATCATATCAGCAAAATATGAACGTATACAGTATTTCCTACAAATACCTAAAATACCCTAAATCTCATATTCTTCGTACGTATTCGAAATGAAAAACGGACAGCATGTTCTACATGTCAAACAGCATCCTTGTCAACAATCTACCATTAAATGGCATTGAAAGCTTTGAAAAATGGTAACCTAAGCATCTTAAATTCGCACCTTACACCGTAGAAGCATAATGAATCAAATAGAAACTCTATGCTTCTGCCAACATCGATATGACAGCCTATTACACAAGGGAAGTCAACTACTTCACTACTTTTATCAATAGAAATCCTAAAACAGGTTAAGGTTAGGGTTTTCTTACCTAGAATAAAGCCAGAATCACCGGGATAGCGACTGTAAAGCGATGGGTAAGCACGTAGATCAGCAGGAAAGAATAGCAAGAAGGTTCTCCCACTTCTCTCACACTTTCTCTCTCTTTTCTCTCTTCTCTCTCCTAGGGTTTCTCTCAAATTTGTATGTGAGGAATGAGAGAGGGTTTAAGCTCCTTATATAGGCTAAAAACTCACCTATATAAACTCAGGACCAAGGTATACTTAGGTTATAACCAAATCGGGTCTGTTCCGATCCAACGGAGCACTTCTGGAGGTCCTGATACTAAATGCGGTCGGACTTAAGCTTTCTAATATTAGATCTAGGTCAAGCTAAGTTTTTAGTCTGGTCGGGTTTCCAGATCGACCGTGGCGGACCAGTTTCAGTTCAGCGGTCACCGAAACTCAATCAGGGCCACAAGTGCTATGACATGTAAGGGCCACCTATCCTGATCCGAGGATAAATTTGGGTCAAAATCTAACAGTCAGAACGCTTAAAAATAGCATGCAAGTGACACGTGCTAGATTTATTAAAATTATATTTAATTTCTTAAAAATCTTCATTTTCTCACACTCTTCACTCCAAACTCAAGGAAACCGTGCCAGAGCATCGTTTGAGCTTGATTTTTGAGATAATAGTCAAGTCCAACTAGGCGGTCATAATGGTCTAAGATTATAGATATCAGACTTTCAACGTGCGGTCTAGATCCGATACGAAGTTTCAAAGTGCTCCCGAGAGCAACCGGGTTTAAAGATTGATCTTGGATTTCAGGGTAAGATAGCGTTAACAATTCTAGAGGTTTTGGGTCTTACAGATCGTATTTGAAGTGGTTGATGCTAATTTCACAGGTAATCTAGTTTAGAGCTAGCTAAAACACAAAATTTCTAAAGAATTTGGTTCTAAATGATTTCTTTGGCTTTGGAATTGGGTTCTGAGAGGTTACCAAGGTGTTATGGTTGACCCATTACCTAAGTACATCTAATTCCAGGTAGGCAAAAATTTGGGGTGTTACACCTTTATCCAACCATCTTTGAAAACCACCTCAAATTTACTCACTCTACGTAACACCTTCGATGTCTGTTTCGAACAAGAAACAAATGCATTTCGTTTGGAAAAATTTATTCACTTTGTAATTAATAAAAGAGGGCAAGAAGGATAATCACAATTTTAATCTTAATTTATTTCTTGTAATTTCTTTTACATCCTGTTCTCCTTTGATTCCAAAATAGAACATTCACAACTTACAATAAAAGTAATTGCAATATTTAACTAAATCAAATATGAAGTTTAAAGTCACTAAAAAGGGTCCACTATGCATAAAAATCCCTTGTACGCCGGAGTCTTTGTGCGCAGAGAGTCTTTGTGCGCTACAAGCCTTTGTGTGCAAATGATCTACGTGCGTAGATAGCCTTCGTGCGCTGATGTTCTTCGTGCGTTACAAGGCTTCGTGCACTAATGATCTTTGTGTGCTACAAGCCTTTGTGCACTGATGATCTTTTTGCGCTACAATCTTTGTGCACCACACAATATCTGTTATGCACAACGGACAGTGACTTAGAACTCAATTCTACCTTCTCTCTCTGGTATGCTCTTCTCCAAATGCTAGCTAATGACCCCTACTGAGGGGTCGAGGGGTATTTATAGCCCTCACACATGTGTGAAACATGCCACATCGACACCGCACTCCCCTTTGTGTGGACTTCATTTCCCCTTGCGCATTCCTTTGTTGTGTGCTCCTTATTGCGCACTCCTTTGTTGTGTGCTCCTATGTCTCAACGTTAAATTCCACACAACACTTGATTTCCGCACAAAGGCTCTTTTTATTTGATTTTCGCACAATAGCTCCTGTTTTCTCATTTTCTTTTTTCATGCCTCAACAGATGCCCCCTTGATCCTGTATTCTTTTATGCCTATAAAATATTGTAGGATCAATAATAATAAGAACATTAATTCTATTGTGTGCAACACTTCTAATATAGTTACCCTTTTTATTGAGCGTGCACATTGGTTTTGCGCACAATCATCAGCGTACAATAGGCCATTCTTCTCCTATAAATACAAGACTTTACCATTTTTCAATTCATTCTCCTCCGCTGCTCATTGTGCCAAATCATTTTCTCAGCTAGACCGTTGTGCACTAAACCCGTTGTGCGCCACACAGCACCCCTCCCTCACAGCAGCCTTTTCCACACAAAGGTTATTTTCCGTACAACAGCCTTTCGAACCAAAGCGGGTAACTCCTGCCGGTAGAAAACTGTTGAACAATATTTTATCAGCTTGTGCACTAGGTCGTTCACACAAAGACTTAGTGATGAACACACAAAATTTCATCTATCTGCACACAAAGATGGGTGCACAACACCCATGTTTGCCTACGCACAAAGATGGGCACACAACAACCATTTTTCCTGCACACAAATATGGTTAGCTCACAACAATTCTGTTGCCGGCACACAAAGATGGCTAACGCATAACAACTTTATGTTTTTATCTTCAAATTTTAACTTTGACGATTCTCTCCTTAGCTCTAATTTTTTGCTAACTTCCCATGCAGATTCTGATGGCTAGATCATCAAAGAGACCTCATACTTCTGTAGATAATGCAAGACCTTCCGATCCACAACCAACTAAACCTCATGCTCACAAAAGGCCTCGATCTGAAGATTATTCCACCCTTTTCAAGGAACCAACTCCTATCCTTATTAATTTCACTGACTGCATTCAGCATGTATCTGACCATATTCGAATGACTATTCTAATGCGAGAAATAGAAGGACCCCCAACGGAGGGACAAGAGTCAAACTGGGAAAATTGGCTTAAATCCACAACCAACCTTTGAACAGATATCGCCCAATTGTCTGCCACTGAGACTTCCCTTGATGCAGCTTTTATTAAAAAGAAAAAAAGAAAGAGCAAGGATGAACTCTTCCAAGAAAAGTTCTGAGAACATAATCAAAGGCGCTTCCAAAATGCTTGGGACTCGATCAAATCATATCCAGACTCGATTAAATTCCATAGTCCTTATAAGGATGAGACCATCAACATTCCTTTACTTCTTCACCGTCATCGCTCCATAATTCAGAGTGAACCGACTGACTTCATGACATGGAACAAACTTTTGTACACGTCAAACTGGGTAATAAAGGAGCCAAAACTTCTTGAAGGCTACCTGACAGAAAAAGGGTTGGTCCAGAAAATTGGGCAGATCGCATACATGTGCTTCCTCATGCCATGTTACAATCTCGACGACCTATTCCCCACCCATTTTTTTGAAACATTCTAACAATGCTCTCATGATCGTGATTCTTTGTGGGGTAAAGAAGAGTTCAGAACTCGAGGTCTTTGGACAGATTGTCCATACTACATTGCGTGGGAAAAGGCAATTTTAAAGAAATATGAAAATATCCTTCTTGTAGCCAAGGTCTACTTTGCCATAGAGGCCACCTTTGAGTTTTTTCAAAGGATACAATGATCTATAAGGGTTTTCTAAAATATTGGTCTTCAACCACAAACTACTTCCACCTCCCTTTTAGGGAGGTAAGCATCAATTTATGGGATTTATTCAGAATGGTCGGCTTACCCATTACTGGATCTTTCTTGGACGAGTATATTCCCACCAATGAAGAATTTGCCTATGTGGCCCTAAACAGGATTGTCAAGATTACCTCTTCAACAATTGCACTTTTTCAAGAAATGTCTTATTTTCCAGATATTCATAAGATATCTCCCCTCTTATGGCTTACAAACTTTTCACGATATTTAGTGTTAGTATCCTCATCATTATCTTCATTTTTCATATAAGGCCTATTTATCTGTATAAATTGTTAATCCTTCTTCTTTCCATTTCTTCAGATTCCATAGTAGTCACGGCCCAGAACTGGAGGCTAATCGAAAAAAGATAAAGGATCTAGTTGAATTTACCGCTGAAACTGAATTGGTTGCTTTCTTAGCCTACTGGCTGAGCTTAATTGTGCTTTCGAGTTCAAAAAGTTTAGATTCCATTCGATCCACACTGTTTGTCGCGGCTGGCGTAATGGTAGAGGGAAGAAAAGGATATTCTTTAGCTCCTCCTGTATTATGTTCAGTGTACCAAGCTGTTAGACATGATGCGGCGCATTGCTTAAGCCCAGCACTAGGAGTCTCATCTTCTTTCACTCCTTGGCATTATTTCTCTAGATGCTTAGGCATCTACTTTCCTTGGACATATAATGATCCAAAAAACGCCAATGTTCACCCTAATCATCTACCTTTATGTATTTATAGAGGTAAAAAATGATAAAGAAAACATATGACTAGATTGTAGACAGGATTGACAATCTAGAATCCATTGATTTCTTTTCCTTCTACTTAGATCATTAGGCCGAAGATAGGGATGTTGAGGACAACAACGATCTTGACCCTATTGAGTGAGTCTTTTTCATATGCATCCATTCTTGCAATCTTCAACGAGAAGGGGTTGAATTCGGGAGACAATCGTATTACCCCAATCAATTTGCTAGACAATTTAGATATGACCAGACTGTGCCACAAATAGGGAAAGATGTATCCCGTATTATGCGAAGCTATGGAGTTGGCCCCTATAACTGTGCATTGATATGGAAGCAACTTTGGACAAGGAACTTTGGTTCTCAATTCGTTCTTCCAGGATATAATCACCGAGTGACAGCTTCATATGCTTGGATGTGATGGTGGGCAGACCATTACCATTTGGTATGCAACTTCTTTCCAGTGGACCATCCCATTTGAATTCCTCCTCCACGCTTGAGGAACTATAGGCCGGAATAGGGAATAGGTTATTTTTACAAAAAGGATTAGGCTATTGTTTCTGGAGGACTCTGCCATAACATTTCTTTAGAAGAGCCTATCAGAGAAGTAAAACCACTAAACACCCTGGAAGGCTGGTTCGAATTTGGCTCTCATTTAGATTTGATAAAGAAAGGAATACAGTCCCCTGCCCCTCGTGAGGAGTTTGAAACTGTAGGTGGTACTCTTCCTTCTCCAACTCCCAAGAGAGGAGATCATCTTATTCATGATGCTTCTATTGTTCCTGTTGCCATAGAACCTGCAATCATTACTCCTTCCAATATTGTTCGCATTACCATAGGCCCCTCAACAGTTGCAACCTCTCCCTCTCCAGTTACTCATCATACTACAATGTCAACTTCTCCTACTACAAATCAAGTTATTTCGTCTCCGATGACTCGATCTTCGGCTAAATTGTTGTCTCCTGTCGTTTTACCCCAACCAGCTCCTTCTCCAGTTAGAAGTACACGCCTTCTTCTAGTAATGACTGTTTATAAAGAGAAACAGACGGTATCAATGGATGATAGCTCTTCGGAATATTCGGCTAACACTAATAGTGAAGATTTGTCCCCTTCTACAAGTTCAACTGACGAAGGAGATCCTTTACTAGATACAAATACTGATGCTGAAGTAGACGTTAGGGAAAGAGAAGATGTCAGGACTAAATCTCTGGTTCATGATATTCCATCTAATCCAAACGTTCCTCTCCAGGCCACAATGGATTCCTTAGAAGAGGAGCAACTTGACTATCGTGAATATGAATGTTCCCCTGGAGCGAATATTTTCTTCTCCTTTGATCCAGGATATTCTCCACGGATTGTAGAGACTACTGGCACAACCCCTCATGGAGCAACAATGTTAATAGAGATAGAAGCTCAGTCGTCAAGACTTCCAATAGAAATAGAAGATGCTCCCCTTCATCACAGCATGGAGGAAACTTTGCCAGTCACAGCTGCACCAATTAATTCTCCTCATCCTGTAGATAAATCTCTCACAGTGCACCCTTCCATTATTCAACCAGTAGCTTAGAATTTGGAGTTCTTTTTAGACCCTGTTGATGTGCCGACCCCAACAACTATTGAGTCTAGTACAAGAGGGACACAGGAACTCTCCTTTAATGTTGTTGCCACCACAGATGCACCGGGATTTGTAGTTCCTTCAACTTGCTCTACTTAAACTACTCCTGTTGTTGTTCCTGAATAAGGTACATGTATACATAAATATTTTCTTATTCGAAGTATCCTCTCTTTCTAAACTCACAATTTTTTTCTCCTTCTTATTTAGCCACAATCATGCCAACCCCAAGTGGTTCTGAGGGCTCTAACTCAATAGCTGCAGTCTTTGATGGACTTTCATTAGAAAAAGTATCGCCTCTCACGTTAGGATTATTCAAGAACACTTCTATTCATCATCAACGCCTTCAAAGACTCAACTCAATGGCCTTTCTTAGATAGTGCTCTGGTAGTTCTAGCTCACTCTGCTCGCCTTGCACATGCTAATGTTCAATCCCTTCATGACTGTTTATTAGAAATTTATAGTTCAACTAAAAATTTAGAAGCCCTCGAAGCGTCGTTGTTGCTCCAAAAATCCTCAATCGTTAGAAAGAATTGGTATCACTTAAGAAGAAACTTTCTCATTCAGCTGACGTTCTTGCTGCCCATGAGATTACCAGCCAATCTCTCCATGAGAAGCTAAAAATTTCTGACAGAAATAAAGTGATTATCAATGATCAAATTACCCTTCTTGAAAAAGAGATTGCTGATCAAGGGTAAAAAGGAAGTAGAATATGTGATTATTCATCAATTTAAAGAAGAACTTGAAGCCAATATACAGGCCATTGATCTTGTAAAGACTGAACAGATGAAAAATCAAGAAATTACCACTTTTTAAGAATCAGAACTTCGTCGACATTCTTGATCAAGATAAAATCATTTTAAAATCTAAGAAAACAACTTCTGCATCACAGCTTCGGTTAAAAGAGGAATTACAACACTATATTAAAGCATTGAATATAAGTAAAGATCTCTAAGAAACTTCATATCACATTATGATGCATGTGTTTCTTTATTCCTTGTGGTGATGTAATATATGAACAAACTATCATATTTGTAATGAATCTACATCTCTTTCCTTTCCTTTTTTCTTTTTTATATACTGAGTGGTGACCTTATGTGGTGTTTATTTCAATGGGCGGAACTATTTTGTTTTGAAGTTAGTAAAGTTAGTTCACACACAGTTTAAACTCTTGAGTAGTGGGGCAAGCGGTTTCTTAGACTCATGCAGGAGTCGGGTCTCACGTGATGATCTTTGTAACTCTTAAGAGTTCACTAGACTTCTCACAGCTTGGTGAGTTCACAAATCATGATCCATTAGAGGGGCCCAGTGAAGTTATCGGGGCCGTGAACTCGATTGGAATTACGCACAGGGTTGGCCACAGTAACTCTCTAAAGTTCACGGGGTTCACAAGGCGACCTTTGGGGTACCAAATCTAGGATTGTCATTCCATCAATGAGTAGGTTTAAGCCCTTCCTCATGAGTTAGTACTAAAATCGAGCCAAAGATCTAGGGGGTCTTATGCATGGTTGGCCTATCTATGAACATGGCCAAAGAGCTCACACTACGACCCACTTTTTCTTCATCTGCAAGGTCAAGCCCATTCACGGGAGGGCATTTTTTTACATTCCCCGTGACGCTGCCAGAAAGCTATAAAGATGGCATTGGTCTCACGCATGACTAGCCATTGAGGAATTTTTGGCCTTCTAGGCTTTTAGTCACTGGCTTCATCAGCTGCCTGCATGGGTATGCGTACGATGGCCTTTATGGGCTTTTTAGGGCCACTGGCTTCTCGCCACTGCCCGAATGGCAAAAATGATGGGTCTTATGTGTAGTTGGCTGTATAGGCTTGACTAGGCTGCCTTGAAAGATAATAGTAAGTGGTCATCATTATTGCGAGATAGACATATCTTCCTGAGATTGATAACATGTCACCACTCCTGTTAATATCTTCAACAATAATCATACATGCTACTTATATTATATTAGGTTGGTGACGATACCAATTTCAACAGAATTTCATAAAACTCGCTTGATGATGAAGATAGGCACTTTCTTGATATGTAGTCTTGAAATGCTTGCAAATTTCTTCTTTATTGATTCATCTGATGATACATAGACATGGTCTCTTGCCCCCTTTTGATACAGAATCATTATGCTGATAATATTCTGGATCAAAATTAGTGACAACATCTTTTGATGAAGCGAGCATTGACCGGTATACTAATACCTTGTCCATCTTAATCATGACTCTATATGCACCATTGGAGTATATTTCCCGTATTATATACGACCCATCCCATTTAGGCTCGAACTTGCCCCCTGTTCTATGGGGGATCACTATAGGTCATTTCAGCATCAGCACCATATCTCCCTTTCTAAAAGAGCAATATTTGACTTGCTTTTCAAATGCAGCTGATATCCTAGCCTAATACAATTGTAATCGCTGTTGGGTTGTCAGGTGTTTCTCATTAAGCAAATCTAGCTCTATTAGCTGTATTCTTATATTTTCATCATCTGTAATAGTCTGATGTACTGCCACCCTAAGTGACGCTACTTGCATTTCAATTGGGATTACTGCTTCTACACCATAAACTAGCGAATATGGCGTTGCTCTTGTTGCCGTTCGATACGTAGTTTTGTATGCCCATAATGCTTCCAGCAACTTATCATCCCAATCATGCTTGTTTCCAGTCACTGTCTTCTTTAGTATTTTGACTATCGTTTTATTAAACGCCTCTGCTAGTCCATTGGCAGGTGGATAGTAAGGAGTTGAAAATGAATGATTGACGCTGAATTTCTGGCATAACTTTTCCATGCCTCTATTTTTGAAGGGAGTGTCATTGTTTGTAATAATTTTCTTTGGGATACCATGGCAATATATTATGGCATGACAGATAAAATTGACTACATCATTCTCCTTAACTTTGTGTAATGCAATTGCTTCAGCCCATTTAGAGAAATAATTCGTCATTACCAGAATATACTACTTTCCTTTTAATGAAGGCAGATTTATGGGACCGATGACATCAAGTCGCTGAGCAGAGAAAGGTCAAGAAGCGATTGACTGGTGTAAATCTTTTGGGGGAACATGTATAACATCCTCGTGAATTTGACACTCATGACATAACTTCGCATATTCTATTACATCTTTGAACATGGTGGGCCAATAATACCCCATTTGATATATTCTATGGAATAAATTCTGGCTAGCTTGATGTGCCCCACATTCTCCAGAGTGTACTTCTCGTAATGTTTGACTTTCTTCTTGTTTGTCTAAACATTGCAGTAGCATTCCATTATAAGATTTTCAGTACAATACTTCACTGCACATGATAAATCTGCTTGTTCGTTGCTTAATTTGTTGTCTTTGCATTGGATCTTCTGGTAGAATATCATATTTGAGATAATCGATGAAGGGTTGATGCCAATCATCTGTTAATACCTTTAAGCATGATAAAGGGAGTGTTTTGACGATCTCTTCAATGACCTCTGAGGATGGAAAAAATCGTCTTTCTTCTATAGTTACATGGAGAGGGCTTTGATTTGGGTAGGATAGAGCTACTTCCATGATGGCCAAAACGTCTGCTCTTGCGTTCTCAGATGGCGGTACGTGCTTGATTTCAACATGACAGAACTGCTCCATCAACTGCTGTGCTTTCCGACAATATGGCAAAAGTTCTTGCTTTCTTACTTCGAAATCAACCGTTAATTGATTTATAATCAATTTAGAATCCCCGAAGATTTGCAGCATTTTTATTTCCATTTCTTGAACCATCTCCATTCCAATGATGAGGGCTCTGTACTCAGCCTCATTGTTTGTACAGACAGTACCCAACGTGAAGGAGTAAGGTAACAAATCACCTTAAGGACTAATGAATATCACTCTTTCCCCCGCTCCTGATGTTCGAGAAACGCCATCAAAATACATCTGCCATGGGCTTTATGACTCAACTACCATAACTCGTTTATCTGAAAAGTCATCATTGATGGTTTCACATTTGACTACAGGATGTGCTACAAGGAAGTCTCCACTACTTGTCCTTTTACTACTCTGGCCGGCTCATACGTAATAGTATATTCTGAAAGCAACAACACCCATTGGGCCAATCTCCTAGATAAATCAGCCTTTTCATCAAAAATTTTATCGGGTCTGCTCTTGAGATTAGCGTTATGTCATGTGAGAGATAATAATGCCTCAGCTTCTGAATGCAAATATTAATGCCAGACATTCTTTCTCAATTTGAGAGTAATGGTACTCCGCACCTATCAGAGTTTGACTTAAATAATAAAGAGCAGTCTCTTTCCCAGACTCATTCACCTATGCCAGCAAAGCTCCCAAAGAATTCTCAGCTGCAGATATATACAAAATTAATGGCTTCCCTTTTATTGGAGCGGTTAGTACCAGCAACTGTTTCAACAATTCCTTTATCGAGTCAAACGCCTTCTGGCAAGCTTGATCCCAAAAAAAATTTGTATCTTTCTTTATCAAATGGGAAAATGGTTCACATCTCCCTGCCAAATTCAAAATAAAATGGCAGATATATGCCAACTTTCCTTACAAGATTTTCAATTCTTTTAGTGTTTTTGGCGGCGACATATTTTGAATAGCTCGAACTTTCCTTACGTCAATCTCAATGCCCATGTGTCAGATAACAAAACCAAGAAATTTACCTAAAGATACCCCAAACGTACATTTGGTTGGATTCATCTTTAGCTGCTTCTTTCTGAGTCGACGAAAAACCAACGCTAAATGCTCACGATGTTCCTGATGATTTCCTGACCGAACTACCAAGTCATCGACATAACACTCAACATACTAGTGCATCATGTCTTGGAAAATATTCTACATTGCCCTTTGATATGTTGTCCCAACATTTTTAAGACCAAATGGCATAACTTTATAACAATATATTCCCAATGATGTTCTGAATGCTGTAGCTTCTTCATCTTCAGGTGTCATTCTAATCTGATTATACCCTGCACAACCATCCATGAAGGATATAATAGCGTATAAAGTCATACTATCAATCAATAATTTAGTGATAGGGAGAGGAAAATTATCTTTTAGACGGGCCTCATTCAGATCTTTAAAGTCAACGCACACCCTAACTTGCCCGTTTTTCTTCTTCACAGGAACAATATTTGATATCCACTTAGGATACTTGACCTCCCTGATAAACTCGACTTTTATCAACTTACTGACCTCTTCTTCTATCAAAGGAACCAAGTCCGAATGAAATCGCCTTTGCGCTTGGATAACCGGCCTTTTCTCCTTAGAGATGTTTAATCGGTGCAGTGCTACGGAAGGTTCTAAGCCCGGCATCTCTCCATACATCCCAGGAAAGATGTCTTTATTTTCTTTGAGGAGCTAAACGTATTTCTCAAACTCTTTCTCAGAAAGGTCGGCACTAATGAATATAATCCTTAGCTCTTCTTCAGTACCCAAAATTTTCTTGTGTAAACTGTCTATTGTCGGTTGCCGCCTGTCTTCCATTTGCTTTGGAGCCATTTCAGGATGCTCGATCGTTTGAGGATCCTTTTCTAATAATTTTTTGGTTGTAACTATATTGACCGATGACTCTGCTCCTAGTCCTTGAAATTTTCTTCATTTTTCCTAGTCAATCCCAATAGGAATTTGAATTCCTTTCCCTTGATTCAAGCCGGTAGGTTCCACATAATCAAACTCCATACTCCTCATGATTTTCTTACTTATCGGACTATACTTTTTGAAGTCTTGCAATGTTAACCTATTGTAGTATACATTACTTTTGATCTCTTCTCCCACCTTTGCTTCCACTGAAGCATAAAATTCTATTGGCTCTGGATGTTTTGCACTAGCCTTGACTTGAACTCTTCCTGGGGCGGTTGAAAATGGCTTATTTCTTTCAACATATGGCAATGGCACCGTATAATTAGACTGTATGATTTTCAATTGTTCAGGTGATATCAGAGTTAATGGTGGTTGTCTTGGTTGTCTCAAATGTTTCGGAACGAAGTAGAATTTCTTCTTTGCTACTGCAGTCTTGGACGATTCTGCCTCTTCTGTTTTTTCTTTAGTCACATTTATTTGACAGTCCTTCAGAACTTTTCCCTCATCATTCTTTCTTTTATCTTCGGTGAACCCTTTATAATAACTTGCATCCGCAAAGAAGGACTCGACCTTTGTATATGGCTTCGCATTAGCCATTACCTTATACCGTGTTCCATCTTTACAGTATTTGAAGCATTGATGTAGCGTAGAGGGTACGATACTGTATTGATGGATCCATGGCCTTCCAAAGAGAAGATTGTAAGTTGTCACAGTATTTATAACGTGGCACACGACATTAGTAATCAACTCTCTTATTTCTAGTGTCACTGTGATTTTACCAAGTGCACGCTGCCCATCTTGATTGAAGCCCTGTATCATCTTTCCACTAGGGCATAGGTTAGAATGACGATAACCTAATTTACTCAACATCGAGAGTGGTAAGAGGTTCATCGCAAACCCATTATTAATCATAACCCGCTTAACCTTCTTTCCTTGGATATGGGCTTTCAACATTAGCGGTCTGTTATGCTCTGACTCATAGATTAGATCGTCATCAGAAAAGGAAATGACTGGTAGGTAATTTTCTCGCTCATCATGCTCTTAGCGTTCAAATTCTGCCAATAGAGTTTCTCTGACATCATGATTGGACAATGCTTGGACTAAGCTCTGTCAGAATTCTTCTGACAACTTCAGCGCATCGTAAATGCTTAATCGAGCTGGTGTGGCTTTTAGATGACTAACTACATCATAAGTCACCATCGCCATCTTACTCTTGTTTTCATTCCCATCATTATCATTTTTCTTCTTAGTGACTTCTCTCCTCATAATTCTGGCTTTTTTCTTCGCGGGACTTGTTACATTCTTTCTTGATCACAATGTAACAACTGCCACCTTCTTCGTCGTATTGTGGTTCTCTTCTTTTCTCATCTCGCGACCCTTTTCTCAGATCGTAAGCACGTTCATCGCTGCCATCGTACCCCTTTTCTTTTCTATCCCAATTACTATATCACCTCTATCTATCATCCATTGTATTATGCACTTCAATATATAACAATTTTCTATCGAATGTCCCACCAGGTGATGATAGTGGCAAAAATCTCTTTCTCTAGTTTTCGTTACATCTTCGGGGCGCTTGGGTTCTGGTAACGCAATTGTGTCGGCTTTTAACAGTTAGTTCATCATAGGAATAACATCTTCCTTGTCGAACGTGAACCCTTCATGAGAACTGAGCATCCAGGACCTTTTTCCACTGTATCTATTCCTTGATTGGTTTCATTCCTCTTTCCATTCGGGCCTGTTTTCCTTAGAGTCTCTTATATTTCTGCTTCTTTTGTCATGATCAACAGTATTTATGGCCATTCTGCTGGGTACTCTTGTAGTTGTCTCATGGTGAAATGCTGATATCTTGCGAGTCATCAATTCCAAAGCATGAGCTTTAGTGGCTAGGTCACTGAAAGTTCTGATGTCGGCACTGGTGAGTCCGAACGCGATCCCTGTCTCCATAGAATTCAAACAAATTTTGACCTATTTTTTTTATTTTGGTAGCTGTTTACATGAGGCTCCCAATGTTTTCCATTTATTTATAAATTTTTCCACTGGCTCTCCCTCTTTCTGCCACACAGAGGCCAATTCAGTAATACTAACATCATGCTCCAAAGAGAAGAAGTTCGACATAAAAGCATCTTGCATTTGTTCCCAAGTACGTGTTAACCCTGGTGCCAAACTGGAGTACCATCGAAATGCCTTATGCATCAGTGATGACCCGAACAACCGTAAATAATACTGCGGTACCATAGAAAAATTTTTCATGCTAGTGATGAAGTGCATTAAGTGTTCTTCTGACAATCCCTCCCCATTAAATTTCAGAAATCTGGATTTTTAAAATTGGTCGGGAATGGGATATCTTCTACCTCTCTTGGGTATGGTGTTCAGTACCTAAAACGACCAGTGCTTTCACATTCTCTTTCTACTCTCACAGCTTCTTCAACAACTTGTCTCACTTCATCTTGCATTACGGTTCTTACGGCTGGGATAGACCCCCGTGATCCTATCCCCTGTGGCTGAGAACCTTCTGGTTGATTTTCTTGCCTGTTCATCGTGCCCATCACTGGTGGAGCCACTATCTAGGCTACATTGTGTGCAAGGGTTGGCAACGCCTCTTTGAGATTTCTGAATTCTTCCATTAATGTCCTTTGCACTTCTGCCATTGCATTCATACGATCCTCTGTGGTCGGCATATTGTCTTGACTCGTTCCGGCCATATGTACCACAACTTCTCCACTCTTTGATGAAGCTGTAGTTAGCATGGAGCGAGAGTACGTCAATGCAATAGGGCTTATGAAGAGAGGAGAGGATAGAGTTCCATTCGACCTTTGGATAATTTCGGTGCTATTAACCGAGCGGGGTGACATGGTCACTGGTAAGCTTGTTAATAACGCCTTACCTTTCTGCTCCCTCATCCATTTGACCTTAGGGGTGATCAAAGCCAGGAAGTTACGCGACGCCAACCGTAGAACTTTTTTCTCAGGATATATTACAAGGGGAGCAAGTTCGGGATTTCTCCTTGCTATATTATGCATTACTGGCACTCCAATTCTTGTCAGTGGTGAATTTATTTTTACCACAGTTACACCTCGGGTCCTTGTTTTCTTGCGAGTGATGACAGTCTATTTGTCTCCTTCTTTCTGTGTTACTGGGGAAGCAGTTACAACTATAACAGTCGCTTGCGATTTTGTTTGTCGGCTCGATACTGCCTTATCTTTGCTGCCCTCAGTTTGTTTATTGACATACTCCACGACAAACCCCGTCATAGTGAAGTAGAAAACTGTTCTTGGTTGAATGGTTGCCATTGCCTGATTAGTCGCGGTGTTCTTTTCTTTCCTTCTTTAAAAAAATGGAAAAGAAAACAAAATTAACATCTATATTAAGTTATATTCTATTTTGGAGATGAAAGGCAGGATGTTCCCATTGAGAGTCGCCATTTTGGCACTTCGAAAGTGCTAAACAGTCACGATTACCCCCCTTGCAATCCTTAAGTTAATGCTCAAGTGAAAATAAACTCCCCAGTAGAGTCACCATTTTCACACGTAACTTGAATCCGGATGTCGGGCCTTTTCGCACTGTGTAATACCTTTCACACCGTGTAACTCTTCGTGTCATTGAACATATCTTCGATGTCATTGAACAATTCTTCGATGTCATCAAAGGGTGTTCGAGTAATCGAGAATGTGTCCAAAGTGTTCCAATGAGTTGCTTTAGAAATCTACAAAAATCTCGATGTCATCGAACTGCCTTCGATGTCATTGAGCAGGTCTTCAAGAAATCGAACAGGGCTTCGAAGTCATCGAGAACTACATTCATTTTGTCAAGTAACCAACTTGATTTTCCTATAATTCTTAGATGTCATTGAACACTAGCTTCAATGTCATCGACCAGCCGTCGATGACATAAACCGTGAAGTTTAGATTCTGTGAATTTCTACACTTTACACTTTCAACTTCCTTCCTTCTTCACTTGGTTTCCTTGAATCTTGGGATCTTGAAATCTTCAATCTTGGTCTCCTAAGATCGATCCCTTGCCATGGTGATTCTTGAGCATCAAATCTATGCTTTTAAAATTCTTTTCAATCCAAGTTCTCAAATTCACCTTTCAATACAAAAGTGTATAAAATATACCCATTACGCATCATCATGTTCATAAAACCAAGATATAAATAAGGGAAAATATGCAATATTTGACACTCAACACCCCCCCCCCCCCCCCCCCCCCCCGCCCCACAACCATCATTTTGCTAGTCCCGAGCAAAACCTACGTGACATAATCTTCAATTCTCAATGTTCAAACCTTTTCCAAATAATAATCTTTTGTGCAAACAAGTATGAATGTAACACCCCGAATTTTGGCCAACCTGGGATTAGACGTCCTTAGGCAATGGGTTAACTAAAACACCTGGGAAATTGCTCAGAACCCAATTCCATAGCCAAAGAAACCACTTAGTATTAATTCCTTTAGAAACTAAGCATAAGTTAGCTAGCGCAACGCTAGAGTAGCTAGGAAATAGTCTCTGATCACTTTAAATATGTTCTACAAGACCCAAAACTTGTAGAATCCATGGTGCTATGATACTCTAAAACCTCGGATCAAACTCTAAACCGGTTTGTTCTCTGGACCTCTTTGAAACTTTATATTGGATCTAGACCGCGCATCGAAAGTCCGATACCTTCTATCTTAGACCATTAGACCGCCTAGCTGGACTTGACAATCATTTCGAAAATCAAGTCCAACCGATAATCACAGGCTATTTCATTGAGCCCGGACTGAAGAGAGTGCGAATAGGGACAGATTTGGAATTTGAAATTCAAATCTGGCACACGACTTGACGTGTCAGTATTAAGCGTTCTGACCGTCAAAATTTAGCCAAATTACACCCTCGGATCAGGAAAAATTTCTATTTCATATCATGAGACTTGCAGCCCTGATCTACGTGCGGTGACTGCTGAACTGAAACTGGACCGCCACGTTCGATCTGCGAACCCTGCCGGACTGAAAACTTGATGTATGCTAGATCCAGTATGCATGAGCTTAAGACCGCATTTGGCCAGGGGACCACCAGAAATGCCTTTTTGGACCGAAACAACCCCGATTGGTTACCCCTCAAGTGAACCTTGTTCCCGAGCCTATTTCGGGCAAGTTTTAAGTTATAAAAGGGCTTGAAACCCTCACTCCTCTCTCCCATCCGAATTTGAGAAAAACCCTAGATTGGGAGAGAGAAAAGGTGAGAGTTTGTGAGAGAGATTGGAGGAGAATTTTCCTACCGTTGTGCCACTTGTTGCACGTGCTTTAGCAAGTTACTTTAATCACCTGACTGGTGATTTCTTCACATTTTCAGGTAAGAAAATACCTTGGAAGTTGCTAATTTAGTGTTCCCTTGGATTCATAGTGAAGTAGCTGATAGAACTTGTAAATCAGGTTCGTAGTTCGCCGTAGACGAGGCGTATACGCTCCGTTCGAATCGTTTCACCTATAAGGAAAAAGGTGCGGATTTTAGATGCTTTGATTGACTGTTTCCAACACTTTCAATGTCGTTTAATAGTAGATTATCGACGGCAACGCCATTTGACATGTACAACATGTTTTCCGTTTCCTGTTTCGTAAACCGACGAAGAATATGAGATTTAGGGCATTTTAGTCATTTGTAGGAAGTACTGTTTTCATTCATATTTTGTTGATGTGATTGACATGGTTTATTGTCGCATTAGAATATTAGGAATACGTGCATAATTAGTTTGGCGAAGAGATTCGCCTAAATGCGCACTTCGGGTCGACATACTATATGTAGACTTAAGTGTGTAGTGTAAGTGTTTGTATAAATGCTTGTATTAGTATGTATTGAATTAAATGGTGTTATGAATTAGTTTGAGCTTGATTTCTCAATTAATATGCTAGTGTAAATGGTTTCCTACATGTTAGCCATATGCATGATTTCATTATATGAATGAAATGCATGTGCTTGATGATTCACTTAAGTTATATGTTATAACATGTGCTTGATGATTTCATTATGATTTAGTTTCAGATTGAATTCTCAATTAATATGCTGATGGAAATGATTTTTTATATGTTGGCGATATGCATAATTTCATTATATGTATGAAAGGCATGTGTCAGATGACTTACTTAAGTTGTATGATATAACATGTGTTAACATGCTCACATGGTTGTATTTCATTTCTAATACTTTCACATGATTTGCTGATGTGATTCCATAATTGTTTGGGACTATACTTAGTCCAGGCAGTCGGTAATCGAGCGAATTCGTGGTTGGCTTATCTCGGCTACGAACGACGCGTCGATGAACGCGAGCCGTGTTTTGGAGTCGGCGGCAGTGGTTAGGCCACACGAGGTATTTTACACACCTCATGTCATTCGACTTGAGATGCAATCGTGCTAGTCGAGCCCGTCAAGTAACCCGACTGGCCGTTGTATGTTCACCCTGCATGAGTCATAACTGCTTGAACCTAGGGTACTGAACTTACCATTGTAAACCCTGTTAACTATGGTACCTCGATCCACGAAGACTCATGAGCCGGGCATGGCGGTATGGGACACCGTGGTAGAGCTGTCGGCCTACGCTGGGGCCACAAACCTCCCCGTAGTGACCAGTGAGCACCTATGTCTCGTGAGAAGATTATGGTGGTATAGGACACTATATTCTTACTCTCGGCCTACACTGATCAGGCGACGAGTCCTTTGTAGTGACCGCGAGCGTATTCTGAGTCTACGGGAGGCGACGACCCTTCAGTAGCAGTAGAGTACAGTAGGCCTGTATTGATAAGGTGATGGGGGAGCGGAGCAACGAGTGCGTGCAACAGCCCTGGCAGCCCTTGCAGCGACCTACAAAATATATATCGTATGAGATTTCTAGGAGTGACGACCCTAGACAGGATCTGTGTTGGGATTTATATAAGGAAAGTACCTTAGATTCCCAATCCTGCTGTTTGAATGGACTAATAACAACTCGAAAATCGTATCACCATAACATTGCATGTGCCTGGAAGATGTGAAGCACTTGAGGGTCGATTGCATGCCGCGGTCGTAAGATGGTGCCGTATGAGGGAGATCATCGGTGAGGGCATACATCACGTCATGTCATATTGCATTAACAATAGTATTAGGATTGTCTGATTTACTGCTTTACTATTATCACATGATTGATTTGTGAACATGCTAATCTCTGCTCTCTTATCCCACTGAGTTGATCACTCACTCCCACGTTACGGGATGGTGTTTCCGGACACCCACCAGTCCTTATTGTGATTGCAGATGATGGCGCGGCCTGTGAGGCAGAGTTGGACTTGATGATGATGAGGAGGATCTCTCCTTTATGCGTGATCTGATTGACGGGATTACAGGGAGGTTGATTAGATACCTTGACACTTGTCATTTTATATTTTTAGAACACTCATGTATATCCTTTTGGTTTACTTTTGGAGTATACATGTATGTATATAACCTGGTAACATATTCACACTCTGGAGACATACAACAGTTTATATATGTTATACATACTATCACAGTCTTCCGCTTGTAAATTTAACCATCTCTGGAGAGTGATATGCTGTTTTAGCTTAATCTCACTCATGTTTAATACATTATCACAGACAACATTCAATCATACATATCTATGTTGCGTAAATAACATTTTGGAACTCGGGAGTTGGGTTTTTGCTCGACCCCCCGATTTTCTGGATGTTACAATGAATGAGTAAAATTCAAAGAAGCAAGTGTGAAAATTTGAAAACCTAAAGCTAAATCACATGTGCAATCAATCAAATAGGTTCTTTATCAATTACTCAGGAGTATAAGTTCATATCCCAAGTTTTTCAATGTGCTCAATGAATTTTAACTTACTTTCCATAAAAATACTATCATTTCATAATGTTAGCCATACTCATCACCTCAAGATTGATTGAATAAACAAGAGTTGATTCCAAACTTATCCTTCTTTCCTTCTTTTTCCAGTTTTTTATTTAATATCGACATTCCCTTTTTACTTATTCATTCTTTTAGTCTTTTCGTGTTTTAGACTTTTCATTCTTTTCATCATACATGACCATTTTGTCAATCTCTCTATCTTTTAACTGGTTCTTTTCATCTTTTTAAGGTGGATAAAACTCTCTAGACTTAATTCTTAATATTTATCAATGATTCATATACTAATAATAAAAAATTCTAGTACAATTTATAAAAAATAAATTGAATGTCTCTTGTGATTTAGGTCAACATAATATTAAACTTCCTCTTATTCAATTAGATGAGAGAACTTAAATGATAGTCTACTCAGTTGATCAAACTCTAACAATTTAAAATTTCATCTCAATCTTATCATAATACTCAAAGCATTCTTAATTACTCAAAATTTTATTTTCCAAAGAAAACTTTCAATAATATTTCTGCTCAAAGACTAAGAAAATACTTATTAGTTTACCTATTCCACACCCCCAACCTAAAATCTACACTATCCTCGATGTAAAAGATATAAGCTTGCAATGCAAATGAGAAAACTAAAAGGAGTAGTGATGGAAAGGTAGTACCTCAAGAAGGAGAATTGAAGCTTTTCCAAAGTTCTTAACATGTAGATGGGTTAGCAGGAAGACTAAACTTATTGAAAAATAAACTATCCTAATCATAAATTCGTATGAAAGCAATAAACCTAATTATACCTCCATCAGACTAGGAGGTCAATCCTGATACACAAGATCAATCAGAGGTATACACATATCCTCTGAATCAAATTCTCAACAAATGGCTTGAGATGATGTCCATTTTCATTCATAAAATTCTTTATCTCGACGGCCCCCTGAGGATAGACTTCAGTAACAGTGAAAGGGTCGGTCCAACAAGATTGTAGCTTACATGGAAAAAGATGAAACCGAGAATTGTACAGGAGTAGTTTTTTACCAAGTGTGAATGATTTCTGAAGGATGTTCTAGTTATGGAATACCTTCATCTTGTCCTTGTAAAATCTCAAGTTCTCATAAGCGTCGTTCCAGATTTCTTCAAGTTCATTTAATTGAAGTTTTCGTAGTGAGCTAGCATTGCCTAAGTTAAAATTTAGATTTTTGATAGCCCAATAGACTATATGCTCTAGCTCGACATGCAAGTGACAAGACATTCTAATGGGGTCTTAAAAGCTATACAGTAAGCCCATAAATCATCATTCAAGTGGATTGACCAATCCTTACGGTTAGGGTTAATCATTCTTTCAGAATTTATTTCATTTACCTATTAGAAATCTCAACTTGCTCATTTGTCTACGGGTGGTATGGAGTGCTCACTTTTTTAGAGATGCCACATTTATTTATTAAGTTCTCGAATGGCCTATTTTAAAAGTGCAACCCTCCATCACTAATGATGACTCGGGGTGTTCCAAACTAGGAAACAATGTTTTCTTTTAAGAATCTAATGACCGTTCGATGATCATTATTTCAGCACGGGATCACTTCAACCCACTTAGTGACATATTCTACTATAAAAAAATATAAATATTTCCAAATGATTGGGGGAATGGCCCCATGAAATCGAAGACCTAACAATTAAATGATTCAATGATAGGAATTGGGTTTAGTGACATCATATTTCGACGAGACAATCCTCCTAATTTCTGACAACACTAAAAAGCTTTGCAAAGCTCATGAGTATATCTGAACATAGTAGGCTAGTAAAAGCCACACCGTAGAATTTTGGCTATGGTCTTTTTAGCAGAAAAGTGACCACCATAGGCCTTAGAGTGACAAAAGTATATGGTACTCTAATATTCATTATCTGGCACACATCTTCTTAAAATTTTGTTTGGGAAATATTTAAATAGATAAGGATCATCCCAGAAAAACTTACATACCTTAGTGAAGAATTTCTTTAGCGTGAAACTTGTGGCAAGATAATTTACAATGTCAGCAAACCAAGGTAATTGGGAAAGTTTAAACAATTGTTCGTTAGAGAACATGTCATTTATCGATGTTAGCTCAAGGGAATTGGGATGATCAAGCCCAGAGAGATGGTCAACCAATACATTCTCTACTCTTTGTCTCATATTTCTATGTCAAACTCTTAAAGTAGAAGGATCCATCTAGTATCATTCTTAGAAAGAAGGTATTTCAGTATAGCATGATCAGTGTAAATGATGATTTTAGATCCTATCAAGTGGGAACTAAATTTTCCAAAGAGAACACTATGGCTAAGAGCTCCTTCTACGTAGTAAAGTAGTTCACTTGGATAGAATTTAGAGTTCTACTCGCATATTGAATTACATAGGGCTTCTTCTCTTTTCTCTAACATAACACTTCCCTAATAGCATTATTAGACGCATCACACATAATCTCAAAAGGTATGCTCCAGTTCAGTGGCTGCATGAGAGGAAAAGTAGTCAACATAGCCTTGAGCTTAATGAAAGCTTCTTAGCATTGCTCTCAGTCCACTCGTATAGTGCATCCTTTTGAAATAAATTACATAAAAGGATGAGAGAGATAACTAAAGTCCTTTATGAATCATCTATAAAATCTGGTGTGTCCTAAGAAGGATAGCATATAACGAATGCACTAGGGTGGAGGTAGGTTAGAAATAAGATCAATTTTCACCGTGTCTATCTCAATTCCCTTGGATAAAATTATATGTCCAAGTATTATTCACTTGGGAACCATGAAATGACATTTCTCCCAATTTAAAACTAAATTCTCCTCCTTACATCGCTTCAACACACATTTTAGATTTTCCAGACACTCACTGAAGGATGGACCAAAGATAGAGAAGTCGTCCATAAAGATCTCTAAATATTACCCCACCATGTCAGAAAATATACTTAACATACATCACTGAAAAGTGGCGTGGGCATTACACAGTCCGAATGACATCATTCAGTAAGCAAAGGTACCAAACGGACATGTGAACGTAGTCTTTTCTTGATCTTTAATGGCTATCTCTATCTGATCGTAGCATGAATACCCGTCAAGGAAATAATAGTAAGAGTGACCTGCTAGCCTTTACAAAATTTGATTAATGAAGGGCAAAGAAAAGTGGTCCTTCCTTGTAATGATATTTAACTTCCTATAGTCAATGCACATTCTCCAACCAGTAGTAACTGTAGTTGGCATGAGTTTATTATCGACATTGGATACGATGGTGATTTCGAATTTCTTAGGAACTGAGTTCGACTCACCCAATGATTATTAAATATAGGGTATATGATACCCACATCCAACAACTTAAGTACCTCAGCCTTAACCACTTCCTTCATATTTAGATTTAATCGACGTTGTAGCTGCCAGGAGGTTTTCACATTATCCTCAAGATGAATGCTGTGAGTACAAATTAAATTATCAATTCCCTTGAAGTCCGCAATTGTCCATCTAAGGGCTCTTTTTTACTCAATGCAAATGGAAATAAGCACACTCTCCCGTTCTTTCTCAAGGTGGGAAGAAATCACCACTGGGTGTGTCTCATCTTGACCTAAATAGACATATTTACAATCAGCAGAAAAAGGTTTTAGGTCAAGCTTCGGTCCTTTGAGGCTAAATGTTGGAGGCACTACATTGATTTGGAGTAATTTCTCAAATTGTGGCCTCCACCGGTTAACTTTAAGTACTGGTATAGCATCAATCAAGGCATCCATCTCCCTAATCATATCATCATCTAAATCAGAGAAGTGAGCCAAGCACATATCTAGAGGGTTATGTATAGAGTCAAAAGTACTCTATATTCGATGAAAGAATTTATTAAGTTAATATCATGGATATCATCAACATCCTTTGACTGTTTGCTCATGTTTAAAAAGATATTGAGCTCCAATGTCATATTTCCCAAAGATAAATTCATAATTTCATTCCTATAATTAATGATTCTATTTATGTAGCAAGGAATGGATGACCAAGAATGACGGGAATTTAAGTGCTCATATCTACAATGAGTTGAATTTTCAAGACAATAAAGTCTACTAGATAGTAAAATTTATCAACCTAAACCAACACATCCTCAATCATCTCTCTCAGTATACGAACTGAGCAATCAACAAGTTGTAATGTTGTCTGGGTCGGTTTTAATTCACATAGACTCAATTGTTCATATACCGAGAAGGGAATCAAATTAACACTCGCTCCTAAGTCAAGAACTACATGCTCAATCTGGTGATTTCTGATAATAAAGTTGATAGTTAGGCTACCAAGATCTTTATATGTTTATGGTACATCTTGCTTAAGGCTGGCACTCACCTTTTCTGTCAGAAAAATTTTCTTTTGAATGTTTTACCGTCTTTTGGTAGTGCATAGATCTTTCAAAAATTTGGCATATGAAGGGATTTATTTAACCGCATCTAGTAGAGGAATATTAACCTTCACTTTTTTTTTTTAAAAAAAAGGTGCAGGATAGATCTTAGGACCCACTAACTATATTGTAGAGGAAAAAAGAAACTGTATATAACCTAGGCTATTCCGGCGAGACTACAACATAATAACAAGCCCACCTATCATATCTTATACACTATTGGTCTCTTAAACTCTCTCACAGAGCTGAGACCAGCTTTATCTAACAGAATGTGACCCTTGATTAGCCAAGGGAGGGAGGAGGTGATGTGGAACAAAATGTTAGCATGTGTTCTGCTACCATCTTTGACCAGACTGTCTACAAGGCTGTTAGCTTCTCTAAGGATGAGGGAGATCCGAAAAGGATCCCCTATCAAGGAGACACTTGATCCTGGCCAACCAATATGCCCATTTACAACTTTGACCTTCACTTGCTCAAGCACCTCTAGAATATCCTGAGAATTAGATAGAGGTTTTGGTGCAATCAACCGCTAGGGAAATGTTGCAATAGGCTTACTCACTCTTTTCGGTTCATCCTCATGTGGAACATTTCTATGTCTATCATTCTTAGTTTCTTATGGGTCCTTAGGATTTTCAGCCCTCGTCGGAATAGTCTTGTCAATAATCTTCCAACTCTAAAGAGTAGTGATAGACTTAGCCTGCTCCATCTGATTTGAAGAGCTTGGGTCACTTATTTCATAATGTAGTTTTGGATTGGGGAGAGGCTGGGCCGAATCCTCTTCTCCCAAATTAATTTTTTTGTATCAAGCCCTTGTATGTCCTTCTAAGGTCTTGAAAGGCTTGCAGCATACCTTAGTTAAAAATCTCTTGGTTTTATATGTATTTTAAGACCGGATCCTCTTGAGGTTTCCTTTGATTTAGAAATTGGTTAAGAATCCCTTGAGGAGTAGCAGTCCATTCCTCCAATTAAAATTTGGATGGTTCTTCCAACTTGAGTTATATATATTTGAGGTGGGTCCAATGAAAGGTTTGGTAGTTGTTTACGACATTTGATTGCTCATTCAATATCTTTTGAAAAACAGGAATTGGTAGTAAAATTTCAGTTGTATGTTTGCTACATTCACAAATATTATAAACAACTTCCGCCGCCTTTTCGAGTTCTGCCTTCTTAAGTCCATGGCCTTGACTCTTTTTTTTTTTAGTTTAACCACTCTTACATTTATATCATCTTTCTCTTTTAAAATATAAATTCCTCCCATTGCCTTTAATTAAGTAGGCTTAGAAGTGGTGGTTCTTAAGGAGGTATCCCATGATTGCACATTTTCAACGAGTTTATCAAAATAATCCCATGCATCATCGGCTTCCTTGTTCATGAATTCCCCATTACACATCATCTCCATAAATTGGAGCATGGATAAAATCAATCCTTCATAGAAAAATCTTGTTATCCTCCATATTTTATAGCCATGTTGTGGACATGAATTTATGAGATCCTTAAATTGCTCCTAGCATTGGAAGAAGTCCCATCCTCTTTTTACGCAAAATTCATGATTAATTTCCTTAAGGTATTCGTTTTATGATACGGGTAGAACTTTTTAAGGAACTCCTTTGTCATCTCAGCCCATGTGCCAATGGACTGTGATCTTAACAAATTGAACCACGACATAGCCTTTTCTTTCAAAAAAAAAGGAAATAATTTCAGTCTTACTGTGTCCTCAGACACATTTGGGAAGTCTTATGTAGATATTATCTCATCGAACTCTTTCATATGCAAGTATGGACTTTCAGATTCTAGTCTATTAAACTTAGGAAGGATTTGAATCACCCTCGATTTAACATCCACGGTTCCTGCATTCAATGAGAATATCATGTACGAAGGTGTACTCACACCTATCGGTTGTAAATAATCTCGTAGAGTTCAAGGCGGGGGTGCATGATGCACCTCATTATCATCCTCGGCCTCCTCAACTGGTTGTTAAGGTTGATGTGCAACTATGACTTCTACCGACTTAGAGGATCTTAAGTGGTGTCTAATCAAGTGATAGATAGGTAGCCCTTCAACTAATCCTCCTTCACTCGAGAGATAAAGAGTGTTGTCACGAACCCACTTAGGCATGAAACACTTGCGGCCCTTGAGTAACTAAAACAATTAAACCTAAGAAAAAGAAAACTAAAACCTATAGAAAATAAGAAATCCAATAAGATAAAAGAGAGTTGGAGAGAAGTTACCCAATTAGGGTTATGTTAGGATCCTACAAAATAGGAAAAATAATGTTAATCTCTAAAAATAATTTCAGAAAAATCCTAACCTAAAAGCATAACAAAAAAATAAACCATAATCTTAACCTAATTATAATACCAATTTATCTTAGAAAAATGCAACCGTAGTCCCTGAAAACGGTGCCAAAAACTTGTTCACAACCTCAAGTGTAGGGTCGCGATGTAGTAATAATCTTCGTGAGACTGAGGTTAAATCCACATGGACTAAACTCGCATGTATTCTGAAAGTAACTAGAAGTAGAACTAGAAGAAGATTTAGATTTAAATCTAAAATATAAATGAGTAATTGTGAATGGAATTTCAATAATCAAAAGGGAACTAAGGTGCCATGGATCCACTTGTAGCTATCAGGATGCTACTTTAATTTAAGAAACACAATTGGAATTTGAGTCATATCCTATCAAATTGGAAGATGAAGCAATTAAACCAAATCTGAATTTTTCATTGACCTAGCCACACATGAAGGAGTATTGTGGTGATTGGAATGGATTCTATCATCCTACCATGCCCAAGAGACGATGGTGAACAATATGATTTACCAATCTCACAATCTTATAAAAGGGAAAGAAGATATTCAAAGCTATCACGTCATCTATTGTAATTTGAGTCATAATAAATCATAGAAAAATGAAAATATTCCTTAAATTCAACCTAAAAATCAATGAGGTTCAAGAAAATTAAGAATTAAACTAAGATAATCATCTCAACATGTTACAAGCTTCACCTCTTGGCCCTAGCTAAGAGGTTTAGCCAACCGTAAACATGATTAGATCCAAAACACTAAAAGAAAGCATTAAAAATAAATAAGGAAGCAAAACTCTTGAGAGGCTGCTCCACCCTTTGACTCTTCTTCTTAAAACTTAATTCATATTTAAAACTCCTTAAAGAACCCATATTATAGCCTTTGTCCGACCATCTTTGAAAATTGTCTCAAATTTATGCACTCTGCATAACACTTTCAATGTCATCGAACAGTCTTCGATGTCATCGAACATAACTTGAATCTAGAAGTTATGCCTTTTCGCACTGTGTAACACCTTTCGGACTGCATAAATCTTCATCTCATCGAATATACCTTCGAAGTCATCGAACAATCTTTTCATGCCATCGAAAGGTGTTCGAGTAATCGAGAATGTGTCCAGAGTGTTCCAGCGAGTTGCTCCAAAAATTCGTAAAAACCTCAATGTAATCGAACTGCCTTCGATGTCATCGAGAAGGACTTCAAGCAATTGAATAGGGATTCGATGTCATCGAGAACTACTTGCAATTTGTCCAGATACCAACTTGATTTTCATGTAATTCTTCGATGTCATTTACACGTGTTCGATGTCGTTGAATACTGGCTTCAATGTCATCGACAAGCGGTTGATGACATAGACAGTAAAGTTCAGATTCTATGGATTTGTACACTTTGCACTTTCGACTTCCTTCCTTCTCCACTTGGTTTTCTTGAATCTTGGATCTTAAAATCTTCAATCTTGGTCTCCTAAGATCCATCCCTTGCCTTGGTGATTCTTGAGCATCGAATCCATGCTTTTAACATTCTTTTTAATCCAAGCTCTCAGATTCACCTTGCAATATAAACATATATAAAATATACTCATTAAGCATTATCATGTTCATAAAAATAGGATATAAACAAGGGAAAATATGCAATATTTGACAATCAACAAAAATCAAAAGAACTATATAAGATTGTTGAGGTGACCCTGTGAAAACTTTGAATAGTGAAAGACAAAATTACGAGGGTAGTAATTTTGGGAGTGGAGTAGGTGTGGGTTAAGCACCGAACCACTATAAGTCCTTTTGAATTGTGGTAATTATTTTAATTCTTTATAGGCTTTCATTGTGATTGATTAGCTCTTGCTATGTTTGATATTTTGATTTCAAACACACCGTGAAATAAGGTTGTCTTACCTAAATCTTTTAGGTGAAGGTTGTTCTATGAAGTATTTGATATTAAGAATTCGTTGAAGATCAAATGGAGTGGGTCTGGACTAATAATTTCTAATTATAGGAAAAGGGGTAGTATATTTAATTTCATTATATTCGATTTCAGAGAGAATTTTTTCTAAAGGAGATATATGGTTTTTCAGTGTGGTTGATTGATCCAGGAATAAAGATATTAGCTTTTTTTTTTGTGATTTCTTCTAACATATCTTTTATGGAGTCTTTAAGTGCAAATTGCATATTTTTAGGGAATTCACGTGGTTTGAATAGAGGTATTTGGTTATTAATGTGAGATGAAATTTGTATAGTAATAGGGTCTAGGGAAGCATTATATAAATATTTTGTTAAGTGTTTGATTTTATTTGTAACATTTTCTATTTGATTAGCTTGGTCTTCTATTGTTTGTAAATTGTGATTTGAATAATTCTTTTGGTCTATTATGGTCTTAATTCCTTTTATAATAGTAAAATTAGTTGAAGTAATCAGGTCACTGTTTTGCATGCTTTTAAAGGGGGTAGCTTGAATTTTGGTATTTTTTATATTTAGTTGAATTGCATCAGGAGGCAGATGTGTGGAAGTAGTAGTTTTTTTTCCTATTGTCTTCCATTCTTGAGTTATTTTTGTAATTATATTTACTTGTTTATTTTTTGATTATGTAGAATAAGAATGATTACCCCAATTAGAAAATCATTCGAAAAATGAGATATTTTCTTTGTATTGTCTATAATATTTAAAATGTGATTCTTTCATATAATCTTATTTGTATTATTATAGATATATTTTATAAAAAATTTCTCTATTTTATTTATTATAGTCTTGATTCAACTCATAACTTATAAATTGTTTATCTATGATAAATTCCTTTCCTAAGACAAATATTCTTGGATCCATTTGTGACTATGTTAGTGATAGAGTGTCTTGGTCTTACTATTGAGTTGTATAGTATGGTTGAGTGATATTAGATTGTATTCTTGTCCCTTGAATTTTAGGTTCTTCGGTGATATTAATTCTCACATCATTATCTAGTCATCTACTTCTGGTTATGATTTCTGGTTGAACTTGTGGTGTTTCGATTCTAGAAAATGATGATCATCTACTACTGTCAATATCATGTATGTTTAGAGTAACATGTCTTGCAAGGTTAAATCAAATTTCTACAGATCCATCTATATGTTTTACTATTTTTTTTAAATTTCTATTTTTAACTTGTTGGGGAGATTGTAATTGTGTTAAATTTCAACTTTGTGGTAGATGAATTTGATTCCATGTAATGACTTTTAAGACTACTGTATTAGCTTTATTCATATCTGTTTGTAATAGTATAGTCTGACCTTTTAGATTTCTTCTAATTACTCTTGATTCTATACTAGTATTCATAACTTTATAATGAATCCAGTATACTGAGGATAATGGTAAACTCCCATCCATTAATTGATAGCCACTTGTTTTAATATTAAGTGTTAGTGCATGTAAAATATTAGGATCTTTTAAACTTACAGTATAGTTTGGATAACAGTTGAAGTAAATAGATCCATTAATAAGCTAGACTTAATAATTCCTAATATAGAATCACGAAAGTTTAAATGCATACAATCTCTTAAACATATTAAAGTACAAGCATTTAATGCTTCTCTTGCTAATGGTTAAATTGCTACTTATACTAATCCAATATGAAAGTACCTATATTTCTTTTTTATATGGTTTATGATTGCTTCTTCATAAAATAACTTTAAGGTTTCATACTCATTATTTAATCATATAGTTTGTTTTCTAGTTTTGATGGCATAATCAGACATAAATTCAAACGTTCTTATCTTATATATTTCTTTTATGGGAACTTTTAGTGGTTTTCAATTTAATAAATTTTTATTTATGTTTTCATAATTTATTTGAGAACTATGATTTAATCTTATAGTTTGTTTTCTAGTTTTGATGGCATAATCAAACATAAATTCAAACATTCCTATCTTACATATTTCTTTTGTGGGGTAGTTTTCAATTTACCAAATTTTTACTTATATTTTCATAATTTATTTGACAACTGTGGATGATATTATCATTTAATGTAAAGGAAGAACTTGCTTCTGATGTACGAGAGATATTGCTATTATTACGAAATAGCCTATACATCATTCCACTATTTATGATATTGTTTAGAGACTAGACTACTCAATTAATTGTTTCGGGTTTTACTGATCAACTCAAAGGCTGGTGGGATAACCATATGACCTTACAAGATAGAGAATTTTTATTATCTACTATTAAATTAGAAGCAACTGGACAACTATTTTAGACCAAGAACAACCTATTCAAAATGTAGTTAATACCCTTTTATATACAATCATTAAACATTTTGTAGGAGATCCGAATAATATTAGACAAAGAACTAGTGAGATCTTAAATAATCTTCGATGTCCAACATTAGACGACTTTAGATGGTACAAAAATACTTTTATCAGTAAAGTAATGATCCGACAAGAATGTAATATGTTATATTGGAAAGAACGTTTTATTGCAGGATTATTAAAACTATTTGCAGAAACAATTTGACAAAAATTATGATTATAATGGGAATATACCCTATGATCGAATAACATATGGAGATTCAATAGTTTTTATTACAAACGAAGGATTAGCCTTATGCACAGATATTAAACTTAAAGCTAAAATGAAAAAAAAGATAGAAAACTAACTCGACATGAATTAGGGAATTTCTATGAACAGTTCGGATTCAAAAAATTGTTGCTCCTTCTGAAAGAAAAAAAAAAAAAAGATTAAAACAAAAATATTTTAGAAAGAAAAACTATATAAAAAATTTAATAAATTATATCATTGGAAACAAAAATATCAAACTCCTAAAAGAAAAATATATAAAAACAAAAAGGCTCATCATTCTAACTTTAATAAGAAAAAACAATTTCAATCTTACTTTTAGAAAAAATCAACCTACTACAAATGTGGTAAAATAGGCCAATTCGCAAAAAAAAAAAAAAAAAAAAAAAAAAAAAAAAAAAAAAAAAAAAAAAAAAAAAAAAACTGTATCTTAAAAAAAATAAAATTAATGAACTAGAAATAAATGAAAAATTAAAACAAGGATTATATAACATTTTAGAAGAGCATTCATCCTCTAACTCCTTAGAATCTAGCCAAGCAGACTCAAAAGATTTGGAAGATAATATACAAACTATTAATGAAAATACTAGTAACATAGAATCAATAGACTCCAAACAAGAAGCAGATTCTAGTTCAGAAGAAGCAGATAAACCAGACTAAGAAGAAAAGATTGGTACATGCTTAAAGTGCTCAACAAAATCTATATGTACATTAACAAAAGAACAAAGAATTTTATTAGACTTTGTAGA
Source organism: Magnolia kwangsiensis (assembly GCA_037074715.1). Classification (NCBI taxonomy): domain Eukaryota; kingdom Viridiplantae; phylum Streptophyta; class Magnoliopsida; order Magnoliales; family Magnoliaceae; genus Magnolia; species Magnolia kwangsiensis. The sequence continues at coordinate 85,134,496 of CM073572.1, read as the reverse complement.
ACATTTACATGATCCTAACTTAAAACGAATGTACTTACAAAACCTAGAAGAATCTCTATCTAAACCAGTAGAAATAAATAATCTATTAAATCCATATAATATTACAAAAATTTTAGATAAATTCCAAGAAACTTAAGAAAAAAATATTAACTTTAAATGATTTATATTTAGAAGTAAAAGAAAATAAAAGAGAAATATAATATTTAAAAAAATAGATTAAATACTTACTAGAAAATCATAATAGCTTAAAAGAACAAATATACTTCTTAAAATCCAATAAAGAACCTCATATAGAAAATACTACTGATAACCAAATAGATGCACTAAATATAATTATCAACATAAACTATAAAAAATGACATGTAAACCTAACTGTTGTTATAAACAAATAATTCCATATCCATATAATTGCCTTAATAAATACTTGAGTAGATATGAATTGTATTCAAGAAGGATTAGTATGCAGTAAATATTTTGAGAAAAATTTAGAACAATTAACAGGTGCCAATGGATCAAAACTCTGAATAAATTATAAATTATCAAAAGTGGAAGTATGTAATCAAGGAATATGTTCAAAAATAACTTTTTTATTAATAAAAGATTTAACACAACTTGTCATACTAGACACACCATTTTTAGAATTAATCAGACCATTTAACGTACACAATTTTGGAATAAAAACTAATATAATAGGTTAGGATCTAACATTTGAATTCATCAGTCCTCTAAAAATTAGGGATGTCAACTAATTAAAGGTAGTTTTAATAATAAAAAAAATCTAAAAATATAATTACACATAAAAAATAATATATTAAGCAAGTTAAAAATTAAATTCGATATATTAAAATCAACGAAGATCTAAAATTACCAGAAATAAAAAATTGAATTAAAGGTTTTAAAGAATTATTAAAGAAGGAAATATTTCTGATCTACCCACAACATTCTAGAATACAAAAAGGCACATAGTTCGATTACCTTATGAACCAGATTTTCATGAATCACAAATACCTACAAAAGCCAGACCAATTCAAATGTCAAAAGAATTATTAGAATATTGTAAAAAGGAAATAGAAGAACTACTATAAAAGGGTATAATAAGACATAGTAAATCATCGTGGAGTTGTTCAACATTTTATGTTAACAAATCAACCGAAATAGAAAGAGGAGTTCCAAGATTAGTAATAAACTACAAACCACTAAACAAAGTATTACAATGGATGCGATATCCAATACCAAACAAAAAGGATTTATTAGGGAGATTATATTTAGCAAATTTTTTATCAAAGTTTGATATGAAGTCAGGATTTTGGCAAATACAAATAACAGAAGAAGATAGATATAAAACTACTTTTAATGTGCCTTTTGGCCAATATGAATGGAATGTTATGCCATTTAGATTAAAAAATGCACTATCGAAATTTCAAAACGTCATGAACGACATCTTCAATCCCTATATTCACTTCATCATAGTATATATTGATGGTGCCTTGGTATTTTCAGAATCTTTAGAATGACACTGGAAACATTTAAGAATATTTCTAAACATTATCAAAACAAACTGACTAGTTGTCTCAGCAACAAAAATCAAATTATTTCAAATCAAAAATAGATTTTTAGGACATCATATATCTCAAGGAACAATCATACCTATAGAAAGAAGCCTCGAATGTGCATATAAATTTTCCAATGAAATTAAAAATAAGACATAATTACAAAGATTCTTAGGGAGTCTCAACTATATAGGAGATTTTTATTAAGACCTACATAAAATATGTAAACCATTGTATGATAGGTTAAAAAAGAATCCTCCTCCACGGACTTAACAACATACTAATATAGTAAAATCAATAAAACTTAAAATTAAACAATTACCATTATTACATATAAGCAATCCATTAGCCCCTAAAATTGTAGAAACTGATGCATCAGATTTAAGATACGGAGGAATCCTAAAACAAAAGAAAAATGATTCAAAAAAACTAGTAAGATTTACTTCTGGTTCCTAGAATGAAACTAAAAATAAAATAAAATTTATAGCACTATCAAAAAGGAGATTCTTTCTATTGTATTATGTATTTCAAAATTTCAAAGTGATCTTCTAAATTAGTGTTTTCTTCTTCAAATATATTCAAAAAGTGCAAAATATATTTTGGAAAAAGATGTTAAAATTTTAACTCATAAACAGATTTTTGACAGATGGCAAGATATTTTATCAAGTTTTGAATTTCAGATTGAATTTATTAAAGGTGGATATAATTCTTTGCCAAATTTCTTATCTAAAGAGTATTTACAAGGCAATAATGGCTAGTAGATCGAAACCTATAAGTAAACAAGACTATGCTATGCCATCTCCATTAAATGCAAGACCCATTTCTCATTCTCCAACCACATCTTCTCCAGCAAAACCAAGATTAGGGAGTCCTTTTGGAGGACAATTAGGATCTTCAATAGGAACAAGACAAAGACCTACCATTCTTTTTTTCACAAATCCTTTTAGTCTATTAACTTCTCTAACTTCTTCTTCCTCTTCTACTCCTCAAACATTTGCAAGTAAATTAGTCGATACCAATACAGGATTACAAGATCATCCCTCTTTCCAACTGATCTTTCATTCTCCTCCATCCCCTACAAACATTTTTACTTTAGAACCACAATATTTTTACAAACTAGAAGTTTGCCCAATAATACTCATTAAAGAAGAATTCAAAGATAAACCTATCCCCCTCATTATCCAACAATGTTTTTATAAGTGCTATGGTTGATAGCTCCTTTATGTTGTCGAATTTTGTGGTGTTAAAAACACTATCTATGTCTTGTGAAGCTCATTGGTATATATGTTCAAGACATTGCATCACTAACACGTTGCTTCAAGATAAGAATGCAGATTTACCTCAAACCATTTCAAGAAATGCAAGTACAAGCTACAACGAAAGAAGTAATCTTGTCCAAAGACTCAAGTTAGTGTTCATCTCATAATGAAGTGTAGTTCAAGCTCTAGAAGATCTCAAGTTCAATGCTACATCAAGTATAGAGGTCTCAAGCTTCACAATTTTCAAAGGTCAACTATCAGATGAAGTCTCAATGTTCATATCTCACTTTCAAGGTATGATTGACCTTAGATTGACCTTAGGGTAGGTCATTTTGCATACATAATTCATATTAAATATTTTTATATGAATTTGGTCTATTTTAAGACTGGTACTGGACTCTATTCGACTAGTCCTAGCACTGGCTTGACCAGTCCAAGAAATTTCATGACCAGTCCTAAGTTTGTTGCATATTTTTAGAATTCTTGATTGTGCCATGACTAGTGCTGAAGACTGTTCGACTACTTGTGTGAACAGTGCAGGACTCGTTCAAGACCAATCCTAGAACTACAACTCAAACTCCAGTAACTAAATCAGACTGCCTTTTACTAGCCGTGTGCAGGTCACGACCGGTCGTGGACAGCCTTCAACCGGTCATGAACACCCTACGACCAGTTGTAGAACAATTTTATCCGATCGTGCTAAAAATTTTAAAAATCCATTTCTCCTACGACCAGTTGTAGATAAATTTCTATAACTATAAATAGACGATGAGTTTCAGAGTTTGATAACTGAATTCAAGAAAAATCAAGGGAACACTCTGAGATAAGTTTATGTTTATTTTAAGTTACATTGTGCAAATGCTAAAGCACTAAATGCAATCATTTACGCACTATCACCGGATGAATTCAAAAGAATTGTATCTTGTGATTCTGCAAAGTAAGCTTGAGATATTTTAGAAATGACACACGAGGGAACATCAATTGTCAAGAAATCTAAGATTCAAATCATCACAACCAAATTTGAGAAAATGCGTATGGAAGAAAATGAAATGTTCATGGACTTCTATATAAGATTAAATGACATTGTGAACTCTATGTGGGGTCTTGGTGATAAAATCGCAGAATGTAAAATTTGTGCAAAAATACTGTGCTCATTTCCTAAACGGTTCAATTCTAAGGTAACTACAATCCAAGAACTTCATGATACAGACATTATGAGGTTAGAGGAATTAGTTGGCTCTTTATAGACTTATGAGTTGACTTTTAAAGCTCCAAAAGGTAAATCTACTGCCTTAAAATCTTCTAAAAATAGTTTTCAAGAAAATAATAACAATTCTCATTTAGAAAATTCTGAAGATGATATGGCCCTTTTAGCGAAAAAGTTTTACAAAATTTTCAAAAGTAAAAAAAGAGTTGATTTTTAAAAATCAAATGATAAAAAGAAATCTAAACCTAAAACTTGAAAATCATTAAAAGACAGTCAGTGTTACAACTGCCATGAATATGGGCATTTAGCGAACAAGTGTCGTAAAAAGGACAAACCTAAAAAGAAGAGTATGTTGGCTACTTGGGATGAATCCTCTGATTCAGAAACCTCTTTTGAATCAGAAGATTCTGAAACCAAGCAGGCAGAGAAGTGAAAGCCCTTATGACTCTATCCAAATTCACATTTTCAGATAATGATTCAGAAAGTGAAGAAAATCTGAACAGTGAATGTGAAAATGAAGATGATCTTCAAGATGCTTACAATGCCCTATATAAGGAAAGTTGTAAAATTGCTGTGAAACTTAAGCTTCAAAAAGAAAAATTTTCAAAGCTTAAAGAAAACTTTGAATATCTTATTTTAGAAAAATCTCATATTTCAAATTGTTTTGAAAAGACTAAATGCGATTTAGAATTCAAAACCTCCCAGATTAAAAATCTAAAATATGAAAATGAAAAACTTAAACTTGAAGTCTCTTCTCTTTTAAGTTTAAAGGATACATGAAAGTATGCCTAAGGAGATCCAAAGTTAGAAAAACTTTTATCTAGATCAAGGAAATGTGGAGATCGATCCAGTTTGGGCTATAATAAAAATGTTCCTCTTAAACAGAAGAATACGCCTCCTAAGTTTGTAAAAGGAGAGACCTTAAACTCAAAAGGGAAAAGTGTAAGTTAAATTTTTTCTAAAAATACTAAAAAAAATTTAAAACCTAAAAGCAACTATATCAACTATAAAAATTAGAACCGAAACCCTTTAGCTGAAAAAATAATTGATTTGCTTACGGATCTTTTAAAAACTAACTTACTAGGTCATTCTTACAACAACTACAAATAAAAGAAGGCTGAATTTACATCTAAACCCAAAATAATTATGAAATGGGTTCCTGAGGTTACCTGCTTGGTTGCTCACACTGCAAAGCTACAAGCCATTCAAAGTGGTACCTAGATAGTGGATGCTCAAGGCATATGACTGATGATAAAGGTCTATTTACCGATCTCAAAGACATGGTTGATGGTTCAGTCACCTTTGGTGATGGCAGCAACTGCAAGATTATTGACTAAGGTACGGTTCAACTCTATAATCTCCCTATGTTTAAAAATGTTTTATATGTTGAAGGATTAAAACACAATCTGTTAAGCATATCACAAATATGCGATAACAATCATAGCGTAAAATTTTCTAACCAAGGTTGTGAAATTTTAAATAATAAGGGTTCAGTAATCTTAACTGGTCGCAGAACTTCTAATACTACTATATAGTTAGTGAATCTAACTCATCTAGTCAAACCTGTTACATGGTCCATACCAATGAGACAGATTTTTGGCATAAACACCTTGGACATGTACATTACTGTAATTTGTATAGACTGAGCAAAAGAGAACTGATAAGAGGTCAACCTAAATTATAAAAGATAGATAAAATCTGTGGCAAATGCCGGATTGGAAAGCAATCAAGTAGCTCTAACAAGAAGGTGAACTCCAATGCCACATCAAGACCACTCGAGCTTCTCCATATGGATCTTATATGACCTACCAGGATGGAGAGTCGAGGTGGAAAAAAATATATTTTGGTAATCGTGGATGATTTTACCAGATTCACTTGGGTAGCCTTTTTAAAGGATAATTTAGAAACCCTAGAAGAAGTGAAAGGAGTTCTCAAACGGATCCAAACGGAAAAATATTTTCAAGTTTATAAGATCTGTAGTGATCATGTATTTGAATTTGAGAATATCAATTTTGAGAAATTCTATAGTGATCGGGGGATATTACATGAATTCTCTGCACTTAAAACTCCATAGCAAAATGGAATTGTTGAAAGAAAAAAATAGAGTGCTTCAAGAAATGGCTAATGTAATGTGGAATAGTATGAAGTTATCTAAAAACCTTTGGGCTGAAGTTGTGAATACTGCCTGTTATATAATTAATAGGGTTTATACAAGTAAATCGAATAATAAAACGACTTATGAAATGTGGTTCGATAAGAAGCCTATTATCAAATACTTTCAAGTTTTTGGCAGCAAGTGCTATATTTCACATGACCGTGAAAATCTAGGTAAGTTCGTTAGTAAAAGTGATGAAGGGATCTTTGTAGGATACTCTTTAACAAATTGTGCATATTGAGTACTAAACAAAAAGATCGATGTAATTCAAGAATCTATAAATGTAGTTATAGATGATCACTTGAATACACTTGCCCCAAGTTTAGATAATGATGAAGTTCTTTTAATCGACAAACTAAATACTTCATCAAGTCAAAACAATTCTAAATTGAGGACTGTTAAAGATCATCCAAGTACTCAGATTCTTGAAAACCCTCTCACTGGTGCGCGCACTCATAGACAACTAGAAGATATATGTAATTATGTATGTTTTACATCCCAGATTAAACCAACTAACATAAAAGAAGCCCTTACTGACGAAAACTGGATTATTGTGATGCAAGAGGAGCTTAACCAAATCGTGAGAAATGATGTTTGGTATCTTGTTCCTAAACTGAAAGATAAACATATTATTGGAACTAAGTGGATTTTCAAAAATAAGTCTGATGAACTTGGAAATATAATTCGAAACAAGGCTAGGCTGGTTGTTCAAGGATGCACTCAAATTAAGGGTATTCATTATGATGAAACGTTTTCCCCAGTAGCTTATCTTGAGTCAATCCGACTATTTATTTTCATTACTTGCTTTAGAAAATTTAAAATTTATCAAATAGATGTGAAGAGTTCCTTCTTAAATGGTGATCTGCATGAAGAAGTGTATGTTGAACAACCTATGGGGTTTGAAGACCCTAAGAACACTGATCATGTCTGTCGCCTTAAAAAATCTCTCAACGGCATAAAACAAGCTCCGAGGGCATGGTACGAGAAATTGACTAAGTTTTTACTAAGCCATGATTTTTAAATGGGAAGTGTAGATAAGACTCTTTTTGTTGAGAAACTTAATGATCACATCTTAATTGTGCAAATGTACGTTGATTATATTACTTATGGATCTACCTGTTCTAACATGACTGTTGAGTTTGCAGATTTAATGAAATCTAAGATCGAAATGAGCATGGTTGGGGAATTGAACTATTTTCTTGGGTTACAAGTAAAATAACAACCTAATGGTATTTTCATTTCTCAGACCAAATATGCTCTGAACTTGATCAAAAAGTTCAGATTTGAGAATGGAAAGAATTTTAATACTCCTATGAGTACAACCTTAAGACTCTAAAAAGACTCTACAGGTACAAATGTGAATCCTAAATTATATCGTAGTATGATTGACATTTTACTTTACTTAACTGCTAGTAGACCTGATATTTCCTTTACTGTTGGTATTTGTACAAGACATCAATCCAACCCTAAAGAGTGACATTTAACTGCTGTTAAGCGGATTATGCGATAAGTCGCAAGTACTGTAAATCTCGATCTTTGGTATGCTCATGAAACTAGTGTTCAATTAGCTGGGTACTCAAATGTGATTGGGCTGGAAATATCGATGATAGGAAATCAATCAGTGGTGGTTGTTTTTATATTAAAAATTGTTTGATTTCCTGGTTTAGCAAGAAGCAAAGTTCTATATCGCTTTCAACTGCCGACGCTTAATACATCACAGCAGGAAATGCATGTACTCAACTTGTTTGGATGAAACACATGTTAAGCAATTAGAGAATTGCACAGGATACAATAGTTTAATATTGTGATAATTTTAGTGCTATAAATATTTTAAAAAATCCAATCCAACATTCATGTATTAAGCACATTGACATTAGGTTTCATTATATTCATGAATTAGTGGAAGAAAAAATAATATCCTTGCAATATATTCCGACCGAGACTCAACTTGCTGACATTTTCACTAAACCGCTCGACAGAAGCAGGATTAATAAATTGAAATTTGATCTTGGTATGTGCATTCTAAATTTATTATTAATGCATGTGTGTATCATAATGTATATATACTTAATATTTTGATGATTTAAATTTTAATTTTTTATGAAAATTACATATTTTAGTTGGTACATGACCATTCGTGGATGTACTCGACCGATCATGGTACGACTGGTCGAGGACAGCTCAAGACTGGTCATGGAGCATGTTGGGACTATTAAAATTTGGGCAAAATCGCATCTTCCTTATTTCCTATTTCCTCTCTAATGAGCCGACACCCGACCAGTCGAACCCACCAGCCTGATCTTCAAGGTTAGTGCATTTTTTCAGTCAATCTTGTAGATTCATGTTATATTCTCTTCTTTTTTGTCATTTGAGTACTTGATTTCAATCTTTGTTGAGATTTTGGGGTTTTTCTTCTTCATTTACTGATTTAGAAAAACCCATCTCTACTTCCTTTGTGATTTCTTGTTTCTTTGAGTTTCTTATTGAAAATGGATGCTAGAGGGAGAAAGAAAACTTCTCGTGGTCCATCTTCTTCAATATCTACTCCAATAACTCAGCGCCACCTTCGGTCACCCGAAGATGATCCCCCATATGTGAGGGGATTGCGTTTGTGCAAAGTTATTGTTGAGCTTCCTATATTTCTTGATCACATTGCTCCATTTGGTATCCTTCCACTCCAAGCTGTTGGATGGGATAACATATGTTTGTATGTATTGTTGATTTTTTGTCTGAGAACTTGACTTTTAAAATTGATACTAGAGAAGGACAATTTGAAGTTGACCGCCATCTGATTACAGGATTAATGGATATACCTATTAATGATGAGGTTATTCCTATTCATACTCTAGTTGAGAAACCCTCGGAATCTGAAAAATGAAAGCTCACTAGAGATTTATGCAATATGAATATGCAATGGACTCATAAAGGGAATGTGCGCCCCTCAAAGTACTTGTTATCCAGTGTAACATCTCGAAAATCGAGGGGTCGAGCAAAAACCCATCTCCCGAGTTCCAAAATGTTATTTATGCAACATAGATATGTATGATTGAATGTTGTCTGTGATAACATATTAAACATGAGTGAGATTAAGCTAGAACAGCATATCATACTCCAGAGACAGTTAGATTAACAAGCGGAAGACTGTGATAGTATGTATAACATATATAAACTGTTGTATGTCTCCAGAGTGTGAACATGTTACCAGGTTATATACATACATGTATACTCCAAAAGTAGACAAAACGAATATACATGAGTGCGCTAAAAGTATAAAATGAAAAGTGTCAAAGTCTCTAATCAACCTCCCTGTATTCCCGTCAATCAGAACACACATAAAGGAGGAATCCTCCTCATCATCAAGTCCAGCTCCGCCTCACAGGCCGCGCCATCATCTGTAATTGCAATAGGGACTGGTGGGTGTCCGGAAACACCATCCCGTAACGTGGGAGTGAGTAGCTAACTCAGTGGAATAATAGAGCAAGGATTAGCATGTTCTCAAATCAATCATGCGATAATAGTAAAGCAATAAATCAAACAATCCTAATACTGTTGTTAATGTAATATGACATGACGTGATGTATGCCCTCACCGACGATCTCTCTCATACGGCACCATCTTACGACCGCGGCATGCAATCGACCCTCAAGTGCTCCACATCTTTCAGGCACATGCAATGGTATGGTGATATGATTTCCGAGTTATTATTAGTCCATTCAAACAGCAGGATTGGGAAACTAAGGTACCTCCCTTATATCAATCCCAACACAGATCCTGTCTAGGGTTGTCACTCCTAGTAATCTCATACGAGGTATATTTTGTAGGTCACTGCAAGGGCTGTCAGGGCTGTTGCACGCACTCGTTGCTCCGCTCCCCCATCACCTTATCAATACAGGCCTACTGTACTCTACCGCTACTGAAGGGTCGTCGCCTCCCGTAGACTCAGAATACGCTCGCGGTCACTACAAAGGACTCGTCGCCTGATCAGTGTAGGCCGACAGCAAGAATATAGTGTCTCATACCACCATAATCTTCTCACGAGACTAGGTGCTCACTGGTCACTACGGGGAGGTTTGTGGCCCCAGCGTAGGCCGACAGCTCGACCACAGTGTCCCATACTACCATGCCCGGCTCATGAGTCTTCGTGGATCAAGGTACCATGGTTAACAGGGTTTACAATGGTAAGTTCAGTACCCTAGGTTCAAGCAGTTATGACTCATGCAGGGTGAACATACAACGGCCAGTCGGGTTACTTGACGGGCTCGACTAGCACGATCGCATCTCAAGTTGAACGACATGAAGTGCGTAAAACACTTCGTGTGGCCTAACCACTGCCGCCAACTCCAAAAACACGACTTGCGTTCATCGACGCGTCGTTCGTGGCAAATATAAGCCAACCACGAATTCGCTAGGTTACCAACTGCCTGGACTAAGTATAGTTCCAAACACATATGAATCCACATCAGCAATCATGTGAGAGTATTGGAAATGAAACAAAACCATGTGAGCATGTTAACACATGTTATATCGTACAACTTAAGTAAATCATCTGACACATGCTTTCATACATATAGTGAAATTATGCATATCGCCAACATATAGAAAATCATTTCCATCAGCATATTAATTGAGAATTCAATCTCAAACTAAATCATAATGAAATCATGAAGCACATGTTATAACATACAAATCAAGTGAATCATCAAGCACATGCATTTCATTCATATAATGAAATCATGCATATAGCTAACATGTAGGAAATCATTTACACCAGCATATTAATTGAGAAATCAATCTCAAATTAATTCATAACACCATTTAATTCAATACATACTAATACAAGCATTTATACAAACACTTACACTAAACACTTAAGTCTACATATAGTATGTCGACTCAAAGTGCGCATTTAGGCGAATCTCTTCGCTAAACTAATTATGCACGCATTCCTAACATTCTAATGCGACAAAAAATCATGTCAATCACATCAGCAAAATATGAATGAAATCAGTACTTCCTACAAATGACTAAAATGCCCTAAATCTCATATTCTTCGCCGGTTTACGAAACAGGAAACGGACAGCATGTTGTACATGTCAAACGGCGTTGCTGTCGATAATTTACTATTAAACGACATTGAAAGCTTTGGAAACAGTCAATCAAAGCGTCTAAAATCCGCACCTTTCACTTTGTATATGTATCATTTCGAACGGAGCGTATATGCTTCGTCTACGGCGATTAGAGAACCTAATACACAAGTTCTATTAGCTACTTCACTAGGAAACGAAAGGAACCTCAAATCAACAACTTCTAGGGTATTTTCTTACCTGAAAACGCGGAGGAATCGTCGGGAAAGTGATCGGAGTGCGTTGCCTAAGCACGTACAGCACGTGGCACAAGCAGCAGAGAATTCTCTCCCACCTTCTCTCACAAACTCTCACCTTTTCTCTCTCCCAATCTAGGGATTTTTACAAATTCGGATGGGAGAGAGGAGTGAGGGTTTCAACCCTTTCTATAAGCCCAAACTTGCCCGAAATAGGCTCGGGAACAAGTTTCACTTGAGGGGTAACCAAATCGGGGCTGTTTCAGTCCAAAAGGTCATTTCTGGAGGTCCCCTGGCCAAATACGGTCGGACTTAAGCTCATGCATACTGGATCTAGCACGTATTAAGTTTTTAGTCCGGAAGGGTTCGCAGATCGCACGTGGCGGACCAGTTTCAGTTCAGCGGTCACCGTACGTAGATCAGGACTGCAAGTCTCATGATATAAAATAAAAATTTTTCCTGATCCGAGGGTGTAATCTGATTGAATTCTGACGGTCAGAATGCTTAATACTGACACGTCAAGTCGTGTGCCAGATTTGAATTTGAAATTCCAATTCTGTCCCTATTCGCACTCTCTTCAGTCCGAGCTCAATGAAATAGCCTGTGATTATCGGTTTGACTTGATTTTCGAAATGATTGTCAAGTCCAGCTAGGCAGCCCTAACGGTCTAAGATAGGAGGTATCGGACTTTCGACGCGCGGTCTAGATCCAATACAAAATTTCAAAGTGGTTCAGAGAATAAACCTGCTTAGAGTTTGGTCCGAGGTTATAGAGTATTATACAGTCATTGGTTCTACTCGAATTGGGTCTTGTAGAATGTATTTAAAGCGATCAGGGACTATTTCCCAGCTACTCTAACGTTGTGCTAGCTAACTTACGCTTAATTTCCATAGGAATTAATCCTAAGTGGTTTCTTTGGCTATGGAATTGGGTTCTGAATGATTTTCCAGGTGTTTTAATTGACCCACTGCCTAAGGACGTCAAATCTCAGATTGGCCAAAATCTGGGGTGTTACATCCAGATACAGGGTTCTTCATAGAATCTTTATTTCAAATCTGTATCCACATTCTGGTAATAAAACAGAGATGACTTCCTTTGTGGTTCGTGTTTTGCACTCTGTTATCTTTGGTACTAAAGTTTTCCTTCCATCTTTGATATGTCATTCCATCATTTAGTTTCGTCTCCATCCAGGTCATAGTGCATCCCATTTGCCTATCTTATGATTGTTTTAGCTACTCATATGTTGGTCACTATGCCTGTTGGAGAGGCTCTCATCCATCAACTTATTTTTAACAATTCAAATATTAACAAGATGAAATTAGATTTGGCTTCTGGCCAAGTGGATGTTGGTGGTGTGGAGCTGAAGCAGGTAATGAAGAAGAAGCTTATGATCTTCCACCAGATGATATAAATATGGATGATATTTTTGATAAAATTGAATCTAATTCTGCTAATGATCCTGATTATGAGCCATCTAAGTTTGATGCTCGTCTTCGTGCTCTTGAGGAGAAGGTTGAAAATATGAATGTTTCCCATGATTTACAGTTCAAACATATGCGCAAGTATCTTAGGTGCTTAAACAAGGGTATACATCAACTTGAACCTTCCATGCCTGCTCCTTCTTCAGGATCTGATTGAATGATTTACTCTTTGGTTTGTAATAACTTTAAGTCTACTTGTGATGGTTTGTGAACTTTATTTGGTTTACTAACTTTTGTTTAGATTTGTTAATGGTATGTGTTAATATGCTTATATCTTGCCTAGTTAATTTTCTTTTACTCATGTTACTTATCCTCTTCCATATCTTCATTTTTCCTTTGTCGAATTTTGACAAAAAGGGGGAGAAGTAATGTAAAGTTTAATATTGTTGATGGTTTTGATGTTTTTAATAAGTGTGAGCAGTAGCATTTTTGTGATTGTGATATATATGTGCTACTCAGGGGGAGTATATGTGTTCATTAGGCTATGTACTAATAGATGTACTAATTGATGCTAATTGATGATAACTGGTGTACGGTGCATGAGTCTTTAACTAGGATGTGACTAGTTTTTATATTTATTGTTAAGTGTGTTTTGTCACAAATTTGATAAAGGGGGAGATTGTAAATGCTATGGCTGATAGCTCCTTTATGTTGTCTAATTTTGTGGTGTCAAAAACACTATTTGTATCTTATGTAGCTCATTGGTATATATTTTTAAGAAATTGCATCACTAACACGTTGCTTCAAGACAAGAATGAAGATTTACTTCAAATCATTTCAAGAAATGAAAGTATAGGCTAAAACGAAAGAAGTGATCTTATTCAAAGACTCAAGTTAGTGTTCATCTCGTAATGAAGTGTAGTTCAAGCTCTAGAAGATCTCAAGTTCAATGCTACATCAAGTATAGAGGTCTCAAGCTTCACAATTTTCGAAGGTCAACTATCATATGAAGTCTCGATGTTCATATCTCACTTTTAAGGTATGATTGACCTTAGATTGACCTTAGGGTAGTTCATTTTGTATACATAATTCATATTAAATCTTTTTATATGAAGTTGGTCTATTCTAAGACTAGTGCTAGACTCTATTCGACTAGTCCTAACACTGGCTCGACCACTCCATGAAATTTCAGGATCGATCCTAAGTTTGTTGCAAATTTTTAAAATTCTTGGTTGTCCTACTACCAGTCCTGGAAACTGTTCGACCAGTCGTGTGAAGAGTGCAGGACTTGTTCAAGACCAGTCCTGGAACTACGACTCAAACTCTAGCAAATAAATCAGATTGCCTTCGACTAGTCATGTGCAGGTCATGACCGATCGTGGACAACCTTCGACCGATAGTGAACACCCTACGACCAATTGTGGAATGGTTTTATCCAATCACTGTAAAAATTTTAAAAATCCATTTCTCTTACAACTAGTCGTAGTGTCCATAGGACCAGTAGTAGAAAAATTTCTGTAACTATAAATAGACGACGAGTTTCAGACTTTAATAATTGAATTCAAGAAAAATCAAGGGAACACTCTAAGATAAGTTTGTGTTTATTTTAAGCTACATTGTTCATATTTAAAATTCTCTTTTGTTAGCTTTATAGATTTGATTTTCTTTCTATATTCCAATCTGATTTGAAAAGAGGAATTGTTGTATTCCTTCTTCTTGAAATCAGAATCAAATAGAGCTAGCCCATTTGGTTTAATTTAAAATCAATATAAAACCTAGAACCATTTCTTAAGTGAGTATTGGACATTGAACTTCTACATTCGAACTTCTACTCTGATTGGTTCTTTTGGGCTACTACAAAAGGAGATTCCAGGCATTTTACATTTGTGTAAATTTCTTTTATTTTGGTTTTATTTGGAATTAAGCCAGAAAAATCTCGATCTATTGGTTATCTGAGGGAAGCCAGAAAACTCAGAAGTGAGGGTTTTTGAATTGTGTAAGCCCTTTAAAAAGATACATTTGTGAAGCTTTTAGGTGAACCTGAGAAAACCTATTTTGATAGTAAACGCTAATATCCACTATATGAGGATATTTGGAGTGGAGTAGCAAGCTGTGTGGCTGTTATTTAACAGTTGGTGAATAAACAGGCGAACCACTATAACTCTTTGTGTTTTGTGGATGTGTGCTTTATTTTTCTATCTTTGATCATTTAGAATTGTGGGCTGTGTGTGTGGATGTGAATGTTGTAAATTTACATTTCAAGCATTGTGGGGAATGTTGTAATAATTTAAATTTAAATTTTTACAATTTATTTCAATTACTTGCTATTCTTTTATTCCTCTTCATTTTGAGTTGTTGATACAAAGACCTTTCTAGAAATGAGGTTGTCCTATCTTAAACCTTTGGTTTTTGGTGTAAGGTTGTCCATTCATGGTTTTTGGTGTAAGGTTGTCCTAAAAGGTATGGTCTATGCATTTTTCTACCAAAACCCGAGTCTTTCACATTCATGATTTTTCATTTTCACCAGAAAACAAATTTAAATTTCCATTTATGGTTTCACGCATTTTGGAATTATTTTGGACCAGATACAAGAATTTTACCTCCTTTAATACAAGAAGGATTTACTTACTTTAACTATTGAAAGGGCCTAGCTATATGCCTTAGAGGGGGGGTGAATAGGGCAATGCGAAATAAAACTTATAACAGCGGAATAATAAAAGAAATAAAGAACAATGCTGAATTTAAAGTAATCTCAATAGCCTAAAATAAAGAGATTGATACTTTATCAGTTCTAAGGACAACCTTACACCAAAAACCAAAGGTTTAAGGTAGGACAACCTTATTTCTAGAACAACCTTGTATCACAAACCAATGAGGAATAAAAAGCAAGGAAATCAAAATAACTTACAGAAAATAAATCCTAAGTTATTACAACATTCATCCACACTTTCTTGAAGTGATTACAACATTCATCCACAAACACTTACCACAAAACAGAATGAAACAGTAAAACACATCCACAACATAACGATATATAGTGGTTCGCCTGTGTGTACACCAACTGTTATCCAACAGCCACACAGATTGCTACTCCACGCCTAATATCCTCACACAGGGGATATTAGCATGCACTATCAAAAACCCACAATCTGAGTTTTCTGGCTCTCCTCAGATAACCAATACAATGAGATTTTTCTGGCGAATCTCAAACAAAAACCAGAGAAAGTAAATTACAAAAAATGTAAAATACCTGAATCACCTTTTGAAGAAGCCCGGTAGAACCAATCGGAGTAGAAGTTCGATTCAACGTTCAAAGTCTAATACTCACTTTAAGAATGGTTTTAAGTCTAATTGATTTTAAATCAAAAGGGCTAGTTCTATTTGATTTTAAATCCAAGAAGAAGGAATATCAGAAATTCTCCTTTTCTAATAAGATTGGAATGTAGATCAAAATCAAATAACAATAAGCTAGCAAAAGGAATATTAAATAAGCACAAAGTAGCTTAAAACAAACACAAACTTATCTCAGAGAATAGCCTAAACATTGCTTGAAAAGAGTTGAATTGAATTGCTAAAACTCTGAAGTTCGTGCACTATTTATAGCTTGAAAAATCCCATCTACGACTGGTCTTAAAATCCTAGGACTAGTCGTAGCTCGAAATATTTTTAAAGATTTTCACGGGATTGAATTTTCTGTTCCACGACCGGTACTGGGCGGTCTACGACTGGTCGTGGGCCATCGACGACTGATCGTGGGACACTTACGACCCGTCGTAGGACCTCAAAAATGGTTGCTGGAGTTTAAGTCGTAGGGCTACGACTGGTCGAAGGATGAGTCGTATAACTCACAGGACTGGTCGTAGGATGTCCAGGACTGGTCGTAGGACAGCCTAAAAGATTCAAAACTCTTCAACAACCTAGGACTGGTCCTGAAAAACTTAAGACTGGTCGTAGCAGAGCTAGGACTGGTCTTGAAGTCCCTAGGACTGGTCTTAGAACACCCCAAACAAGCATATTGAAATATATGAGTTATGTATCCAGAATGACCTACTGTAAATCTCATCCTAAGGTCAATCTAAGGTGACACAAAGCTTAAAAGTGAGATGGACTTGAAAGTCTGAACACTCAGATGACCCTTAAGAGAAGGTTGAGAATATACAAAACTTGTAGTAGGCTTCTTGAGCTTGATCTTGACTTGATAAGGTCTTCTAATATACTTGAACTTGATTGAATCTTGAACATACAAACTTGAAGACTTCAATAGTTGAATTCTTCATCCATATCTTGAAAACTTTCTTTATTTAAGATCTTGTCTTGAAATGCGATGACTTGATTGTAATAAATAATCTTCAATCATAAAACACAAGATATACAAGACATAGATATATGTTTTGGCACCACAAAATTTGACAACCAAAGGGATATGAAATCATAGCACTTACAATCTCCCCCTTTGTCAAATTTGTGACAAAACACATAACATAAAAGATAATAAGGAATCATGAGCCATAAAATCACAAATCACTCTACTCCCCCTGAGTAAAACGAGTACTGCTCATGAAAACAATCAATAACATCAATACTATATATTCTCATACACATATCCTTCTTAATCAATTCAAACAAATTACTCCTCCTTTCCATACAACTCCCCCTTTAAGCTTTAACTCTTACTACTCCCCCTTTTTGTCACAAACTGACAAGGGAAAGGCACAATAGGAAGGAGAACATATAGAGGAATAAACAGATAATGAGAAAGAGATATGAAAGGACATAATATAATCCTGAAGCATCAAGTCATAATCCATAATCGAAAATACAATATCCAAAAGACAATGTTATCAAACCATAATCCATAATACATATCCAAAATAAAAAGATGATACTATCCAAAAGATAATTCACCTAATCTGATCCAGAGGAGGGATCAGGGATAGTCGGATCAATCTGGTGTAACCCCTTATTAATGTGACGAAGATATTGTCGCATGTACTTAAATCGCATATCATGATAATATTCATATTATCAATCTGGTGTAACCCCTTATTGATAATATTCATATTATCAACCTTTTCTTCCAATGCATGAAGGTGTGCATCAAAACCAGATGGATCATAATCTGGATCATTAGGTGAATCAATTTCTATATCATCTTTTTAGTCATCCATATTAACATCTTGTTGAGGAAGATCACCAGCTTCCCCTTCGTTTCCAGCATCACCACCAACACCACCTTCATCGACTTGGCCAGGGAGCAGATCCAATTTCATCTTATTAAGATTGGAATTGTTGAAAATAAGATGAGAAATTGGTGCCTCATTAACAGGTTTATCGACAAGTATATGAGTGGCTAAAACAGTCATAAGATAACCGAACGGAATATCACTATGACCTGGATGGAGACGAAACTGAATAATGGAATGACAAATCAAAGAGGGAAGACAGACCATGGTACCGGAAGCAATAGAATGCAACACTCGAATTATGAAAGAAGTCAATTCGATTTTATTGCCGGACCGAGTATACACATTGGAAATGAAGAATCGATGTAATACTCTGTATCTAGGTAACAAATACTTTGAAGGGAGCGCATTCGCTTTATGTGTCCATTGCACATCAATTTTGCATAAATCTCGTGTTAACATGCATTTTTCTGATTCAGATGGTTTGTCATATAAAGTATGGATCGGTATACCTTCATCATTAACAGGTATATCCATAATACCTGATATCAAATGATGGTCTATTTTAAAATTTTCTTCTCTAGTATCAATTAAAAATGTTAAATTATCAAGAGAAAATTCTGAGATGCATGTTACCATTGATTGAGCAATGGACAGGTATGCAGGTCCACCCCAAAGAAAAATGTTAGTCCAGTCAACAAATTCAAGAAGAGGGACAATACCAAATGGAGCAATATGATTGAGATCAGCGGTATGCTCAACGATAATGTTACGGACATGAAAATCCCGTACATCTTGAGTATCATCTTCGGGTGACCGAAGGTGCTGTTTTGTAATCGGTGTAGATCTAGATGAAGATGGACCACGAGATGTTTTCTTTTTTTCTTTAGCATCCATATTCAAAAAGATATACAAAGAGCAAGAAAGATGCACAAAAGAAAGATGAGTTTTCTCTAGATCAGCAAATTGAGAGGAAACCCATGAAAAACCCAACAAAAAATGAAATCTAGCTATACTATGAACAAATCAAAGCATAGAGAGCAAGAATCTTTAAGAAAAAATGATGAAATAGGACTCACCTTGAAGAAAAATAGAAATCTTATGACTAGTCGAGCCACGACTAGTCGTAGGTCAGTGTGGAAATGAGGAAGAAAAGAATTTTTCCTAAATATATCACATTCACGAGATCCACGACCGGTCGAACCATGACTGGTCATGTACAACCACGACCGGTCGAGTATCGACCAAAAAGGTATTTTTAATGAAAAAATTAAAATTTAAATACAAATAATACTAATATAGTACATTTTGATACATGAAGCAAGAATATTCAATGTAAAATGCACATATCAAGATCAAATTTCAATTTATTAAACCTGCTTTTGTCGAACGGTTTAGTAAATATATCAGCAAGTTGATTTTCGATTGATATATATTCTAAAGAAATAACTTTTTCTTCAACCAATTCACATATGTAATGATACCTAATGTCAATGTGCTTAGTACGTGAATGCTGGATTGGATTTTTGGAAATGTTTATAGCATTGAAATTATCACAATGTAAGATCATTGAATCTTGATTAAATCCATAATCGCTAAGCATGCGTTTCATCCAAACTAGTTGAGTACATGCATATCCAGTTGCAATATACTCAGCCTCAGCAGTGGAGAGCGATATTCAGCTTTGCTTCTTGCTGAACCAAGAAATTAAGCAATTTTCAATGTAAAAACAACCACCACTGGTTGATTTTTTATCATCAATATTTCCGTCCCAATCAGCATCTGAGTACCCGACTAATTGAACACTAGTATCAAAAGGATACCAAAGTCCCAAATTTATAGAACTTGCGACATATCTAATAATCCGTTAAATAGCAGTAAGATGAGATTCCTTAGGATTAGACTGATATCTCGCACAAATTCCAACACTTAATGTAATATCAGGTCTACTTGGAGTAAGATACAACAAACTACCAATCATACTACGATATAGTTTAGGTTCTATATCTTTTCCTGTAGAATCTTTTGAGAGTCTTAACGTTGTACTCATAGGAGTATCAAAGTTCTTACCATTCTCAAATTCAAACCTCTTAATCAAGTTTGAAGCATATTTGGTCTGGGAAATGAAAATTCCGTCAGGTAGTTGTTTTACTTGGAACCCTAGGAAATAATTAAGTTCGCCAACCATGCTCATTTCGAACCATGATTTCATTAACTCTGCAAACTCAATAGACATGTTAGAACAAGTAGATCCATAAATAATATCATCAACATATATTTGAACCATCAAAATATCATTGTTATACTTCTTAACAAAAAGTGTCTTATTGACACTTCCTACTTGAAAGCTATGACTAAGTAAGAATTTAGTCAATTTCTCATACCATGCCCTGGGTGCTTGTTTTAGACCATAGAGAACCTTTTTTAGATGAAATACATGGTCAGTGTAACGCCCGTGAAAAATCCGTACTTGGGCTCGAGTACCAACTCGACCCGAAATCGCGTAAAATTAATTTCCGTGGAAATTAAGCGTAAATTAGCTAGCGCAACGCTAGAGTAGCTGAGAAATAGTCCCTGATCACTTTAAATACGTTCTACAAGACCCAAATCGAGTAGAACAAACAACTCTACAACACTCTATAACCTCGGATCAAACTCTAAGCAGGTCTGTTCTCTGGACCACATTGAATTTTTGTATTGGATTTAGACCGCGCGTCGAAGGTCCGATACCTCCTATCTTAGACCGTTAGAACCGCCCAACTGGACTTGACAATCATCTCGAAAATCAAGTCAAACCGATAATCACAGACTATTTCGTTGAACACGGACTGAAGAGACCGCGAATAGGGACAGATTTGGAATTTCAAATTCAAATCTGGCACATGACTTGACGCGTCAGTATTAAGCGTTCTGACCGTCAGAATTCATCCAGATTACACCCTCAGATCAGGAAAAATTTCCATTTATTATCATGAGACTTTCAGCCCTGATCTATGTGCGGTGACCGCTGAACTGAAACTGGTCAGCCACGTGCGATCTGCGAACCCTGCCAGACTGAAAACTTAATACGTGCTACATCTGGTACGCATGAGCTTAAGTCTGATAGCAATCGACTAGGGGACCACCAGAAAGAAGCTTTTGGACCGAAACAGCCCCGAAATGGATAGGCACCAAGTAAACTTCGTTCCGGAGCCTGTTTCCGGTGTTTTTAAGCTTATAAAAGGGGTTGAAACCCTCATTTCTCTCTCCCATCCGAAAATTGCAACCCTAGAGAAAAGGAGAGAGAGTTTGAGAGAGAGATAGGAAGGGATTTTTCCTGCTTCCGAGCCACCGATTGCTGCTGCTTCAGCAACTCTTCCCAATCACCTGGCTGGTGATTTCTCCGTTCTTTCAGGTACAAAACAACCCTAGAACTTGCTGATTTAGGGTTTATCCAGATTTAGGGCGTGTTAGCTAACGTATTTCGTAAATCAGGTCCTCCTACTGCCATAGACGAAGCATACACGCTCCGTTCAAAATCCCGCACCCGTAAGAGACTAGGTGAGGATTTTAGACGCTTTGATTGACGGTTTACAATGCTTTCAATGTCGTTTAATAGTAGATTATCGACGGCACCGCCGTTTGACATGTACAACATGCTCTCCGTTTCCTATTTCGTAAATTAACGAAGAATATGAGATTTAGGGCATTTTAGTCATTTGTAGGAAGCGTGGTCTACATTCATATTTCGCTGACGTGATTGACATGGTTTGTTGTCGCATTAGGGAGTTAGGAATGCTTGCATAATTAGTTTGGCGAAGAGATTCGCCTAGTTGCGCACTTTGGGTCGACATACTATATGTAGACTTAAGTGTGTAGTGTATGTGTTTGTATAAATGCTTGTATTAGTATGTATTGAATTAAATGATGTTATGTAGTAGTTTGAGATTGATTTCTTAGTTAATATACTGAATTAAATGATTTCCTACATGTTGACTAAATGCATGATTTCATTACATGCATGGAATATATGTGCTTGAAGATTTGCTTAAGTTGAATGTTATAACATGTGTTAACATGCTCACATGATTGTATCTAAATTTCAATACCTTTACATATATTGCTAATGTGATTCCATAGATGTGTGGGACTAGACTTAGTCCAGGCAGTCGGTAACCGAGCGAATTCGTGGCTGACTGGTCATAGCCACGAATGACGCGTCGATGAACGTGATTCGTGCTTGGAGTTGGCGGCAGCGGTTAGGCCACGCTAAGTGTTTTACGCACTTCATGTCGTTCGACTTGAGATGCGATCGCGCTAGTCGAGCCCGTCAAGCAACCCGACTGGCCGATGTTTGTTCACCTTGTATGAGTCATAACTGCTTGAACCTAGGATACCGAACTTACCATTGTAAACCCTGTTAACCATGGTACCTTGATCCACGAAGACTCATGAGCAGGGCATGGTGGTATGGGACACCGTGGTCAAGTTGTCGGCCTACGCTGGGGCCACAAACCTCCCCGTAGTGACCACTGAGCACCTAGACTCGTGAGCAGATTATGGTGGTATGGGACACTATATTCTAGCTGTCGGCCTACACTGATCAGGCGACGAGCCCTTTGTAGTGACCGCGAGCGTATTCTGAGTCCACGGGAGGCGACGACCCTTCCGTTGCAGTAGAGTACGGTAGGCCTGTATTGATAAGGTGATGGGGGAGCGGTGCAACGAGTGCGAGCAACAGCCCTGGCAGCCCTTGCAGTGACCTACGAAATATACATCGTATGAGATTACTAGGAGTGACGACCCTAGACAGGATCTGTGTTGGGATTGATACAAGGAAAGTACCTTAGTTTCCCAATCCTGCTGTTTGAATGGACTAATAACAACTTGGAATTCATATCACCATAGCATTGCATGTGCCTGGAAGATGTGGAGCACTCTAGGGAGTGTGGCATGCCGCGGTCGTAAGATGTTGCCGTATGAGGGTGATCGTCGGTGAGGGCATACATCACGTCATGTCATCTTGCATTAACAGCAGTATTAGGATTGTCTGATTTACTGCTTTACTATTATCGCGTGATTGAATTGTGAACATGCTAATCTTTGCTCTATAATTCCACTGAGTTGATCACTCACTCCCACATTACGGGATGGTGTTTGCAACACCCACCAGACCCTGTTGTAGATGCAGGTGAGGCCGAGATCCAGGAGTTGGAGCCAGAGATCGACGAGGACCAGGACGAGTTCTCGTATATGCAGTATCACGACGGCTTCCCGTAGGCGACCTGGATCGATGGGGTTTCAGTGGGACTATTTTGAACATTTTATTTTTGTTCATGTGTATGTATATGAGGCTCAGAGATGTAGTCATACTTTGGAGACAAATGATATTTACTTTGTTTTTTCATACAATGATATATATATATTGTTTAGTCTTCCGCTTACTTTTATCACTGGATCTGAAGTATGAATTGCAGTTTTGGTATACTTTTACTCATGTGAATGCTTTAAATCAGACAACATTGAATTATAATCATTTTTGATGCATAAGTGACGGTCTGGAACTCGGGAGTTGAGTTTATACACGACCCCCAATTTTCAGGGTGTTACAGTCAGATAACTTAGGATCTTCAAACCCTGAAGGTTGTTCAACATACACTTCTTCATGCAAATTTCCATTCAAGAAAGCACTCTTTACATCTATCTAATAAATCTTAAATTTTTTAAAGCATGCGATGGAAACAAAGAGTCTGATTGACTCAAGGCGATCAACTGGAGAAAAGGTTTCATCGTAATCGATGCCTTCAATCTGAGTGTACCCTTGTACAACCAGTCTAGCCTTGTTTCGTATAATATTTCCAAGCCCAACAGACTTATTTTAAAGATCCATTTTGTTCCAATAATATGTTTATCTTTAGGTCTAGGAACAAGATACCAGACATCATTACGAACAAATTGATTAAGTTCATCCTGCATAGCAACTATCCAATTTTCGTCAGAAAGTGCTTCTTTTACGTTGACCGATTTTATTTGGGATGTAAAACAAACATAATTACATATGTTCTCAAGTTGTTTGCGAGTACGAACTCCAGTGAGAGGGTTTTCAAGTATTTGATTGGTTGGATGATCTTTAACAGTCCTTGGTTCAGATTCTTTTTAACTTGATGAGATATCTTGATTGTCAATAATAAGAGCTTCATCATCATTTGAACTCGGGGCTGGTGTATTCAAATGATCATCAATGACCACATTGATGGACTCTTGAATCACACCAGTTCTCTTATTTAGAACCCTATAAGCTCGACTGTTCAAAGAATAACCAAGAAAAATACCTTCGTCACTTTTCGTATCAAACTTACCCAAATTTTCACGATCCCGTCAAATATAACACTTGCTGCTAAAAATCCGAAAGTATTTGGCAGTAGGTTTCTTTTCAAATCATAATTCATAAGCAGTCTTATTATCAAATTTATTGGTATAAACCTGATTAATAATATAACATGCGGTATTAACTGCTTCAACCCAAAGATTTCTAGAGAGCTTCATGCTATTCAACATAACATTAGCCATATCATGAAGCACTCTATTTTTTCTTTCAACAATACCATTTTGTTACGGTGTTTTAGGCGCGGAGAATTCATGTGATATTCCCTGTTCACTACAGAATTTCTCAAAAGTACTGTTTTCAAATTCAAATCCATGATCACTACGGATCTTACTAACATGAGAACCTTTCTCATTTTGGATTCGTTTGATGAGCTTTTTCACTTCATCCAGGGTTTCAGTTTTTTCTTTTAAGAATGATACCCAAGTGAATCTGGTATAGTCATCTACGATAACCAAGATGTATTTTTTGCCTCCTCGACTCTCCGATCTGGTTGGTCCAATAAGATCCATGTGGAGAAGCTTGAGTGGTCAAGATGTGGTATTGGAGTTCACTTTCTTGTGAGAGCTCCTAATCTGTTTGCCCAACTGGCATTCACCACATATTTTGTCTACTTTTTACAATTTGGATAGACCTTTAATTAGTTCTCTTTTGCTCAATCTAAATAAGTTTCGATAGTGTACATGTCCAAGGCGTTTATGCCATAATTCAGTCTCATCGGTATGAACCATGTAACATGATTGAGTAGATGAGCTAGCATCACTAACGATGTAGCAGTTTTTTAAAGTTCTGCGACCAGTTAATATAACAAAACCCCTTTTATCAAGTATCTCACAACCTTGATTAGAAAACTTCACATTATGGTTGTTATCGCATATTTGAGAAATGCTTAATAGGTTTTGTTTTAAGCCTTCAACACATAAAACATTCTTAAATAAGGAAAGGTTATAAAGTTGAACCATACCTTGGCCAATAATCTTGCAATTTCTTCCATCACCAAATCTGACTTACCCTTCAGTCATATCTTTAAGATCGATGAATAAAGATTTGTCACCTGTCATATGCTTGGAGAAACTACTATCTAGGTACCACTTTGAATGGCTTGTTGCTTTGAAAGCAGTGTAGGCAACCAAGCTGGCAACTTTAGGAACCCATTTCAGAACTGTTTTGGGTTTAGGAGTATAGATGGTCTTTTTTTGTTTGTTGTTATAGGAGTGACCTATAGAGTTAGACTTTAATAGCTCCTTGAGTAGATCAATTATTTTTTCAGCTAAAGGATTTCAGTTTTGAAAATTAAAGTTGACATGGCCACTATTAGGTTTTTGAAAAGTCCTAGCATTTTTGGAAAAACCTTGATAAGTATTCTTTTCTTTTGAGTTTGAAGACTCTCCTTTTATAAATTTAGGAGCAATGTTCTTTTATTATGGAGATGTATCCTTATCATAGCCCAACCCGGATCGATCGCCACATTTTCTTGATCCGGACAATAATTTTTCCAATTTTGGATCACCATGGGCATATCTCCAAGTGTCTTTCAGACTCAAAAGAGAAGTAACCTCATTTTTGAGTTTTTCTTTTTCAAATTTCAAATCTTCAATTTGGGAGGTTTTGAAATCTAAATCACATTTGGTCTTTTCAAAAGAATCAGAAATATGAGACTTTTCTAAAACAAGAGACTCATAATCTTCCTTAAGCTTAGAAAATTTTTCTTTTTGTAATTTAAGCTTAACTGCAATTTTACAACTCTCTTTATAAAGGACATTATAAGCATCTTGAAGATCATCTTCAATATCACAATCACTATTCATATTTTCTTAACTAGATATATCATCATGATCTGAATAGGTGATCTTGGCTAGAGTCATAAGGGCTTTAACATCATTGCCAGACTCGGTTTCAGAATCTTCTGATTTAGAAGAGGATTTAGAATCAGAAAATTCATCCCAAGTAGACATCATGCTTTTCTTTTTTGATTTGTCCTTTTTAGGACATTTGTTAGCCAAGTGCCCATACTCTTGACAGTTGTAACATTGACTATCTTTCAATGATTTTCGAGCTCTAGGTTTAGATCATCTCTTATCATTTGACTTTTGAAATTCAGCTTTTTTCTTGTTTTTGAAAATTTTGTAAAACCTTTTTGCTAAAAGCGCCATATCATCTTCGGTATTTTTTGAATCCAAAGTACTCTCTTATGAAACATTTTTAGATGATTTGAGAGCAATTTATTTTCCTTTAGGAGCTTTAAAGGACAACTCATAGGTTTGAAGTGAACCAACTAATTCCTCAATCCTCATGGTATCCGTATCACGAAGTTCCTAAATTGCGGTTACTTTAGAATTGAACCGTTCAGGAAGTGAACGTAATATATTTGCGCACACTTTACTTTCTGGGATTCTATCACCAAGACCCCACATAGAGTTCATAATGTCATTCAATCTAGTGTAGAAGTCCATAAACATCTCATTCTCCTCCATATGAATTTCTTCAAATTTAGTTGTGAGGAGTTGGACTTTAGATTTCTTGACAATGGATGTAACCTCGTGTGTCATTTCTAATACATCTCATGCTTGTTTTGCATTTTCACAAGAGATGATTCTTTTGAATTCATCTGGTGATAATGTACAAGTAATTGCATTTAGTGCTTTACCATTGACACTACTTTCACTTTTCTGAAGTGTGGTCCAAAGAGAATAAGTCGTTACTTTCATTGATTTTAAACCATCACTATTAGTTACTTCAGTGATAGGAGGGTTCCATTCATTCAATGTGGCCAACCACACACTTTCATCTAAGGATTTAAGGAAGATCCTCATCCTGGCTTTCCAATAAGCATAGTTTGTGCCATTAAAAGGTGGTGGCCTAGCGACTGATAGGCTATAAAAATTTGACATCTTAATATAGCTTAGATCGTTAGTTCCGGAAATAAATCCAATAAATAAACAATAAGCATGAGCTATTAGGCTCTGATACCACTTAAAAGGGCATAGCTATATGCCCAAGAGGGGGGGTGAATAGGGTAATGCCAAATAAAACTTATAACAGCGGAATAATAAAAGAAATAAAGCACAATGCTGAATTTAAAGTAAGCTCAATAGCCTAAAATAAAGAGATTGATACTTTATCAGTTCTAAGGACAACCTTACACCAAAAACCAAAGGTTTAAGGTAGGACAACCTTATTTCTAGAACGTCCTTGTATCACAAACCAATGAGGAATAAAAAGCAAGGAAATCAAAATAACTTGTGGAAAATAAATCCTAAGTTATTACAACATTCATCCACACTTGCTTGAAGTGATTACAGCATTCATCCACAAACACTCTCCACAAAACAGAATGAAACAGTAAAACACATCCGCAACACAACGATATATAGTGGTTCGCCTGTGTGTACACCAACTGTTAT
Organism: Magnolia kwangsiensis; assembly: GCA_037074715.1. Classification (NCBI taxonomy): domain Eukaryota; kingdom Viridiplantae; phylum Streptophyta; class Magnoliopsida; order Magnoliales; family Magnoliaceae; genus Magnolia; species Magnolia kwangsiensis. Next base: position 85,106,633 of record CM073572.1, on the reverse strand, counting down.
CCAACAGCCACACAGATTGCTACTCCACTCCTAATATCCTCACACAGGGGATATTAGCATGCACTATCAAAATAGGTTTCACAGGTTCACCTAAAACCTTCACAATTGTGTCTTTGATCTGGGGCTTACACAATCCAAAAACCCCACAATCTGAGTTTTTTGGCTCTCCTCAGATAACCAATACAGTGAGATTTTTCTGGCAAATCTCAAACAAAAACTAGAGAAAGTAAATTACAAAAAATGTAAAATAACTGAAGCACCTATTGAAGAAGCCCGGTAGAACCAATCGGAGTAGAAGTTCGATTCAACGTTCAAAGTCCAATACTCACTTTAAGAATGGTTCTAAGTTTAATTGATTTTAAATCAAAAGGGCTAGTTCTATTTGATTTTGAATCCAAGAAGAAGGAATATTAGAAATTCCCCTTTTCTAATAAGATTAGAATGTAGATGAAAATCAAATAAAAATAAGGTAGCAAAAGGAATATTAAATAAGCACAAAGTAGCTTAAAATAAACACAAACTTTTCTTAGAGAATAGCCTAAAGATTGCTTGAAAAGAGTTGAATTGAATTGCTAAAACTCTGCAGTTAGTACTACTTATTGCCTGAAAAATCTCATCTACGACTGGTCTTAGGATCCTAGGACTGGTCGTAGCTCCAAAGATTTTCAAATATTTCCACAGGATTGGATTTTCTATTCCACGACCGGTCTTATGCGGTCTACGACCGGTCGTGGGCCACCTACGGCTGGTCGTGGGACACTTACGACCAGTCGTAGGACCCAAAAAATGGGTGTTGGTTTTTAAGTCGTAGGGCTACGACCGGTCGAAGGATGAGTCGTAGAACTCACAGGACTGGTTGTAGGATGCCCAGGACTGGTTGTAGGACAGCCAAAAAGATTCAAAAATCTTCAACAACCTAAGACTGGTCCTAAAAAACTTAAGACTGGTCGTAGCAGAGCTAGGACTGGTCTTAGAACACCCCAAACAAGCATATTGAAATATATGAGTTATGTATCCAGAATGACCTACTGTAAAGCTCATCCTAAGGTCAATCTAAGGTCACACAAACCTTAAAAGTGAGATGGACTTGAAAGTCTGAACACTCAGATGGCCCTTAAGAGAAGCTTGAGAATATACAAAACTTGCACTAGGCCTTCTTAAGCTTGATCTTGACTTGACAAGGTCTTCTAATATACTTGAACTTGATTGAATCTTGAACATGCAATCTTGAAGACTTCAATACTTGAATTCTTCATCCATGTCTTGAAAACTTTCTTCATGTAAGATCTTGTCTTGAAATGCGATGACTTGATTGCAATGAATAGTCTTCAATCATAAAACAAAAGATATATAAGACATAGATATAGGTTTTGGTACCACAAAATTTGACAACCAAAGGGATATGAAATCATAGCACTTACAACTATTAAAATAATTATGTGGGCTAGAATACTATCGAGAAGCTACCTTAATTTAAGAAACACAATTGGAATTTGAGTTATATCCTATCCAATTGGAAGATAAAGCAATTAAACCAAAACTAAACTTTTCATTGACCTAGCCACACATGAAGGAGTATTATGGTGATTGGAATGGATTCCATCATCCTATGATGCCTAGGAGACGATGGTGAATAATATGATTTACCAATCTCACAATCTCAGAAAAGGGAAAGAAGATATTCAAAGCTATCACAACATCTAATGTAATTTGAGTCACATTAAATCATAGAAAACTGAAAATATTCCTTAAATTCAAACTAGAAATTAATGAGGTTTAAGAAAAATAAGAATCAAAGTAAGATAATCATCTCAACATGCTACAAGCTTCACCTCTTTGTCATATCTAAGAGGTTTAGCCAACCATAAACATGATTGGATCTAAAACACTAAAAGAAAGCATTAAAAATAAACAAATAAGAAAAACTCTTGAGTGGCTGTTCACCCTTTGACTCTGCTTCTCAAAACCTGATTCATATTTAGAACTCCTCAAAGAACCCATATTATAGCCTTTATCTGACCGTCTTTGAAAACTGCCTCAAATTTTACACTATGCGTAACGCTTTCGATGTCATCGAACAATCTTAGATGTCACCGAACGTAACTTGAATCTGAAAGTTATGCCTTTTCGTACTTTGTAATGCCTTTTGCACTACATAAATCTTCATGTCATTGAACAGTCTTTCAATGTCATCACAAGGTGTTCTAGTAATCGAGAATGTGTCCAAAGTGTTCCAGCGAGTTGCTAAAGAAATCCACAAAAATCTCAATGTAATCAAACTGCCTTCGTTGTCATCGAGAACTACTTGCAATTTGTCCAGATACCAATTTGATTTTCATGTAATTCTTCGCTGTTATTGACCCATGTTCGATGTCACTAAACATTGGCTTCGATGTCATCGACCGACGGTTGATGACATAGACAGTAAAGTTTAGATTCTATGAATTTTTGCACTTTGCACTTTTGACATCCTTCCTTCTCCACTTGGTTTTCTTGAATCTTGGGATCTTGAAATATTTAATCTTGGTCTCCTAAGATCCATCCCCTACCTTGGTGATTCTTGATCATCAAATCTATGCTTTTAACATTCTTTTCAATCCAAGCTCTCAGATTCACCTTGCAATACAAACATGTATAAAATATACCCATTAAGCATTATCATGTTCATAAAAATCAGGATATAAACAAGGAAAAATATGCAATATTTGACACTCAACAAAAATTAAAAGAACTATGTAAGGTTTTTGAGGTGACCCTGTGAAAACCTTGAATAGTGAAGTCAAAATTACGAGAGTAGTAATTTTGGGAGTGGAGTAGGTGTGGGTTTAAGCACTGAACCACTATTAGCCCTTTGTACATTGTGGTGATTTTTTTAATTCTTTATATGCTTTCATTGTGATTGATTAGCTCTTGCTAATTTTTATATTTTGATTTCAAACATGTCGTGAAATAAGGTTGTCCTGCCTAAATCTTTTAGGTGAAGGTTGTCCTACGAATTAATTGATATTAAGAATTCGATACTCTAAGCAATTGAGTATAATTATTTTATTATTACGCATTGTATCAAAATATTTTGTGTTGTCTTATTCACACCATCTTTAGGACTTCTATAGCTCATCCTTTCACAATTGGATTTTAATCTGTTGTAATAGGAAGATAAAATAGTTTATCAATCAGAAACATATGTCGCAAATTAGAATTATGATAGGCTTGATAACTCATAAAAATCTAGGTAATCACATCGTTGAAAATTAAAAGCATCTAATGTACCTGTAACATCCTGGATTTTTGCTGTTTTAGATTATAAAAAATCCTTAAATTTTTTATTATATAATTAACTTATATTATCACTTACTGAGCATTAATACTCAATGTTAGTTTATACATGGGTGATACCAGTAAAGAATTGCACAAATTCAATAAATTAACCATTGAAATTCGATGAACCAGCCTGATTAATAACTATAGAGTTTAACTTCGTGATTTGTTCACATAGGGCCCAAATCTAACCGACCTACCACTAACTAAAAACAGCTCTTGGATTGCAGTACATGCACAATACTCAACTTAGAGATGAAATTGATACATTTAGGGGGACCTAGGGGGTCCCATGGAGTGAAACCACAAACCCCATGGGGGTGGCCACCGCTGAATGACGACACACCACTAAAGTCTCCAGAACAGCACGACAGCACCGCCATGACAGCTGTGCACCACCACAGGCCTGACCATGTGGGTCCGTCCCACGTGCGGTGGTCCCCTCTACACAACCTTTTTACCCATTTCCAACTCATTTTCACTCCCCTAAACTCATCTTAAACCCTCTTTCACTCTAAGATCTACCTGAAGCTGAGAAAGGTAAGGCCCGAATATTGACTAATAGACCAAATCGACCCCGTTACTCTTTAAGCCTAAAATCGACGGTTTAGAGTAATCATGACCAAATCTTCACTTTCATTAATTGTAAATAGGCCACACTATGATCATAGTTAATCCAAACCCTAATCGTTGCCACAAGAAGTCTCGATACTTAATTCATTCCAGAAATGTCCCAATTTTCTGAACAAGCTCTAGATCGCTCGTTAGTAGGCCATTAGTTCCAAAATTATAAAATAATGTCCGTCTCACTGGGATTGATGCCCATCACGGGAGTCATACCTGGATAGTGTCTAGAACTACTCAAATTAATCTGAGGGACAAGTGCATGAGAAGTGCAAATACTCTAAAGGAAGAAGCTGAAACTTAAGTGAATTGGGTTATCCAGCCTTACACAAAGTTAAGAATTTCAGACCGTCAGTATATGACCAAACTTCACACGTAGAGAAAGGATATTTCTCCACACGTATCCGTATAGACTCGGCCCCAATCGACCATCGGTGACCGTCGAACAGACTTCTGTTCATACCTGTCGATTAGCGCATCCAAATGGTGGGCCGATCATATACATACTAGATCATCATTAGGCTAACTATCCTATGTTGTATATCGACATGTAGACCCCATAATGGGCCTTAGAGGTTAGAAAAACCCTCCCGTATGGCTAGTATAGTAAAAACTCATCCATTGGGGCCATTTACACCAAGTCTGACATTATATAAGGGCCACTTTTGGGCACCCCCTTCTCCCATACGAATTTCATACCCTAGCTTAGGTGAGGGAGAAGAGAAAGAGAAAGAGAGAGATGGAGAGAAAAGAAAGAGAAAGATAATGGAGGGTGTGTGTGTTTGAGTGATGGAAATCTTGGTGCTTGTAGGGTTAGTACTTCTTCAACCAAATATTTGACTACTACCTAACCTACACCAAATTCACCCATGCTAAGAATCAGAGGTAAAAATTATATCTTAGCCTTCGATTAAGAAACATAATATATATTTCTAGTTATTAATTGTGTCTTCTTGATTTTGATTTAGGAATTGATGACTTTTCCTCAAATCCTTAACCCTAGGAGCTCAAAATCGAATATTCCTTCTTATGGTGTGGATCATTATTTATAGGTTTCCATTTATCAAACCTTGAGGGTCTCAATTGATGATTAAATATTTATAGATGAATTTGTACATGCTAATTTGTTGACATTTTGATTTTTTCTATAATATATGTTATTGGTTGCATATGGATGCTTACGTGTTTGATAAAATGTCTAAGTTATTAAATGTGTTGTTTCATGGATGCTCATATGCTTGATTGAATGCCCAACTAAATATGTTATTTTGTTGATGCCAATATGTTTAATAAAATGCCTAAGTAGATGTATTGTTCCATTGATGCTCACATGTTCGATGAAATGCTTGAGTGATTTTGTAGTAGAACCCATGCTCTAATTATGTGATATAATGTTAATCCATGGTGATACTTAGGATTGTTACGATGTTGAGTTAGTTGGCTAACCGCCTAAACTAAAAAGGGGGCCCAAGATAGGGCTACTACCCTAAGCTTGTTTGATCGACCTAGGTTGAATACGGATGACCAATAGTAGTTGGACTACACGAGACGCTTGCACCCAATGTTGGTTGTGTCGTGGTTCTCTCAGGTTAATCAAATTAGCCCACTAGCCGACTAATCATATACCTTCACAATGTATGATATCAGTAAATGGAATCTAGGATGCCTCGTTCCTAATGGATATGTCCACTCATAACCGTTAGTACGATACGATCCTATAAGACTCATGAGCCGAACATGATGGTATGGGACAGTGGCTGATCTGTCTGCATACGCTGGGGTGACGAGCCTCTCTGTAGTGACCAGTGGGCAACTAAGACTTATGAGCTGGGCATGATGGTGTGGGACACTATGACTGAGTTTTCGGCCTATGCTGGGGTGACGAGCCTCCCCATAGTGATTAGTGAGCACTAATGGACATGATAGACCATTGTTCGAATGGCCCCCATCAAATTACCTGGCCGATGGTTGTGTGCTAGAGTAGCGTTCAAACGATATAGGCTTGAATAGAATTGGGTGACAAGTCCTCCTTTATGTATTTTTATTTATGTGACAAGCTTGTACCTCAGGATTGAGTGATTTTACTCAATTTGGATGACGACCCATACCGGGTTGATCTTCATACATTTAGGTACCATATCGTATCTTTAAAATTATTGATTTGTGATATAAATAAGTGGTACCTAAATTTGGATCAAGGGACAATGGTAAAGAGTCGCTACATGCGGCAACAAGCCATGTGATCTGGATAAGGACTTGTAATATAACGTCGGTATCCAAACTTCGTCAATATGATGGATGAATTGAACTTAATAATTATTTGGCAAATATGATCATTCATTACATTGCATTAGCTTAGAATGTGGCAAACAGGCATGGTTGTTGCGTGATGAGGAAGTATTGTCATTTGTGAAATAGGTGGTCTGAGTCGTGTGTGAGGGAGTGTTGTTTGGAAAGGGCATGCATCATGTCATATCTTCATATGCAGATTTAAAAAGAGTATTTAAGAAATGTTTGATTTCTTATTTTATCATTATTTATGCTATTGTGTCAATAACATGTGTAACATAGAACTAATGGAACCACTGACTTAGCTACTCACTCTGTAACACCTCGGATTTTTACCAACATGGAGTTGGGCTTCCTTAGGCAATGGGTCAATCATAACGCCTTGGTAACCTCTTATAACTCAATTTCAAAGCCCAAGACACCATTTAGGATGAAATTCTTTTGAAACTTAATGTGAATTAACTAGCGCTACACTAGATTTCTTACGAAATTAACACCAACCACTTTAAATATGATCTATAAGACCCAAAACCTATAAACTTGTTACCGCTATGTTACCCTAAAATCTAGGATCAATCTCTAAGCCCAGTTGACCTCAGGACCATTTGAAAACTTTGTATCGGACCTAGACCGCACGTCGAAACTCCGATAGCGATGAACTTAGACCATTTTGTCCGCCTAGTTGGACTTGACTATCATCTCGAACATCAAGCCCAAACGATGTCCTAGGACTGTTTCCTTGAGTCCGGAGTGAAGAGAGTGAGAAAATGAAGATTTTTAGAAAATTAATTATATTTTTTAAGAAATCTGGAACGTTTCACTTGCGCGTTATTTTTAAGCTTTCTGACCGTTAGAATTCGATCCAAATTCACCCTCGGGTCAGGATAGGTGGCCCTTACATGTCATAGTACTTGTAGCCCTGATTTAAGTTCGGTAACCGTTGAATTGAAGCTGGTCCGCCACAGTTGATCTAAAAATCCGACCGGACTGGAAACTTACCTTGACCTAGATCTAATATTAGAGAGCTTAAGTCTAACCGTATTTAGTAACAGAACCTCTAGAAGTGCTCCGTTAAGACGGAACAGTCCGTATTTGGACATAACCTAAGTATACCTTGGCCCCAAGTCTATTTGCGTCGCTTTGGGCTTATAAAAAGGCCTTAAACCCTCTCTCACAAATCTCATACGAATTTTCAAACCCTAGCTTTCTAAGAGAGAGAAAGAGAGAGAGAGAGTAGGAGATTCACCCAGGGATTCTACCCTGCAGCTCTATGTGCTTCAACACAATTACTGTATCGCTATTATGGCATTTCTGATTTCATTATTGAGTAAGTTAAGCTAACCCTAACCTGTTTTGAAGCTTATAATAGCTGTAGTGAAGTTGTAGCTAACCTGTTTCATGCCATAGGTAACCTATTCACCGTTGATAAAGACTTATCGTCTGAATCACATCCGTTATGCGTTTTCTGGTTTAAGGTGCGGACTATATGCACTTAGGTTATAGTTTTCAACACTTTCAATGTTAAATAATGATTTATTCTTGCCTAGGATGTTATTTCATATGTACAAAGTGTTGTCCATTTCGATTTTCAGTTATACGTTAATTATGTTGAATATACTGTATTCCTCGTATTTGTAGAAAATACCGTATATGTATGAAATTCAAATTTGTGCTTGCCATGATTAATTACTGTCTAGGTATGCTAGATGCATGTGTATTAACTTCTGGGTGAAAGGATTTGCCTAATACATGTTATATTAACATACGTCGTGTATGTTACAATGCATAACCTAAGTGTTTGTAAAAATGACTAAATGAGTATAAACCTTGCGTTAGTGTACGCCATGAATAACCATCGTAGCTATGTGATTGTTGTGTAGGCGACAATCCTTTCACGAAAGGACTTGCCTTAATACATATGCTAACTAATACATACCATGTATGATATAACGTGGATGCTAAGAGTTTATAAATATGTCGGTATGAATAAATATTTGTAAACTGTTCTTTAAATGGGCGTTGAGATAGGATTCTTAGCCACTCTAATGATGTGTATGATTTTCTCTATATACTTTGTTTCATACTCATTGCTTTTACTTAGAAATGCATAAGTATGGATTCATGTTTATGTTGTACTTCATAACATGCTCAATTGATTGTATGATTTGAATCATTGCTCCATTACTGCCTTGAGTATCTCATATGCTAGATCGTTGTAATTGAATGTGAACGGGGCTGTACTACAGTCCAGGCAATCGAAAACTATTCTGTAAATAATGGTTGACGTTGTTTTCGCCACACAAGATGAGTTTAGCGAATCTAAGTCATGCTTGGGGTGTTCGACAATGGTTAGGCCACACGGAGTGCTTATGCATTTCATGTCGTTCAACTCAACGTACGCTTGACCTAGTTGAGCGTATTAACTAACCCGATTGACCGATGTTATTCATCATGTTTGATCGCAACTGTTTGAATCTAAGACACTGAGCTTATCAGTGAAATTCCCGTTAACCGTGGTACCATGATCCCCTAAGAATCATGAGATGGACATGCTGGTATGGGACACCGTGGTCGAGCTGTCGGCCTACGCTGGGCCCACAAACCTCCCCGTAGTGACCAGTGAGCACCCTACTCTGAGCAGATTATGGTGGTATGGGACACTATATTCTTGCTATCGGCCTACACTGATTGGTGACGAGCCCTCTGTAATGACCTTGAGTTTATCCTGACACTACATAGGGGCGATGAGTCCTATTGCAATCTTGAAGATATAAGTAGGCCTGTATTGATAAGGTGATGAGGGAGAGAAGCAACGATTGCACGCAACAGCCCTGACAGCCCTTATAGTGACCTAGAACCGTAACATCGTATGAGAATTTATAGGACTGACGACCTTAGAATGGATCCACGTTGGGAAATGATACAAGGGAGGTGTCTTAGCTTCCCAATCCTGCTGTATGAAAAGGACTAATAAGAACTTTGCAAGCATATTCATAACACCGCATTGCATGTGCTAACGACGTTGGTGATAGAGCACTGAGGAAGTGAGTCATGCCGCGATCGTTAGATGATGTCAAATAGGAGTTTGTGGTGAGGGCATGCATCATTCTTCATATCATCCTTACATTAACAAGAGTATCTAGGACCTGTTTGATTGTACTGCTTTATCATTACTGCTTGATTGAATTGATAACATGTTAACCTATGCTGTATAGTTTTCACTGAGTTGATCACTCACTCCCACGTTACGGGACGGTGTTGGCCACACCAACCAGTCCCTATTTTAGTTTCAGATGATGACAAGGCTTGTGAAGCAGTGCCGAACTTGATGATGATGAGGAGGATTCCTCCTATATGCAGGTTCTGATCGACGGGGTTACAGGGTTACCGATTAGATGCCAATACACTTGGTATTTTTCCTTTTATTTAAACACCCATGTATATTCTTTTCTTTCTATTTTTGGAGTACACATGTATTTAGTTAACCTGGTAATATGTTCACACTCTGGAGACTTATAATCAATTATACATTTTATATATTTATCACAGTCTTCTGCTTGAGAAACTTAACTGTCTCTGGAGTATGATATGTTGTTTTGGTCTAATCCCACTCATGTTTTCTGCACTAATATGAACAACATTCATCCATCATTGAAAATGTTGCATAAGTGATGTTCTGGAACTCGGGAGTGGAGTTTATGCTCGACACCTGATTTTTGGGATGTTACACACTCCCACCTAGGACGGTGTTTTAAAATACCAACCAGACATATCATTGATGTAGGTACTAGTGAATCCTTAAATAGGTAGGCTATATCAGGTTGTGCCAACACCGTCACGTTTTGGAGAATTAGGAGTAAAATGAAAGCTTTAACCTTTAATACTCTTGAGTATGTATATTGTGGCTTATATAATCCCATTTTGGGAAATCATCACAATTGAAATTGTATTTTTTTCTTAGTGCTATATTTCTAAATTTATTATTATTTCTATCTTACTTTAGATCTGCTAATTTGAATTGTGCTAATTTGATTATCTGTATGTGGAATGAATTTAAATCTGAAAAAGGACACACGTGTGCTTTCATTTGGTTAACACCTGGGGACTTGAGATCGGAGTCTACATACTCGGGTTCCGATTTTCAGGGAGTTATAGTACTTGGAGGCGACAATAGATCATACAACTTTACAGATTTATTCCTTCCCCAATTTAGGAACTTAATTACGTTCAATCACATTTCAATATAAAAAAAACCATAACTTTAGTTTCAACTAGAAACGAAAAGCATTTGATTTAGGGAATTATCTCACTCAATAATGACAAAAAGAAAGAACTAAGAGAACAATCATTGAATTTATTCATTCTGAGTTCTTTACATCCTTTTGATCCTTTGATTCCAAGATAGAATTTCAAGAAAATATAAAAATGTAAGTATTGAATAGGCTTAAATATGAATTTTAGCAGTATTCCAGCTCATATCAGTCATGTCCCTAGGAGAGATGAGTTGTGCGGGCTTTTCGTGTACTTCGTCCCTCATTGACATGATAAAGGTGTGCCTGAACCCCTTTCAAACACCTAGAATGACCTAAGGACTTGAGAAAATGTAACATAATGTTGCCTCAAACAGTACCAGCGCAACTCTGAAAGGGCCTAGCTATATGCCCTGGGGGGGGGGGGGGGGGGGGGGGGGGGGGGGGGGGTGGGGGTGAATAGGGCAATGCCAAATAAAGCGGAATAATAAAAAATAAAAAGCACAATGCTTAATTTAAAATAATCTCAATAGCCTAAAATAAAGAGATTGATACTCTATCAGTTCTAAGGACAACCTTACACCAAAAACTAAAGGTTTAAGGTAGGACAACCTTATTTCTAGAACGTCCTTGTATCACAAACTAATAAGGAATAAAAAGAAAGGAAATCAAAATAACTTGCAGAAAATAAATCCTAAGTCATTACAACATTCATCCACACTTGCTTGAAGTGATTACAACATTTATCCACAAACACTCTCCACAAAAACAGAATGAATAAAAGAATGAAAGAGAAAAATAAATCCACAACACAATGATATATAGTGGTTCGCCTGTGTGTACACCAACTGTTATCCAACAGCCACACAAATTGCTACTCCACTCCTAATATCCTCACACAGGAGATATTAGCATGCACTATCAAAATAGGTTTCACAGGTTCAACTAAAACCTTCACAATTGTGTGTTTGATCTGGGGCTTACACAATCCAAAAACCCCACAATCTGAGTTTTCTGGCTCTCCTCAGATAACCAACACAATGAGATTTTTCTGGCGAATCTCAAACAAAAACCAGAGAAAGTAAATTACAAAAAATATAAAATACCTGAATCACCATTTGAAGAAGCCCGGTAGAACCAATCGGAGTAGAAGTTCGATTCAACGTTCAAAGTCTAATACTCACTTTAAGAATGGTTCTAAGTCTAATTGATTTTATATCAAAAGGGCTAGTTCTATTTGATTTTGAATCCAAGAAGAAGGAATATCAGAAATTCCCCTTTTCTAATAAGATTGGAATGTAGATCAAAATCAAATAAAAATAAGCTAGCAAAAGGAATATTAAATAAGCACAAAGTAGCTTAAAATAAACACAAACTTATCTCAGAGAATAGCCTAAAGATTGCTTGAAAAGAGTTGAATTGAATTGCTAAAATTCTGAAGTTCGTGCACTATTTATATCCTGAAAAATCTCGTCTACGACTGGTCTTAGGATCCTAGGACTGGTCATAGCTTCAAAGATTTTCAAAGATTTCTGCGGGATTGGATTTTCTGTTCCACGACAGGTCATGGGCGGTATACGACCGGTCGTGGGCTACCTACGACTAGTCGCGAGACACCTATGACCGATCGTAGGACCTCAAAAATGCTTGCTAGAGTTTGAGGCGTAAAACTACGACTGGTCGAAGGATGAGTCGTAGAACTCTCAGGACTGGTCATAGGATGTCCAGGACTGGTCGTAGGACAGCCAGAAAGATTCAAAAATCTTCAACAACTTAGGACTGGTCCTGAAAAATTTAAGACTGGTCGTAGCAAAGCTAGGACTGGTCTTGAAGTCCCTAGGACTGGTCTTAGAATAGCCCAAACAAGAATATTAAAATATATGAGTTATGTATCCAGAATGACCTACTGTAAAGCTCATCTTAAGGTCAATCTAAGGTCAAACAAACCTTAAAAGTGAGTTGGACTTGAAAGTCTGAACACTTAGATGATCCTTAAGAGAAGCTTGAGAATATACAAAACTTGTAGTAGGCCTTCTTGAGCTTGATCTTGACTTGACAAATTCTTCGAATATACTTGAACTTGATTGAATCTTGAACATGCAAACTTGAAGACTTTAATTCTTGAATTCTTCATCCATATCTTGAAAACTTTCTTCATTTAAGATCTTGTCTTGAAATGCGATGTAATGAATAGTCTTCAAACATAAAACACAAGATATACAAGACATAGATTTAACATCCCAAAAATCGGGGGGTCGAGCAAAAACCCAACTCCCGAGTTCCAAAATGTTATTTATGCAACATAGATATGTATGATTGAATGTTGTCTGTGATAATGTATTAAACATGAGTGAGATTAAGCTAGAACAGCATATCATACTCCAGAGATAGTTAAATTAACAAGCGGAAGACTGTGATAGTAGGTATAACATATATAAACTGTTGTATGTCTCCAGAGTGTGAATATGTTACCAGATTATATACATACATGTATACTCCAAAAATAAACAAAACGAATATACATGAGTGCGCTAAAAATATAAAATGACAAGTGTCAAGGTATCTAATCAACCTCCCTGTAATCCCGTCAATCAAAACACGCATAAAGGAGGAATCCTCATCATCATCATCAAGTCCAGCTCCGCCTCACCGGCCGCGCTATCATCTGCAATCACAAAAAAGGGTCTGGTGGGTGTCCAGGAACACCGTCCCGTAACGTGGAAGTGAGTGATCAACTCAGTGGGATAAGAGAGCAGAGATTAGCATGTTATCAAATCAATCATGTGATAATAGTAAAGCAGTAATTCAAACATTCCTAATACTGTTGTAAATGCAATTATGACATGACGTGATGTATGCCCTCACCGACGATCTCCCTCATACGACACCATCTTACGACCGCGGCATGCAATCGACCCTCAAGTGCTCCACATCTTCCAAGCACATGCAATGTTATGGTGATATGATTTTCAAGTTGTTATTAGTCAATTCAAACAGCAGGATTGAGAAACTAAGGTACTTCCCTTATATCAATCCCAACACAGATCCTGTCTAGGGTCGTCACTCTTAGTAATCTCATACGAGGTATATTTTGTAGGTCGCTGCAAGGGCTGTCAGGGCTGTTGCACGCACTCGTTGCTCCGCTCCTGTAACATCCCGAAAATCGGGGGGTCAAGCAAAAACCCAACTCCCGAGTTCCAAAATGTTATTTATGCAACATAGATATGTATGATTGAATGTTGTCTGTGATAATGTATTAAACATGAGTGAAATTAAGCCAGAACAGCATATCATACTCCAGAGACAGTTAAATTAACCAGCGGAAGTCTGTAATAGTATGTATAACATATATAAACTATTGTATGTCTCCAGAGTGTGAACATGTTACCAGGTTATACACATGCATGTATACTCCAAAAGTAGATGAAACGAATATACATGAGTGCGCTAAAAATATAAAATGACAAATGTCAAAGTATCTAATCAACCTCCCTGTAATCCCGTCGGTCAGAACACGCATAAAGGAGGGATCCTCCTCATCATCATCAAGTTCGGCTCCGCCTCACAGGCCGCGCCATCATCTGCAATCACAAAAAGGTCTGGTGGGTGTCCAGGAACACCGTCCTGTAACGTGGGAGTGAGTAACTAACTCAGTGGAATAATAGAGCAAGGATTAACATGTTCTCAAATCAATCACGTAATAATAGTAAAGCAATAAATCAAACAATCCTAATACTGTTGTTAATGCAATTATGACATGACGTGATGTATGCCCTCACCGACGATCTCCCTCATACGGCAACATCTTACGACCGCGGCATGCCACACTCCCTAGAGTGCTCCACATCTTCCAGGCACATGCAATGCTATGGTGATATGATTTTCCAGTTATTATTAGTCCATTCAAACAGCAGGATTGGGAAACTAAGGTACTTCCCTTATATCAATCCCAACACAGATCCTGTCTAGGGTCGTCACTCCTAGTAATCTCATACGATGTATATTTCGTAGGTCGCTGCAAGGGCTGCCAGGGCTGTTGTACGCACTCGTTGCTCCGCTCCCCCATCACCTTATCAATACAGGCCTACTGTACTCTACTGGTACTGAAGGGTCGTCGCCTCCCGTAGACTCAGAATACGCTCGCGGTCACTACAAAGGACTCGACGCCTGATCAGTGTAGGCCGATAGCTAGAATATAGTGTCCCATACCACCATAATCTGCTCACGAGACTAGGTGCTCAATGGTCACTACGGGGAGGTTTATGGCCTCAGCGTAGGCCGACAGCTCGACCACGGTGTCCCATACCACCATGCCCGGCTCATGAGTCTTTATGGATCAAGGTACCATGGTTAATAGGGTTTACAATGGTAAGTTCAGTACCCTAGGTTCAAGCAGTTATGACTCATACAAGGTGAACATACATCGGCCAGTCGGGTTACTTGAGGGGCTCGACTAGCGCGATCGCATCTCAAGTCGAACGACATGAAGTGCGTAAAACACTTCGCGTGGCCTAACCACTGCCGTCAACTCCAAACATGACTCGCGTTCATCGACACGTCGTTCGTGGCGAAGATAAGCTAACCACGAATTCGCTCGGTTACCGACTGCCTGGACTAGGCATAGTCCCAAACAATCATAGAATCACATCAGCAGTTGTGTAAGGGTAATGGAAATGAAATACCACCATGAGAGCATGTTAACACATGTTATTACATACAACTTAAGCAAATCATCGTACACATGTCTTTCACAAATATAATGAAATTAAGCATGTCGCCAACATATAGGAAATCCTCTCCATAAACATATTAATTGAGAATTCAATCTCAAAGTAACTCATAAGGAAATCATCAAGCACATGTTATAACATACAGCTTAAGCGAATCGTCAAGCACATGCATTTCATTCATATCATGAAATCATGCATATGGCTAACATGTAGGAAACCATTCACACCAGCATATTAATTGAGAAATCAATCTCAAACTAATTCATAACACCATTTAATTCAATACATACTAATACAAGCATTTATACAAACACATACACTACACACTTAAGTCTACATATAGTATGTCGACCCGAAGTGCGCATTTAGGCGAATCTCTTCGCCAAACTAATTATGCACGTATTCCTAACATCCTAATGCGACAACATATCATGTCAATCACATCAGCAAAATATGAATGAAATCTATACTTCCTACAAATGACTAAAATGCCCTAAATCTCATATTCTTCGTTAGTTTACGAAACAGGAAACGGACAGCATGTTGTACATGTCAAACGGCGTTGCCGTCAAGAATCTACTATTAAACGACATTGAAAGCTTTGGAAACAGTCAATCAAAGCGTCTAAAATCCGCACCTTGTCTCTTATGGATGTTGAAATTCGAACGGAGCGTATACGCTTCGTCTACAGCGATAAGAGAACCTGTTTTACGAGAATTACTAACTATCAAGTTATGGAACAGAAGAAACATCAAATCAGCAACTTTCTAGGGTTTTTCTTACCTGAAAATGCGGAGGAATCGCTGGGAAAGTGATCGGAGTACGTTGCCTAAGCACGTACAGCAGCAGCAACAGGTGGCAGGAAGATCTCTCCCACCTTCTCTCACAAACTCTCACCTTTTCTCTCTCCCAATCTAGAGTTTTTTGCAAGTTCGGATGGGAGAGAGGAGTGAGGGTTTCAAGCCCTTTTATAAGCCCAAACTTGCCCGAAATAGGCTCGGGAACAAGTTTCACTTGAGGGGTAACCAAATCGCGGCTGTTTCGGTCCAAAAGATGCTTTCTGGTGGTCCCCTGGTCGAATGCGATCGGACTTAAGCTCATGCGTACCAGATATAGCACGTATTAAGTTTTCAGTCCGGCAGGGTTCGCAGATCGTACGTGGCGGACCAGTTTCAGTTCAGCGGTCACCGCACGTAAATCAGGGCTGGAAGTCTCATAATAATAAATAGAAATTTTTCCTGATCCGAGGGTATAATCTGGATAAATTCTGACGGTCAGAACGCTTAATACTGACGTGTCAAGTCGTGTGCCAGATTTGAATTTGAAATTCCAATTCTGTCCCTATTCGCGGTCTCTTCAGTCCGGGCTCAATGAAATAGTCTGTGATTATCGGTTTGACTTGATTTTCGAAATGATTGTCAAGTCCAGCTGGGCGGTTCTAACGGTCTAAGATAGGAAGTAACGGACTTTCGACGCGCGGTCTAAATCCAATACAAGAATTCAAAGTGGTCCAGAGAACAAACCCGCTTAGAGTTTGATCCGAGGTTATAGAGTATTGTAGAGTTGTTTGTTCTACTCGATTTGGGTCTTGTAGAACGTATTTAAAGTGATCAGGGACTATTTCCCAGCTACTCTAGTGTTGCGCTAGCTAACTTATGCTTAGTTTCTAAAGGAATTAATCCTAAGTGGTTTCTTTGGCTATGAAATTGGGTTCTGAGCGATTTTCCAGGTGTTTTAGTTGACCCATTGCCTAAGGACGTCAAATCTCAGATTGGCCAAAATCCGGGGTGTTACAATCTACCCCCCTTAAAACACAATGTCGTCCCCGACATTGGCAAAGAGCAAGGAGTACTTTCTCTAAGGAAGGCTCAAATCCTATTTAATAACCTAATCGTATGTATATCCGAACTCAAAGGTTTCGATCTTGGGCCAGTGGGAAAGAGGCCAACCACTCTTTCGCTGCGCCACTTTGATCAAACGGTAGCGTTGACTAACCTAACTGGATTGGACTCAATACGTTCTACCCCCTTTAAAACTTAGTTTTACTTAAGGTTGAAGAATCTTAGCATCGATCCGTATATCAGAACGAGGCGCAACTTAGGAGCTATCCTTGACCTAAAATGGAAACAACCTTTCTCTACATGGTTTTCCTTGCTAATGATGCGTTCTATGGCATTGGTATCTATGGTGATAGAGATGAGCCTAAGCTCTATAGTGGTTGAGTTCAGGGGTAGGTATGAGTTGGTGGCAAGATGTCTAATTCTCTACTAGCTTTAAGTCCTCGCCATTTCCCAAAGACAATGTGATCCTTTTTGGTTGTAGGTGGTTGGGCCATCACAGAAGAAAGGTTGTGTAGTGGGTCTAAGCCGGATACGTTGAACCTTCTGTCTAATCAGGACAGAAAATGCGTTGTATCAGTTCTTAATCCGAGTCGACGCCGATCCTCTGCTTGATCAGAGCATTGGATTTATTGGTAACCACTAGGATTAAGAAGTCGATTCAAACCGCGAATACATCGCTTACATGTAGTTCCTTTATTCCGCATTCCCGAATGCAATAAGTCCTTGGGGAAGGCAATTCTAAGGGGTGTGCTAGTACATTCTAAATTCAATCTGAGGGAGTTATAAATGTTCCCTGAGAGCGTATGGTTCCTTCCTATGGGTAACAACAGAAGTCTATAAGTCATAAGGGGATTTATCGAAGGAAGGAAGTCCCATTCCAACCAAATCTAACCTACTATCCCTTAGCATATATACGCCTTACACTGCCTAAGACAACTAGTAGCCCAGTCTGTAACTCTGTAGCTATAATCCAAAGCCTAAGATTATACGGTAAATAGCTTTCCATTCCATTTCTACTACAGGGAATTCTTCTATTGCTTAGGGTCAAGATTTGTCTAACTGGAATTGAATTTCTTATGTCGTCAGATCCTTCAAATCTAGGAGTGCTAACACTAGGTCCAAAACGCCAAGGGTCTATGAAACGAAACTACATTCTTAATCCTGTATTGGGATCGGGAGTGACATGCTTTGTAGGAGGGTGGGTTGGGATAAAAATTAATTTGCAGGCTTAATCTCGGGAGTTACAATACTCCCAATCTAGGGACAATGCCTAACAAAAAAAAATGAACGGCATGCACTCCATTCAACAATTTTTAGCTATATTAAGCTCAAACCACAACACAAACACATTTTCTACCTAACAACACAAAACACAGAAATTTCAAAACAGTAATCAAACAAGAAAATAACGTGGAGAAATGGGATAGGTAAGCAGGTTTCCACGAGTCTGAGGGTCAAATAAAAGGGACATGAGAGAGAGGACGATGGAAAGTGAGGAAAAGGCTGAAACAGCCTTAACAATAGCCATGGAAGGAGGAGGAAATGCAGGGAAATGGTTGTCCAAATGGACAGAACGAAATCTAGGCGTTGTAGAGGGATGCTTCAATCTCCCCTAGGATGTATTTTCAGAAAGAAATGAAAATGAAAAAGGGAAATGGAGCACCTCACGAATTCAGCTCTATTTGGGGGTTTTAGAGCTCCAACGGACGAAACCTTCAAGAGGGAGGGCTGCCAACTTCAAAAGAATGATGGAGGGTGGTCATTTTTGGCAGGGAATGGATCTAGGGGTGGTTTGGAACCACAGTTTTGGGTTAGGGCAGCAAGAAAATGAAAATGGGGCTAGGGAAGGGGACTTTTGTGAAGGAAGTACATCTTTTAGGGAGTTTCAAGGTACGGACCACATAACAGGGGACTACCCTAGCCCCCAAAATCCTCCAGCCCAAAGATCAGACCCATTCGAAGAGTTTGACCGGCGATGCATCGCCGAACCGGCGATGGCATCGCCGGTGAAGTTGCAAACTAGCCACTGAGGCTATATGGGATGGGTTCCCCTTGCCCTAGGAATTCCAAAAAGGTATGGTTCACACTTCGGTTCATTGTAAATTGCCCTATGGAGGCCAAAACATTTTCAACATCCATTCGAGGCTTTTCGGGGCCAATCTTCAATAAAGAATACAAAACCCTATCATGCAGCATATGATTTTGGGGTAGAAGGATCTAGTACATCCATCTATCCCATTAGTTGCTAAATAAAGTGAAGTTAGAATGGCCTTATGGCCATTTGTCATGAAATTTTACTATTCACTGTAAAATTTTATGAAAGTAGGATTTTATATTATTTTCACATTAGGATTGATGCCTAACATGAAATGGATAAGAAATAATTGAAGATTGGGGTGGTGAGAGGAAGAATTTTGAAGATTTTCGGTGAAACGGGGTTTTTAAGCCCTGACGATTGAATATAGGAGTCGTGGTTATCCCACGGCCCAAGGATTCACATTAACGGGTTTAGAATCGTTCAAAGAACAGCTCAACCCACTTACCTACAACCTAGGAGCTATTTGGGTTGCTTTACGCGACCCTAGGTGCGATACGGACTCGATCACGCGATCGAAATGAATAGACTTCGCCTATTGGCGAATCTGGGATCCTATGAGTGTTTCTAGACCCTTCTCGCACCCACCTAAGTCAAAGGAAGCGACAGCGTACGTTGCGTGACCATAACCCAGGCCCGGTTTAATCTAAATCATGCTCTGATACCATCTGTAACATCCTGAAAATTGGGGGATCGAGCAAAAACCCAACTCCCGAGTTCCAAAATGTTATTTATGCAACATAGATATATATGATTGAATGTTGTCTGTGATAATGTATTAAACATGAGTGAAATTAAGCCAGAACAGCATATCATACTCCAGAGACAGTTAAATTAACCAGCGGAAGTCTTTAATAGTATGTATAACATATATAAACTGTTGTATGTCTCCAGAGTGTGAACATGTTACCAGGTTATACACATGCATGTATACTCCAAAAGTAGATGAAACGAATATACATGAGTGCGCTAAAAATATAAAATGACAAATATCAAAGTATCTAATCAACCTCCCTGTAATCCCGTCGGTCAGAACACGCATAAAGGAGGGATCCTCCTCATCATCATCAAGTTCGGCTCCGCCTCACAGGCCGCGCCATCATCTGCAATCACAAAAAGGTCTGGTGGGTGTCCAGGAACACCGTCCTGTAACGTGGGAGTGAGTAACTAACTCAGTGGAATAATAGAGCAAGGATTAACATGTTCTCAAATCAATCACGTAATAATAGTAAAGCAATAAATCAAACAATCCTAATACTGTTGTTAATGCAATTATGACATGACGTGATGTATGCCCTCACCGACGATCTCCCTCATACGACAACATCTTACGACCGCGGCATGCCACACTCCCTAGAGTGCTCCACATCTTCCAGGCACATGCAATGCTATGGTGATATGATTTTCCAGTTATTATTAGTCCATTCAAACAGCAGGATTGAGAAACTAAGGTACTTCCCTTATATCAATCCCAACACAGATCCTGTCTAGGGTCGTCACTCCTAGTAATCTCATACGATGTATATTTCGTAGGTCGCTGCAAGGGCTGCCAGGGCTGTTGCACACACTCGTTGCTCCGCTCCCCCATCACCTTATCAATACAGGCCTACTGTACTCTACTGGTACTGAAGGGTCGTCGCCTCCCGTAGACTCAAAATACGCTCGCGTTCACTACAAAGGACTCGTCGCCTGATCAGTGTAGGCCGACAGCTAGAATATAGTGTCCCATACCACCATAATCTGCTCACGAGACTAGGTGTTCACTGGTCACTACGGGGAGGTTTATGGCCCCAGCGTAGGCCGACAGCTCGACCACGGTGTCCCATACCACCATGCCCGGCTCATGAGTCTTTATGGATCAAGGTACCATGGTTAATAGGGTTTACAATGGTAAGTTCAGTACCCTAGGTTCAAGCAGTTATGACTCATACAAGGTGAACATACATCGGCCAGTCGAGTTACTTGAGGGGCTCGACTAGCGCGATCGCATCTCAAGTCGAACGACATGAAGTGCGTAAAACACTTCGCGTGGCCTAACCACTGCCGTCAACTCCAAACATGACTCGCGTTCATCGATGCGTCGTTCGTGGCGAAGATAAGCTAACCACGAATTCGCTCGGTTACCGACTGCCTGGACTAGGCATAGTCTCAAACAATCATAGAATCACATCAGCAGTTATGTAAGGGTAATGGAAATGAAATACAACCATGAGAGCATGTTAACACATGTTATTACATACAACTTAAGCAAATCATCGTACACATGTCTTTCATAAATATAATGAAATTAAGCATGTCGCCAACATATAGGAAATCCTCTCCATTAACATATTAATTGAGAATTCAATCTCAAAGTAACTCATAAGGAAATCTTCAAGCACATGTTATAACATACAGCTTAAGCGAATCGTCAAGCACATGCATTTCATTCATATCATGAAATCATGCATATGGCTAACATGTAGGAAACCATTCACACCAGCATATTAATTGAGAAATCAATCTCAAACTAATTCATAACACCATTTAATTCAATACATACTAATACAAGCATTTATACAAACACATACACTACACACTTAAGTCTACATATAGTATGTCGACCCGAAGTGCGCATTTAGGCGAATCTCTTCGCCAAACTAATTATGCACGTATTCCTAACATCCTAATGCGACAACATATCATGTCAATCACATCAGCAAAATATGAATGAAATCTATACTTCCTACAAATGACTAAAATGCCCTAAATCTCATATTCTTCGTTAGTTTACGAAACAGGAAACGGACAGCATGTTGTACATGTCAAACGGCGTTGCCGTCAAGAATCTACTATTAAATGACATTGAAAGCTTTGGAAACAGTCAATCAAAGCGTCTAAAATCCGCACCTTGTCTCTTATGGATGTTGAAATTCGAACGGAGCGTATACGCTTCGTCTACAGCGATAAGAGAACCTGTTTTACGAGAATTACTAACTATCAAGTTATGGAACAGAAGAAACATCAAATCAGCAACTTTCTAGGATTTTTCTTACCTGAAAACGCGGAGGAATCGCCGAAAAAGTGATCGGAGTGCGTTGCCTAAGCACGTACAGCAGCAGCAACAGGTGGCAGGAAGATCTCTCCCACCTTCTCTCACAAACTCTCACCTTTTCTCTCTCCCAATCTAGGATTTTTTACAAATTCGGATGGGAGAGAGGAGTGAGGGTTTCAAGCCCTTTTATAAGCCCAAACTTGCCCGAAATAGGCTCGGGAACAAGTTTCACTTGAGGGGTAACCAAATCGGGGCTGTTTCGGTCCAAAAGATGCTTTCTGGTGGTCCCCTGGTCGAATGCGATCAGACTTAAGCTCATGCGTACCAGATATAGCACGTATTAAGTTTTCAGTCCTGCAGGATTCGCAGATCGTACTTGGCGGACCAGTTTCAGTTCAGCGGTCACCGCACGTAAATCAGGGCTGGAAGTCTCATAATAATAAATAGAAATTTTTCCTGATCCGAGGGTGTAATCTGGATGAATTCTGACGGTCAGAACGTTTAATACTGACGTGTCAAGTCGTGTGCCAGATTTGAATTTGAAATTCCAATTATGTCCCTATTCGCGGTCTCTTCAGTCCGGGCTCAATGAAATAGTCTGTGATTATCGGTTTGACTTGATTTTTGAAATGATTGTCAAGTCCAGCTGGGCGGTTCTAACGGTCTAAGATAGGAAGTAACGGAGTTTCGACGCGCGGTCTAAATCCAATACAAGAATTCAAAGTGGTCCAGAGAACAAACCCGCTTAGAGTTTGATCCGAGGTTATAGAGTATTGTAGAGTTGTTTGTTCTACTCGATTTGGGTCTTGTAGAACGTATTTAAAGTGATCAGGGACTATTTCCCAGCTACTCCAGCGTTGCGCTTGCTAACTTATGCTTAGTTTCTAAAGGAATTAATCCTAAGTGGTTTCTTTGGCTATGAAATTGGGTTCTGAGCGATTTTCCAAGTGTTTTAGTTGACCCATTGCCTAAGGACGTCAAATCCCAGATTGGCCAAAATCCAGGGTGTTACAGCTCCCCCATCACCTTATCAATACAGGCCTACTGTACTCTACTGCTACTGAAGGGTCGTCACCTCCCGTAGACTCAGAATACGCTCGCGGACAAAGGACTCGTCGCCTGATCAGTGTAGGCCGACAGCAAGAATATAGTGTCCCATACCACCATAATCTGCTCACGAGATTAGGTGTTCACTGGTCACTACGGAGAGGTTTGTGGCCCCAACGTAGGCCGACAGCTCGACCATGGTGTCCCATACCACCATGCCCGGCTCATGAGTCTTCGTGGTTCAAGGTACCATGGTTAACAGGGTTTACAATGGTAAGTTCAGTACCTTATGTTCAAGCAGTTATGACTCATGCATGGTGAACATACAACGGCTAGTCGGGTTACTTGACGGGCTCGACTAGCACGAGCGCATCGCAAGTCGAACGATATGAAGTGCGTAAAACACTTCGCGTGGCCTAACCACTGTCGCCAACTCCAAACACGACTCGCGTTCATCGACGCGTCCTTCGTGGTAAATACCAGCTAGCCACGAATTTTCTCGGTTACCGACTGCCTGGACTAAGTATAGTCCCAAACACATGAATCCACATCAACAATCATGTGAGAGTATTGGAAATGAAACACAACCATGTGAGCATGTTAACACATGTTATATCGTACAACTTAAGTAAATCATCTGACACATGCCTTTCATACATATAATGAAATTATGCATATCGCCAACATATAGGAAATCATTTCCATCAGCATATTAATTGAGAATTCAATCTTAATCTAAATCATAATGAAATCATCATGCACATGTTATAACATACAACTTAAGCGAATCATCAAGCACATGCATTTCATTCATATCATGAAATCATGCATATGGCTAACATGTAGGAAACTATTTACACCAGCATATTAATTGAGAAATCAATCTCAAACTAATTCATAACACCATTTAATTCAATACATACTAATAAAAGCACTTATACAAACACTTACACTACACTCTTAAGTCTACAAATAGTATGTCGACCCGAAGTGCGCATTTAGGCGAATCTCTTTGCCAAACTAATTATGCACGTATTCCTAACATTCTAATGCGACAATAAACCATGTCAATCACATCAGCAAAATATGAATGAAATCAGTACTTCCTACAAATGACTAAAATGCCCTAAATCTCATATTCTACGTTGGTTTACGAAACAGGAAACGGACAGCATGTTGTACATGTCAAACGGCGTTGTCGTCTATAATCTACTATTAAACGACATTGAAAGCTTTGGAAACAGTCAATCAAAGCATCTAAAATCCGTACCTTTTCCCTTATAGGTGAAACGATTCGAACAGAGCGTATACGCTTCGTCTACGACGATTAAAGCATCTAATACACAAGTTCTATTAGCTACTTCACTAGAAAACGAAAGGAACCTCAAATCAGCAACTTATTGGGGTTATTTCTTACCTGAAAAGTAGAGAAATCACCGGCAAAGTGATTAGAGCACGTGGCTTAACCACTTGCAGCACGTGGCACAAGCGGCAGGGAATTCTTTCCCCCCTTCTCTCACAAACTCTCACCTTTTCTCTCTCCCAATCTAGGGCTTTTTGCAAATTCAGATGGGAGAGAGGAGTGAGGGTTTCAACCCCTTTTATAAGCTCAAATGTGCCCAAAATAGGCTCAGGTACAATGTATACTTGAGGTATGTCCAATTCAGGGCTGTTTCGGTCCAAAAGATCATTTCTGGAGGTCCCCTGGCCAAATGCGGTCGGACTTAAGCTCATGCATACTGGATCTAGCATATATCAAGTTTTTAGTCCGACAGGGTTCGCAGATCGCACGTGGCGGTCCAGTTTCAGTTCAGCGGTCACCGCACGTGGATCAGGTCTGCAAATCTCATGATATGAAATAGAAATTTTTCCTGATCCGAGGATGTAATTTAGCTGAATTCTGATGGTCAGAATGCTTAATACTGACACGTCAAGTCGTGTGCCAGATTTGAATTTCAAATTCCAAATCTATCCCTATTTGTACTCTCTTCAGTCCGGGCTCAATGAAATAGCCTGTGGTTATCGGTTGGACTTGATTTTTGAACTGATTGTCAAGTCCAGCAAGGCGGTTCTAACGGTCTAAGATAGGAGATATCGGACTTTCGACGCGCGGTCTAGATCCAATACAAAATTTCAAAGTGGTCCAGAGAACAAACCTGCTTAGAGTTTGACCCGAGGTTATAGAGTATTATAGAGTCATTGGTTCTACTCGATTTGGGTCTTGTAGAACGTATTTAAAGTGATTAGGGACTGTTTCCCAGCTACTCTAGCGTTGCGCTAGCTAACTTATGCTTAGTTTCTAAAAGAATTAATCCTAAGTGGTTTCTTTGGCTATGGAATTGGGTTCTGAGCGATTTTTCAGGTGTTTTAATTAACTCATTGCCTAAGGACGTCTAATCCCAATTGGCCAAAATTCGGGGTGTTACATAGATATAGGTTTTGGCACCACAAAATTTGACAACCAAAGGGATATGAAATCATAACACTTACAATCTCCCCCTTTATCAAATTTGTGACAAAACACATAGCATAAAAGATAATAAAGAATGATGAACCATGAAATCACAAAATACTCTACTCCCCCTGAGTAATACGAGTATTGCTCATATAAACAGTACACAACATGAAAACTTCAAGACTTCAATCCACATATCCTTCTCAATCAATCAATTCCCTTCTCAATCAATTAATTCAAACAAATTTACTCCCCCTTTCCATACTACTCCCCTTTTAGCTTTAACTCTTACTACTCCCCCTTTTTGTCACAAAATGACAAGGGAAAGTCACAATGGGAAGGAGAACATAAAGAGTAATAGGTAGATAATGAGAAAGTGATATGAAAGAACATAATATAAACCTGAAGCATCAAGCCATAATCCATAATCCAATATACAATATCCAAAAGACAATGTTATCAAACCATAATCCATAATACATATCCAAAATAAAAAGATAATGTGATACTATCCAGAAGATAATTTACCTTGTTGTGGATCATAATCTGGATCATTAGGTGAATCAGATTCTATCTCATCAAAAATCTCATCCATATTAACATCTTATTATGGAAGATCGTCAGCTTCCCCTTCGTTTCCAGCATCACCACCAACACCACCTTCATCAACTTGTCTAGGGAGCAGATCCAATTTCATCTTATTAAGATTAGAATTGTTGAAAATAAGATGAGAAATTGGTGCCTCATTAACAGGTTTATCGACAAGCATATGAGTGGCTAAAACAGTCATAAGATAACCGAACGGAATATCACTATGACTTGGATGGAGATGAAACTGAATAATGGAATGACAAATCAAAGAGGGAAAACAGACCATGGTACCAGAAGCAATAGAATGCAACACTCGAACCATGAAAGAAGTCAATTCGATTTTATTGCCGGACCGAGGATATACATTGAAAATGAAGAACTGATATAATACTTTGTATATAGATAACAAATACTTTGAAGGGAGCGCATTCCCTTTGTGTGTCCACTGTGCATCAATTTTACATAAATCTCTTGTTAACATGCGTTTTTTCGATTCAGATGGTTTGTCGTAAAAAGTATGAATCAGTATACCGTCATCATTAACAGGTATATCTATAATACCTGATATCAAATGACGGTCTACTTCAAATTTCCCTTCTCTATTATCAATTAAAAAATTTTAATTATCAAGAGAAAAATTAGAGATGCATGCAACCATTGATTGAGCAATGGACAGGTATGCAGGCCCACCCGAAAGAAAAATGTTAGTCCAGCCAACAGATTCAAGAAGAGGGACAATACCATATGGAGCAATATGATTGAGATCAACGGCATGCCCAACGATAATGTTACGGACACGCAAATCCCATACATCTTGAGTATCATCTTCAGGTGACCGAAGGTGCCGTTTTCTAATTGATGTAGATCTAGATAAAGATGCACCACGAGATGTTTTCTTTTTCCCTCTAGCATCCATATTCAAAAAGTTATACAAAGAGCAAGAAAGATGTACAAAAGAAAGATGGGTTTTCTCTAGATCAGCAAATTGAGAGGAAACCTGTGAAAAACCCAACAAAAGATGAAATCTAGCTATACTATGAACAATCAAAGCATAGAGAGCAAGAATCCTCAAGAAAAATGATGAAATAGGACTCACCTCAAAGAAAAATAGGAAATATTATGACTAGTCGAGCCACGACTCGTCATAGGTCGGTGTGGAAATGAGGAAGAAGAGAATTTTCCCCAAATATATCACAATCACGAGATCTACGACCGGTCGAGTGTGGTTCACGACCAGTCGAACCACGACTGGTCGTGTACATCCACGACCGGTCGAGTATCGACCAAAAATGTATTTTTTAATGAAAAAATTAAAATTTAAACACAAATAATACTAAATATAGTATACTATGATACATGCAAGCAAGAATATTCAATGTAAAATGCACATACCAAGATTAAATTTGAAATTATTAAACCTGATTTTATCGAGTGGTTTAGTAAATATATCAGTAAGTTGATTTTCGGTTGATATATATTTCAAAGAAATAACTTTTTCTTCAACCAACTCACGTATGTAATGATACCTAATGTCAATGTGCTTAGTACGTGAATGCTGGATTAGATTTTTGAAAATGTTTATAGCACTGGAATTATCACAATGTAAGATCATTGAATCTTGATTAATTCCATAATCGTTAAGCATGCATTTCATCCAAACTAGTTGAGTACATGCATATCCACCTGCAATATACTCAGCCTCAGCAGTGGAGAGCAATATTAAGCTTTTCTTCTTACTGAACCAAGAAACTAAGCAATTTTCAATGTAAAAATAACAACCACTGGTTGATTTTCTATCATCAATATTTTCGGCCCAATCGGCATCTGAGTACCCGGCTAATTGAACACTAGTATCAAAAGTATACCAAAGTCCCAAATTTTTAGAACTTGTGACATATCTAGTAATCCGTTTAACAGCAGTAAGATGTGATTCCTTAGGATTAGACTGATATCTCGTATAAATTCCAACACTTAATGCAATATCAAGTCTACTTGCGGTAAGATACAATAAACTACCAATCATACTACGATATAGTTTAGGATCTATATCTTTGCCTGTAGAATCTTTTGAGAGTCTTAACATTGTACTCATAGGAGTATCAAAGTTCTTACCATTCTCAAATCCAAACCTTTTAACCAAATTTGAAGCATATTTGGTCTGAGAAATGAAAATTCCATCAGGTTGTTGTTTTACTTGCAACCCTAGGAAATAATTAAGTTCTCCAACCATGCTCATTTCGAACCTTGATTTCATTAACTCTGCAAACTCAATAGACATGTTAGAACAATTAGATCCATAAATAATGTCATCAACATATATTTGAACCATCAAAATATCATTGTTATACTTCTTAACAAAAAGTATCTTATCAACACTTCCTACTTGAAAGCTATGACTAAGTAAGAATTTAGTCAATTTCTCATACCATACCCTGGGTGCTTGTTTTAGACCATAGAGAGCCTTTTTTAGACTAAATACATGGTCAGATAACTTAGGGTCTTCAAATCCTGAAGGTTGTTCAACATATACTTCTTCATGTAAATTTCCATTCAAGAAAGCACTCTTTACATCCATCTGATAAATTTTAAATTTTTTAAAGCATGCGATGGAAACAAAGAGTCTGATTGACTCAAGGCGAGAAACTAGAGAAAAGGTTTCATCGTAATCGATGCCTTTAATCTGAGTGTACCCTTATACAACCAGTCTAACCTTGTTTCATATAATATTTCCAAGCTCATCAGATTTATTTTTAAAGATCCATTTTGTTCCAATAATGTGTTTATATTTAGGTCTAGGAACAAGATACTAGACATCATTATGAACAAATTGATTAAGTTCATCCTGCATAGAAACAATCCAATTTTCGTCAGAAAGTTCTTTTACATTGATCGGTTCTACTTGGGATGTAAAACAAACATAATTACATATGTTCTCAAGTTGTTTGCGAGTACGAACTCCAGTGAGAGGGTTTCCAAGTATTTGATTGGTTGGATGATCTTTAACAGTCCTTGGTTCAGATTCTTTTTGACTTGATGAGATATCTTGATTGTCAATAATAAGAGCTTCATCATCATCTAAACTCGGAGCTAGTGTACTCAAATGATCATCAATGACCACATTGATGGACTCTTGAATCACACCAGTTCTCTTATTTAGAACCCTATAAGCTCGACTGTTCAAAGAATAACCAAGAAAAATACCTTCGTCACTCTTCGTATCAAACTTACCCAAATTTTCACGATCACGTAAAATATAACACTTGCTGCCAAAAACCCGAAAGTATTTGACAGTAGGTTTCTTTTTAAACCATAATTCATAAGCAGTCTTGTTATCAGATTTACTGGTATAAACCCGATTAATAATATAACATGCGGTATTAACTGCTTCAGCCCAAAGATTTCTAGAGAGCTTCATGCTATTCAACATATCATTAGCCATCTCCTGAAGCACTCTGTTTTTCCTTTCAACAATACCATTTTGTTATGGTATTTTGGGCGCAGAGAAT
Organism: Magnolia kwangsiensis; assembly: GCA_037074715.1. Taxonomy (NCBI): domain Eukaryota; kingdom Viridiplantae; phylum Streptophyta; class Magnoliopsida; order Magnoliales; family Magnoliaceae; genus Magnolia; species Magnolia kwangsiensis. The sequence goes on along the minus strand of CM073572.1, from coordinate 85,076,853 downwards.
TCATGTGATATTCCCTGATCACTACAGAATTTTTCAAAACTACTGTTTTCGAATTCGGATCCATGATCACTACGGATCTTACTAACATGAGAACCTTTCTCATTTTGGATTCGTTTGATGACCTTTTTCACTTCATCCAGGGTTTCAGTTTTATCTTTTAAGAATGATACCCAAGTGAATCTGGTATAGTTATCTATGATAACCAAGATGTATTTTTTGCCTTCTCGACTCTCTGATCTGGTTGGTCCAATAAGATCCATGTGGAGAAGCTCGAGTGGTCTAGATGTGGTATTGGAGTTCACTTTCTAATGAGAGCTCCTAATTTGTTTGCCCAACTGGCATTCACCACATATTTTGTCTACTTTTTGTAATTTGGGTAGACCTCTAATTAGTTCTCTTTTGCTCAATCTCAATAAGTTCCGATAGTGTACATGTCCAAGGCGTTTATTCCATAATTCAGTCTCATCGGTATGGACCATGTAACATGATTGAGTAGATGAGCTTGCATCACTAACGATGTAGCAGTTTTCAGAAGTTCTGTGACCAGTTAAAATAACAGAACCCCTTTTATCAAGTATCTCCCAACCTTGATTAGAAAACTTCACATTATGGTTGTTATCGCATATCTGAGAAATTCTTAATAGGTTGTGTTTTAAGCCCTCAACATATAAAAGATTCTTAAATAAGGGAAGGTTATAAAGTTGAACCATACCTTGGCCAATAATCTTGCAATTGCTTCCATCACCAAATGTGACTTACCCTTCAGTCATATCTTTAAGATCGATGAATAAAGATTTGTCACCTGTCATATGCCTGGAGAAACTACTATCTAGGTACCACTTTGAATGGCTTGTTGCTTTGAAAGCAGTGTGGGCAACCAAGCTGGCAACTTTAGGAACCCATTTCAGAACTGTTTTGGGTTTAAAAGTATAGATGGTCTTTTTTTGTCTGTTGTTATAGGAGTGACCTATAGAGTTAGACTTTAATAGATCCTTGAGTAGATCAATTATTTTTTCAGCTAAAGAATTTCGGTTTTGAAAATTAAAGTTGACATGGCCACTTTTAGGTTTTTGAAAAGTCCTAGCATTTTTGGAAAAACCTTGATAAGTATTCTTTTCTTTTGAGTTTGAAGACTCTCCTTTTAGAAATTTATGAGCAATGTTCTTTTATTTTGGAGTTGTATCCTTATCATAGCCCAACCCGGATCGATCGCCACATTTTCTTGATCCGGATAATAATTTTTCCAATTTTGGATCACCTTGGGCATATCTCCATTTGTCTTTCAAACTCAGAAGAGAAGCTACCTCATTTTTGAGTTTTTCTTTTTCGGATTTCAAATCTTCAATTTGGGAGGTTTTGAAATCTAAATCACATTTGGTCTTTTCAAAAGAATCGAAAATATGAGACTTTTCTAAAACAAGAGACTCATAATCTTCCTTAAGCTTATAAAATTTTTCTTTTTGTAATTTAAGCTTAACGGCAATTTTACAACTCTCTTTATAAAGGGCATTATAAGCATCTTGAAGATCATCTTCATTATCGCAATCACTATTCAGATTTTCTTCACTAGATTTATCATCATGATCTGAATAAGTGAACTTGGCTAGAGTCATAAGGGCTTTAACATCATCGCCCGACTCGGTTTCAGAATCTTCTGATTTAGAAGAGGATTCAGAATCAGACGATTCATCCCAAGTAGCCATCATGCTTTTCTTTTTTGATTTGTCCTTTTTAGGACATTTGTTAGTTAAGTGTCCATACTCTTGACAGTTGTAATATTGACTATCTTTCAATGATTTTTGAGCTCTAGGTTTAGATCGTCTCTTATCATTTGACTTTTGAAAATCAGCTTTTTTCTTGTTTTTGAAAATTTTGTAAAACCTTTTTTCTAAAAGCTCCATATCATCTTCAGTATTTCTGAATCCGAAGTACTCTCTTGTGAAACATTTTTAGATGATTTGAGAGCAATAGATTTTCCTTTAGGTGATTTAAAGGACAACTCATAGGTTTGAAGTGAACCAACTAATTCCTCAACCCTCATGGTATCCGTATCACGAAGTTCCTAAAACGCGGTAACTTTAGAATTGATCCGTTCAGAAAGTGAACGTAATATCTTTGCACACACTTTACTTTCTGGGATTCTATCACCAAGACCCCACATAGAGTTCACAATGTCATTCAATCTAGTGTAGAAGTCCATAAACATCTCATTCTCCTCCATATGAATTTCTTCAAATTTAGTTGTGAGGAGTTAGACTTTAGATTTCTTGACAATAGATGTATCCTCGTGTGTCATTTCTAATACATCCCATGCTTGTTTTGCATTTTCACAAGAGATGATTCTTTTGAATTCATCTGGTGATAATGCACAAGTAATTGCATTTAGTGCTTTAGCATTGACACTACTTTCACTTTTCTGAAGTGTGGTCCAAAGAGAATAAGTCGTTACTTTCATTGATTTTGAGCCATCACTATTAGTTACTTCAGTGATAGGAGGGTTCCATTCATTCACTGTGCCCAACCACACACTTTCATCTAGAGATTTAAGGAAGATCCTCATCCTGGCCTTCCAATAAGCATAGTTTGTGCCATTAAAAGGTGGTGGCCTAGTGACTACTAGGCTATCAAAATTTGACCTCTTAATATAGCTTAGATCGTTAGCTCAGGAAATAAATCGAATAAATAAACAATAAGCACGAGCTATTAGGCTCTGATACCACTTGAAAGGGCCTAGCTATATGCCCTAGAGGAGGGTGAATAGGGCAATGCCAAATTAAACTAATAACAGTGGAATAATAAAAGAAATAAAGCACAATGCTTAATTTAAAGTAATCTCAATAGCTAAAGAGATTGATACTCTATCAGTTCTAAGGACCACCTTACACCAAAAACCAAAGGTTTAAGGTAGGACAACCTTATTTCTAGAACGTCCTTGTATCACAAACCATTGAGGAATAAAAAGCAAGGAAATCAAAATAACTTGCAGAAAATAAATCCTAAGTTATTACAACATTCATCCACACTTGCTTGAAGTGATTACAACATTCATCCACAAACATTCTCCACAAAAACAGAATGAATAAGAGAATGAAAGAGAAAAATAAATCCACAACACAACGATATATAGTGGTTCGCCTGTGTGTACACCAACTGTTATCCAACAGCCACACAGATTGTTACTCCACTCCTAATATCCTCACACAGGGGATATTAGCATGCACTATCAAAATAGGTTTCACAAGTTCACCTAAAACCTTCACAATTGTGTCTTTGATCTGTGGCTTACACAATCCAAAAACCCCACAATTTGAGTTTTTTGGCTCTCCTCAGATAACCAATACAATGAGATTTTTCTGGCGAATCTCAAACAAAAACTAGAGAAAGTAAATTACAAAAAATGTAAAATACCTGAATCACTTTTTGAAGAAGCCCGGTTGAACCAATCGGAGTAGAAGTTCGATTCAACGTTCAAAGTCCAATACTCACTTTAAGAATGGTTCTAAGTCTAATTGATTTTAAATCAAAAGGGCTAGTTCTATTTGATTTTGAATCCAATAAGAAGGAATATCAGAAATTTCTCTTTTCTAATAAGATTGGAATGTAGATCAAAATAAATAAAAATAAGCTAGAAAAAGGAATATTAAATAAGCACAAACTAGCTTAAAATAAACACAAACTTATCTCAGAGAATAGCCTAAAGATTGCTTAAAAAGAGTAGAATTGAATTGCTAAAACTCTGAAGTTCGTGCACTATTTATAGCTTGAAGAATCCCGTATACGACTGGTCTTAGGATCCTAGGACTGGTCGTAGCTTCAAAGATTTTCAAAGATTTTCACGGGTTTGGATTTTCTGTTCCACGACCGGTCTTGGGCGATCTACGACCGGTCCTAGGCCACCAACGACTGGTCGTGAGACACCTACGACCGGTCGTAGGACTCCAAAAATGCTTGCTGGAGTTTGAGTCGTAGAACTACGACTGGTCGAAGGATGAGTCGTAGAACTCTCAAGACTGGTCGTAGGATGTCCGGGACTGGTCGTAGGACAGTGAGAAAGATTCAAAAATCTTCAACAACCTAGGACTGGTCCTGAAAAACTTAAGACTGGTCGTAGCAGAGATAGGACTGGTCTTGAAGTCCCTAGGACTGGTCTTGAAACAGCCCAAACAAGCATATTAAAATATATGAGTTATGTATCCAGAATGACCTACTGTAAAGCTCATCCTAAGGTCAATCTAAGGTCAAACAAACCTTAAAAGTGAGTTGGACTTGAAAGTCTGAACACTCAGATGATCCTTAAGAGAAGCTTGAGAATATACAAAACTTGTAGTAGGCCTTCTTGAGCTTGATCTTGACTTGACAAATTCTTCTAATATACTTGAACTTGATTGAATCTTGAACATGCAAACTTAAAGACTTCAATTCTTGAATTCTTCATCCATATCTTGAAAACTTTCTTCATTTAAGATCTTGTCTTGAAATGCGATGTAATGAATAGTCTTCAAACATAAAACACAAGATATACAAGACATAGATATAGGTTTTGGCACCACAAAATTTGACAACCAAAGGGATATGAAATCATAGCACTTACAAACTCTCCCATGAGTTGCGTGGGCCGAGGAGTTATGCGGGCCTGTGCAACTCGTAGGAGTGGGGCGGCCTAGCCTTCTACACTTTGGATTCCCTCTCCTTCTCTCTATCTCCAATACTTGTTAGAAGCCCTAGTTTTTTGAACATCTGATCCTACAAATGAGGGGGGTACGGGGTCTTTATAAGCTTTCGCACGTGTAAGCCCTTGAATCCCGTGCAGTGGACCCCACTTTGTATCTCTGATTCAACATATCCTGCGAATGGTAGTGTGGCCTGGCGCAACTACGACAAGTTGCGAGGACCCGGGCAACTCAGTGACTCGAGCAACTCGATCCCTATGCAACTCGATCCCTCCGTGACTCGTGACCTACACAACTTGGTCCCTACGTAACTCATGACCCGCACAACTCGACCCTTTTCCTGCTCTTCTTCTTCTTCTTTTCTTCATCAAATTTTTATGCCCTAATAGATGCCCCCTTGATCCAAGATTTGACTTCTTGTTAAGTCAATTTAAAGGATTAAAATCCTTTATCATTGAATTAAGTTGCACGGACCCGCGCAACTCCCCTTACCTTGATCACATATGACCCTGGAGAAGTCTTGGAGAGTCTATAAATACCAATCCTCTACTCATTTCTTCACTTTAAAATTTTTTCTCCAACCTAAATTCCATTTTCTCACAAGTCATCCGCGCAACTAATGTACGCAAGTCACCCACACAACTCATCTGTACTTAGTACCAAAACCCCTGTTCTGAAACTTTGCTAAATTCTCTTATGCCTTTATCACTTATACCCTTCAAAATTTTCATCTCTAACCCAAATAACTTCTCATTCAAGATCATGTATCACTCATTGGCATTCTCTTTGAGACGGGGCATCTGTTGTGTGGAAATGCAGGATGAAGGGGCATCTGTTGAGGCATAAAAAGAGGAAAAGACAACAGAAAGTTTGTTGTGCGCAGATCGTTGTGTGGAAATGAGTGTTGTGCAAAAATGAGTGTTGTAGGAAAATAATCACTATGCGAAAATAAGCCTTGAAACATAGATGACCGTACACAACGGTCCGCACGGAGAAATCCACACACTTGGATCTGCACAAAGAAGTCCGCACGCAATGGTCTGCACAGAGGGGTCCGCACAAAGGAATCCACACACAAGTTTCCACATAGAGATGGCCGCACTAAGGACTTCGCACAATGAAAGTCATGCAAAGGATTCTGCAAAGTGACTACATGGCATGTTCGCATGTGTGAGAAGGCTATAAATACCCCTAACCCGTCAGTGAAGGGTCATGAGCACCCAATCATAGAGAAGGAGAGGATTGCGAAAGAGAAGAGCTAGAGCCTGTACTCGTTGTGTGGAATGGGCGTTGTGCCACCCACAATGATGTTGGCGCACAACAAGACCCAGCGCACAAAGCATTCATGCATAATGGCTTTTGACAGTGGTACAATGGCTTTTGATAATGCACAATGGCTTCTAGCACAACATTTGACATAGTGTCTTAATGCTTGATACGTTTACACATCACATTGTCGCTAAATATTTATTTTACATTATAATTCATAAATATTCTATTTGAAATCAAATGAGAGAAGGATGTAAAAGAACTTAGGATGAATAAATGATGTGATTATCTTCCCTATTTTCTTTTGTTCATAATTAAGTGAATGAGATAATTCCCTAAATCAAATGCATTTGTTTCTTGTCGAAAAAAATGGTACTGTAGATAACCAATCATGTCATTAGTTTCTTTTATTATCTTAATTTTAAAAATGGGTTTATATCATAAAAAGCAGATTAGTAGTTGATTGATGCTACGTGTGGAAATGGGTCCAGACGCATTGGAACCTTAAACTAGGCTGAAATCTAGGCCTGAAATTTGTATTTCACTGGGATGAAGTGAAATACAAATATCAGCCTAATCCAAAACTTCTCTTTGCTTGAATTCGGTTTAATGGTGGTGAACTATCATCTTGTGCAGTAGAGTTGAATCATGTGCTTCGTTTCTCCAGTGGATGATGGCTTTCGACTTTTTAGCAAGTGGAAAAAAGTGATATATATATAGCCCAATTTTTAGCCCCAAAAAATAGTCTGGTGGGGTGGGCCGTGGCAAACGGAAACAGTTTCCTCTCTTCATTTGCATTTCTCTTTGCCATGGTCCATTAGATTTTTGGATCGGGCTAAAAATTAAGCTTATAGGGTTTTAAGAGGTGCCGCACCACGTGGATCATTCAGAATTTGTGCCCATGACAGGTGTATAAAGGTGCGCACAAGTGCACGCGTAAGAAGGTGTGCGCACTGAAATACATAAATGATTTTTAGTAAATAAGTAACTGATAATTAATTATTAACCATACTTATTTATCCTATCTTAATTCCTACCATCAGCAGAAAAAATTTTTATTGTATCGAAACGGGCCTTTAGGGTTTTTTAACCCACCAAGATGTCCATGAGAAATCCATTATATTCATCAACTTTTTGAGATCATTAAAATGATGACCCGTGAATGAGGTAGATTTAAGTGTCAAGTGGGCCAAACCATAATAGACAGTGTGGATTGAACATGTGCAATTAAAAAACATGGATTTTTAGATGATCATGATTTTTGGGTTTAACAATTAGAATGGGTTTAACAATGAGTGGCTTACTTGATGAACGACATGGATCATGATAGTTACACACTAGTAGCTAAAGTTACCATAGTATGTAGCTAGCCACACCATTGGGAAACTTAAACTATAGTTCATCTCATTTAGTTAATAATAATTACGAAATGGAGATCTTGATCCCTAGTATATAATGAGCTCATGCAAAAACTAACAACATATTAAAGACTAAGATTTATATTCCAGAATCATTGTTAACTAGAATAAGTCAAACTCATTTTTTAGGCGTCTACCAATCAAGGTCCTAGAATTAAAACGAGACTTAAACTTAAAATAATCCTATGTTGTGGTTTGAAGCTTCCCATGGGAAATACACTAAAATAATGACAATTTATATGAGAGTGGCTTTTGTTTATAACATGAAATACTATTATAGGATTATCATGCATCGCACATGATTAGTGCACAAACTTAAATTCTTCTCTCTTATTTATTTATGTTTGCTTGGAGTTTGATTCACTTAATTTGAACAAAACAAGCAACTTGCACTAAGCATATTGTCATTTTTAATTACTACATTTATGTCTGGAACCATAAATACAGTACAGAAATGTAAAGGTTGGAGATTTGAACTTGTAGATGAGATCAGGTCTGTTCATCATGTGGGCACCACATGTATAGGTCTTGGTCAAAATGAGTCTTAATATACTTAATATGGGCAGTATGCTTAATATGTATTATATTTTTTCTTCAATTATTATTGTGACTTGTTAGTTTATAATTGTGACTTATGATTGTGATTTGTAAGTTAGATAATTAGTTACCCGTTTAAGGATTTCTGTGTGGCCATTCATAGATATGGTTTATTTTTGGTGCATAGAAATAGCTCAAATTGTCCCATTCTGGACAGTTCAAGGTTAGATGGATAGTATGCTTTCATATAATCTATTTAAATGTTCATGCCTGATCTGCGGTCTATCTCCTCGTTTCTCTCTAGATATGTTTCTTACATTCCATATCCAATGCCAAATATCTTTACATTTCTTTAGATATTTGACATCAGAATGTAATGTAAGATCAACTTATCTAGAGAGGCATGGGGAGATGCTGCCGAATTTTCGACGTATACGTTTAAATGGGAATATGAAGTATTACAATCTATCTAACCTTAGATGGGTAACTAATTTAGGATTTAATTAAGTAGTGGTCCCTGGAAGGTGAGAACCATTGTTATCACTATGACGAAGCTGTTCATTTTCTATGGACAACAATATGGCTGGCCTGGCCATTTGGACAGGCTTGTGTTTATGTATTAGCTCAAAATTGATGGAGCAAATTCGGATGTGCGTCGAAGCCATCTGAATGTTGAGCGAGGGTCCTTGGAATGTAGGAATAGTTGTTATGACCATAATGAAGCTGTCCATTTCCTATGGACAACACCATGGGTGGCCTGGCCATTTGGATGGGCCCATGTTTATATATTAGCTCAAAATTGATGGAACAGACCCGGATGTGCATCAGAGCTATCCAGATGTTGAGCGGGGGTCCTTGGAAGGTGGGTGTAACATCCCGAAAATCAGGGGGTCGAGCAAAAACCCAACTCCCGAGTTCCAAAATGTTATTTATGCAACATAGATATGTATGATTGAATGTTGTCTGTGATAATGTATTAAACATGAGTGAGATTAAGCCAGAACAGCATATCATACTCCAGAGATAGTTAAATTTGCAAGCGGAAGACTGTAATAGTATGTATAACATATATAAACTATTGTATGTCTCCAGAGTGTGAACATGTTACCAGGTTATATACATACATGTATACTTCAAAAGTAACCAAAAGAATATACATGAGTGCTCAAAAAATATAAAATGACAAGTGTCAAGGTATTTAAGCAACCTCCCTGTAATCCCGTCAATCAGAACACGCATAAAGGAGGGATCCTCCTCATCATCATCAAGTCCAGCTCCGCCTCATAGGCCGCGCCATCATCTGCAATCACAAAAGGGTCTGGTGGGTGTCCAGGAACACCGTCCCGTAACGTGGGAGTGAGTAGCTAACTCAGTGGAATAATAGAGCAAAGATTAACATGTTATCAAATCAATCATGCGATAATAGTAAAGCAGTAATTCAAATATTCCTAATACTGTTGTTAATGCAATTATGACATGACGTGATGTATGCCCTCACCGACGATCACCCTCATGCGGCAACATCTTACGACCGCGGCATGCCACACTCCCTAGAGTGCTCCACATCTTCCAGGCACATGCAATGCTATGGTGATATGATTTTCAAGTTATTATTAGTCCATTCAAACAGCAGGATTGGGAAACTAAGGTACTTCCCTTATATCAATCCCAACACAGATCCTGTCTAGGGTCGTCACTCCTAGTAATCTCATACGATGTATATTTCGTAGGTCGCTGCAAGGGCTGCCAGGGCTGTTGCTCGCACTCGTTGCACCGCTCCCCCATCACCTTATCAATACAGGCCTACCGTACTCTACTGCAACGGAAGGGTCGTCGCCTCCCGTGGACTCAGAATACGCTCGCGGTCACTACAAAGGGCTCGTCGCCTGATCAGTGTAGGCCGACAGCTAGAATATAGTGTCCCATACCACCATAATCTGCTCACGAGTCTAGGTGCTCACTGGTCACTACGGGGAGGTTTGTGGCCCCAGCGTAGGCCGACAGCTCGACCACGGTGTCCCATACCACCATGCCCGGCTCATGAGTCTTTGTGGATCAAGGTACCATGGTTAACAGGGTTTACAATGGTAAGTTCAGTACCCTAGGTTCAAGCAGTTATGACTCATACAAGGTGAACATACATCGGCCAGTCGGGTTACTTGACGGGCTCGACTAGCGCGATCGCATCTCAAGTCGAACGACATGAAGTGCGTAAAACACTTCGCGTGGCCTAACCACTGCCGCCAACTCTAAACACGAATCACGTTCATCGACGCGTCGCTCGTGGCTATGACCAGTCAGCCACGAATTCGCTCGGTTACCGACTGCCTGGACTAAGTCTAGTCCCACACATCTATGAAATCACATCAACAATATATGCAAAGGTATTGGAATTGAAATACAATCATGTGAGCATGTTAACACATGTTATAACATTCAACTTAAGCAAATCTTCAAACACCTACATTCCATGCATGTAATGGAATCATGCATATGGTCAACATATAGGAAATCATTTAGGTCAGCATATTAATCAAGAAATCATTCTCAAACTACTACATAACATCATTTAATTCAATACATACTAGTACAAGCATTTATACAAACACATACACTACACACTTAAGTCTACATATAGTATGTCGACCCAAAGTGCGCAACTAGGTGAATCTCTTCGCCAAACTGATTATGCAAGCATTCCTAACTCCCTAATGCGGCAACAAACCATGTCAATCACGTCAGCAAAATATGCATGTAGACCGTACTTCCTACAAATGACTAAAATGCCCTAAATCTCATATTCTTCGTTAATTTACAAAACGGGAAACGGAGAGCATGTTGTACATGTCAAACGGCGTTGCCGTCAAGAATCTACTATTAAATGACATTGAAAGCTTTGGAAACAGTCAATCAAAGCGTCTAATATCCGCACCTTGTCTCTTATGGATGTTGAAATTCGAACCGAGCGTATACGCTTCGTCTACAGCGATAAGAGAACCTGTTTTACAAGATTTATTAACTATCAGGCTATGAAACGGAAGAAACATCAAATCAGCAACTTTCTAGGGTTTTTCTTACCTGAAAACGCGGAGGAATCGCCGGGAAAGTGATCGGAGTGCGTTGCCTAAGCACGTACAGCAGCAGCAGGAAAAGCTCTCCCACCTTCTCTCACAAACTCTCACTTTCTCTCTCACTCTTGCTAGGGTTTCTAGCAAATTCGGATGAGTGAGAGAAGTGAGGGTTTCAACCCCTTTTATAAGCTCAAATGTGCCCAAAACAGGCTTGGGAACAAAGTATACTTGAGGTATATCCAAATCGGGGCTGTTTCAATCCAAAAGCTGCTTTCTGGTGGTCCCCTGGTCGATTGCGATCGGACTTAAGCTCATGCGTACCAGATGTAGCACGTATTAAGTTTTCAGTCTGGCAGGGTTCGCAGATCGCCCGTGGCGGACCAGTTTCAGTTCAGCGGTCACCGCACATAGATCAGGGCTGAAAGTCTCATGATAATAAATAGAAATTTTTCCTGATCCGAGGGTGTAATCTGGATGAATTCTGACAGTCAGAACGCTTAATACTGACGCGTCAAGTCGTGTGCCAGATTTGAATTTGAAATTTCAAATCTGTCCCTATTCGCGGTCTCTTCAGTCCGGGCTCAATGAAATAGTCTGTGATTATCGGTTTAACTTGATTTTCGAAATGATTGTCAAGTCCAGCTAGGCGGTTCTAACGGTCTAAGATAGGAGGTAACGGACTTTCGACGCGCGGTCTAAATCCAATACAATAATTCAAAGTGGTCCAGAGAACAAACCCGCTTAGAGTTTGATCCGAGGTTATAGAGTATTATGGAGTCATACGTTCTACTCGATTTGGGTCTTGTAGAACGTATTTAAAGTGATCAGGGACTGTTTCCCAGCTACTCCAGCGTTGCGCTAGCTAACTTACGCTGAATTTCCATAGGAATTAATCATAAGTGGTTTCTTTGGCTATGAAATTGGGTTCTGAGCGATTTTTCAGGTGTTTTAGTTGACCCATTGCCTAAGGACGTCAAATCCCAGATTAGCCAAAATCCGGGGTGTTACAATCTACCCCCCTTAAAACACAATGTCGTCCCCGACATTGGCAAAGGGCAAGGAGTACTTTCTATAAGGAAGGTTCAAATCCTATTTAATAACCTAATCGTATGTATATCCGAACTCAAAGGTTTCGATCTTGGGCCAGTGGAAAGAGGCCAACCACTCTTCCGCTGCGCCACTCTGATCAAACGGTAGCGTTGACTAACCTAACTGGATTGGACTCAATACGTTCTACCCCCCTTAAAACTTAGTTTTACTTAAGGTTGAAGAATCTTAACATCGATCCGTATATCGGAACGAGGCGCAACTTAGGGGCTATCCTTAACCTAAAATGGAAACAATCTTTCTCTACATGGTTTTCCTTGCTAATGATGCGTTCTATGGCATTGGTACTTATTATCATAGAGATGAGCCTAATCTCTATTGTGGTTAAGTTCAGGGGCAGGTATGAGTTGGTGGCAAGATGTCGAATTCTCTACTGGCTTTAAGTCCTTAACATTTATCAAGGGCAAAGCAATAACTTGTGGTTGTAGGTGGTCGAGACAACACGGAAGAAAAGTTGTGTAGTGGGTCTGAGCCGGATACATAGACTTTCTGTCTAGCTAAAATAGAAGATTTATTGTATCAATTCTTAATCCGAGTCGATGCCGATCTTCTGCTTGATCAGAGCATTGGATCTATTGGTAACCACTAGGATTAGGAAGTCGATTCAAACCGCGAATACATCGCTTACATGTAGTTCCTTTATTCCGCATTCCCGAATGCAATAAGCCTTTGGGGAAGGCAATTCTAAGGGGCGTGCTAGTACATTCTAAGTTAAATCTGAGGGATTTATAAATGGTCCCTAAGAGTGAATGGTTCCTTCCTATGGGCAACAACAACAGTCTATAAGTCATAAGGGGATCTATCGAAGGAAGGGAGTCCCATTCCAACCAAATCGAACCTACTATCCCTTAGCATATATAGGCCTTACACTGCCTAAGACAACTAGTAGCCTAGTCTATAACTCAATAGTTATAATCCAAAGCCGAAGTTTATACATTAAATAGTTCCATACTATTTCTACTACAGGGAAGTCATCTATTGCTTAGGGTCAAGATTATCTAAATGGAATTGGATTTCTTATGTCGTCAGATCCTTCAAATCTAGGAGTACTAACACTAGGTTCCAAACGCCTAGGATATATGTGGCCGGTAGCGCTTAGTTGTATTAAATGGAACCGCATTCCTAGTCCCATGGCGGGATTGGAAGTGGCATGCTTGGTAGGAGGGTGGGGTGGGATAAAAACTAATTTGTAGGCTGAATCCCGGGAGTTACAATACTCCCGATCCAGGGACGATACCTTACAGTGAAATGAGACGGCATGCACTCCATTCCACAAATTTCGGCTACATTAAGCCCAAACCACAACACAAACATTCATATAATAAGTCGAAAAGCATCATGCATTTCATTAAACCCAAAATTGTCATAATACAAGGGATATCTCCCTACAAGTATCATGACAAAAAGTACATGGGAGCTATGTCAGTCAGCTTCTACAGCAACATAGGTAAACTACTAGCCTTATCAGGCTTACAAAACACAACTTAAAACAGGAAATGACTAACTACAACCCGCGATACCTGGATCTAGATTACTAGTCCGAGTCGGGCGATGGAGGAGGAAATGCAAAGAAATCGTTGTCCAAATGGACAGAACGAAATCTAGGCATTGTAGAGGGATACTTCAAGCTCCCCTAGGATGCATTTTTAGAGAGAAATGGAAACGAAAAAGGGGAATGGAGCACCTCACGAATCCAGCTCGATTTGGGGGTTTTTGAAGCTCCAAATGACGAAATCTCCAAGAGAAAGGGCTGCAAACTCCAAAGAAGTGATGGATGATGGTCGGTTTTGGCCAAGGATGGGTCTAGGGTGGTTTAGAATCACGGATTTTTGGAGATAGTTGCTGAAAAATGAAAATGGGGCTAGGGAAGGGGCTGTTTGTGAAGGAAGTACCCCTATTTGGGGTTTTCTATGGACGGGACCTACATGGGAGGGGTACACTACCCAAAATAGGGCGTGCGCCCAACTTTCGTGCCAAATGGGCCCCACCGGTCGGCGATGCATCGCCCGACCGGCGATGGCATCGCCGGCCAACTTCCAAGTTGGCCGGTGGGACCATATGGGTCTGGTCCCCCATGATCCCAGGGGTCCAAAAATATATGGCCCACCCCCTGGTTCATTGTACTTTGATCTGTATGGGCCCAAATATGTGTTCGGGGCTCTCCGGGTCCACATCGCAATCCCGAATACCAAAATATATGATGCAGCATATGAATTTGGGGTATAAGGAGCCAGTACATCTATCTAGATCCTTAGTTACTAAAGAAAGTGAAGTTAGAATGGCCTTATGGCCATTTTTTATGAAATTTTACTATTCACTGTAAAATTTTGTGAAAGTACTAATTTGTGTTATTTTCTTATTATGTTTGATGCCTAATATGAAATGGATAAGAAATAAATGAAGATTGGAGTGTTTAGAGGAGGAATTTTGAAGATTTTTGGTGAAACGGGGTTTTTAAGCCCTGGCGATTGATTACAGGAGTCGTGGTCATCCCACGGCCCAAGGATTTACTTTTACGGTTTAAAACCGCTCATAGGACGTCTCAACCCGACTTCCTACAGCTTAGAAGTGATTCGGGTTGCCTTACGCGACCCGAGATGGGTTACAGACTCGATCTTGCGATCGATTCTAATAGACTTCGCCTATCGGCGAATCTGCGATCTTAGACGTGTTTCTAGACCCTTCTCGCACCCACCTAAGTAAAAGGAAGTGACAGCGTACATCGCGTGACCATAACCCAGGCCCGGTTTAATCCAAATCATGCTCTGATACCATCTGTAACATCCCGAAAATCGGGGGGTCGAGCAAAAATCCAACTCCCGAGTTCCAAAATGTTATTTATGCAACATAGATATGTATGATTGAATGTTGTCTGTGATAATGTATTAAACATGAGTGAGATTAAGCCAGAACAGCATATCATACTCCAGAGATAGTTAAATTTGCAAGCGGAAGACTGTAATAGTATGTATAACATATATAAACTATTGTATGTCTCCAGAGTGTGAACATGTTACCAGGTTATATATATACATGTATACTTCAAAAGTAACCAAAAGAATATACATGAGGGCTCTAAAAATATAAAATGACAAGTGTCAAGGTATTTAAGCAACCTCCCTGTAATCCCGTCAATCAGAACACGCATAAAGGAGGGATCCTCCTCCTCATCATCAAGTCCAGCTCCGCCTCATAGGCCGCGCCATCATCTGCAATCACAAAAGGGTCTGGTGGGTGTCTAGGAACACCGTCCCGTAACGTGGGAGTGAGTAGCTAACTCAGTGGAATAATAGAGCAAAGATTAACATGTTATCAAATCAATCATGCGATAATAGTAAAGCAGTAATTCAAATATTCCTAATACTGTTGTTAATGCAATTATGACATGACGTGATGTATGCCCTCACCGACGATCACCCTCATGCGGCAACATCTTACGACCGCGGCATGCCACACTCCCTAGAGTGCTCCACATCTTCCAGGCACATGCAATGCTATGGTGATATGATTTTCAAGTTATTATTAGTCCATTCAAACAGCAGGATTGGGAAACTAAGGTACTTCCCTTATATCAATCCCAACACAGATCCTGTCTAGGGTCGTCACTCCTAGTAATCTCATACGATGTATATTTCGTAGGTCGCTGCAAGGGCTGCCAGGGCTGTTGCTCGCACTCGTTGCACCGCTCCCCCATCACCTTATCAATACAGGCCTACCGTACTCTACTGCAACGGAAGGGTCGTCGCCTCCCGTGGACTCAGAATACGCTCGCGGTCACTACAAAGGGCTCGTCGCCTGATCAGTGTAGGCCGACAGCTAGAATATAGTGTCCCATACCACCATAATCTGCTCACGAGTCTAGGTGCTCACTGGTCACTACGGGGAGGTTTGTGGCCCCAGCGTAGGCCGACAGCTCGACCACGGTGTCCCATACCACCATGCCCGGCTCATGAGTCTTTGTGGATCAAGGTACCATGGTTAACAGGGTTTACAATGGTAAGTTCAGTACCCTAGGTTCAAGCAGTTATGACTCATACAAGGTGAACATACATCGGCCAGTCGGGTTACTTGACGGGCTCGACTAGCGCGATCGCATCTCAAGTCGAACGACATGAAGTGCGTAAAACACTTCGCGTGGCCTAACCACTGCCGCCAACTCTAAACACGAATCACGTTCATCGACGCGTCGCTCGTGGCTATGACCAGTCAGCCACGAATTCGCTCGGTTACCGACTGCCTGGACTAAGTCTAGTCCCACACATCTATGAAATCACATCAACAATATATGCAAAGGTATTGGAATTGAAATACAATCATGTGAGCATGTTAACACATGTTATAACATTCAACTTAAGCAAATCTTCAAACACCTACATTCCATGCATGTAATGGAATCATGCATATGGTCAACATATAGGAAATCATTTAGGTCAGCATATTAATCAAGAAATCATTCTCAAACTACTACATAACATCATTTAATTCAATACATACTAGTACAAGCATTTATACAAACACATACACTACACACTTAAGTCTACATATAGTATGTCGACCCAAAGTGCGCAACTAAGTGAATCTCTTCGCCAAACTGATTATGCAAGCATTCCTAACTCCCTAATGCGGCAACAAACCATGTCAATCACGTCAGCAAAATATGCATGTATACCGTACTTCCTACAAATGACTAAAATGCCCTAAATCTCATATTCTTCGTTAATTTACAAAACGGGAAACGGAGAGCATGTTGTACATGTCAAACGGCGTTGCCGTCAAGAATCTACTATTAAATGACATTGAAAGCTTTGGAAACAGTCAATCAAAGCGTCTAATATCCGCACCTTGTCTCTTATGGATGTTGAAATTCGAACCGAGCGTATACGCTTCGTCTACAGCGATAAGAGAACCTGTTTTACAAGATTTATTAACTATCAGGCTATGAAACGGAAGAAACATCAAATCAGCAACTTTCTAGGGTTTTTCTTACCTGAAAACGCGGAGGAATCGCTGGGAAAGTGATCGGAGTGCGTTGCCTAAGCACGTACAGCAGCAGCAGGAAAAGCTCTCCCACCTTCTCTCACAAACTCTCACTTTCTCTCTCACTCTTGCTAGGGTTTCTAGCAAATTCGGATGAGTGAGAGAAGTGAGGGTTTCAACCCCTTTTATAAGCTCAAATGTGCCCAAAACAGGCTTGGGAACAAAGTATACTTGAGGTATATCCAAATCGGGGCTGTTTCGGTCCAAAAGCTGCTTTCTGGTGGTCCCCTGGTCGATTGCGATCGGACTTAAGCTCATGCGTACCAGATGTAGCACGTATTAAGTTTTCAGTCTGGCAGGGTTCGCAGATCGCCCGTGGCGGACCAGTTTCAGTTCAGCGGTCACCGCACATAGATCAGGGCTGAAAGTCTCATGATAATAAATAGAAATTTTTCCTGATCCGAGGGTGTAATCTGGATGAATTCTGACGGTCAGAACGCTTAATACTGACGCGTCAAGTCGTGTGCCAGATTTGAATTTGAAATTCCAAATCTGTCCCTATTCGCGGTCTCTTCAGTCCGGGCTCAATGAAATAGTCTGTGATTATCGGTTTAACTTGATTTTCGAAATGATTGTTAAGTCCAGCTAGGCGGTTCTAACGGTCTAAGATAGGAGGTAACGGACTTTCGACGCGCGGTCTAAATCCAATACAATAATTCAAAGTGGTCCAGAGAACAAACCCGCTTAGAGTTTGATCCGAGGTTATAGAGTATTATGGAGTCATACGTTCTACTCGATTTGGGTCTTGTAGAACGTATTTAAAGTGATCAGGGACTGTTTCCCAGCTACTCCAGCGTTGCGCTAGCTAACTTACGCTGAATTTCCATAGGAATTAATCCTAAGTGGTTTCTTTGGCTATGAAATTGGGTTCTGAACGATTTTTCAGGTGTTTTAGTTGACCCATTGCCTAAGGACGTCAAATCCCAGATTAGCCAAAATTCGGGGTGTTACAGTGGGAACCGCTGATATTTATTTTTTCCCTTGATCACTGTCTATGTGATCTTGTGAATAGGTTGGATGATAAATAAATATCACAACAGGCCCTGAAAAGGTTTCAATGATGGAAATCATTATACTCACTGTTACTTGTGGTATAGTCCACCTAAGTTTTGGATATGAATCAATTTTGGTTTCAACCCCTTAAATGATCTGGAAAAGCAGATGGATGGTGTAGATAAACTACATATATTTACAGTGATTTACTAACCCTAAACATAAACTCAAAAACCTAAACCCTAATCTTAAACCTAAACCTAAACCTATTCTCAAATCTCTAAACCTAAACCTACACCTAAATGTAAACTTGAAAACCTAATCCTAAACCCAATCCCGAAACTGAACGCGAATCTAAATCCGTAAACCCTACACCTAAACCTAAACCTAAAATTAAACCTAGAACATAAACCAAAACCTAAAACTAAACTTAATTTACTTAACCAAATCCTACACCTAATCCTAAACCTAAAACCCTAACCTAAACCTAAACCTAATCTTGAAAATCTAATCCTAAACCCGATCCCGTACCAGAACCCGAATCCGATCCCTAAACCTAAACCTAAACCTATTCTCAATTACCTAAACCTAAACCTACACCTACACCTAAACCTAAACCTATAACCTAAACCTAAACCTAAACTCAAAAACCTAAACCTAAACCTAATCCCAAACCTGAACCCGAACCCGAATCCCTAAACATAAACCTAAACTTATAGTCAAATCCCTAAACCTAAACCTAAACCTAAACTTAATTCACTTCACCTAAACCTACAACTAAAAATAAACCTATAATCCAAACCTAAACCTAAACCTAAACTTGAAAACCTAATCTTAAACCTAATCCCGAACCTAAACCCGAACCTGAACCTAAATCCGAATACCTAAACCCTACACCTATACCTAAACCTAAACCTATTCTGAAATCCCTAAACCTAAACCTACACATGCACCTAAACCAAAACCTATAACCTAAATCTAAACCTAAAACTAAAAACCTAAACCTAACCCCAATCCCTAACCCGAACCCGAACCCGAACCCGAATTCATAAACCTAAACCTAAACCTATTCTCAAATCCCTAAACCTAAACCTAAACTTAAACTTAATTCACTTAACTTAAACCTATAACCCCAATCCAAAATGTATAAACCTAACCTAAACCTAAACCAAAACTTGAAAAACTAATTGTAAACCCGATCCCAAACCTGAACCCCAATCTGAATCCCTCGAAACTACACCTAAACCTAAACCTATTCTCAAATCCCTAAATCTAAACCTAAACCTACACCTAAACCTAAACCTATATCCTAAACCAAAACCTAAACTTAAAAACTTAAACCTAAACCCAAACCCAAACCTGAACTCCTAAACCCAAAACTAAACCTATTGCTAAATCCCTACGCCTAAACTTAAACCTATAACCTAAACCTAAACCTAAACATAAACTTAATTCACTTAACCTACACCTACACCTAATCCTAAACCTATAACCCTAACCTAAACCTAAACCAAAACTAGAAAACATAAACCTAAACTTGATCCCGAACCCAAACCCAAATCTGAATCCCTAAACCCTACACCTAAACCAAAACCTAAAGCTATTCTCAAATCCCTAAACCTAAACCTACACCTACACCTAAACCTAAACCTATAACCTAAAATTAAACCTACACTCAAAAACCTAAACCTACACCGATCCTGAACCCGAATTCCTAAACCTAAACCTAAACCTATAACCTAAACGTAAACTTGATTCACTTAACTTAAACCCATAACCCTAACCTAAAGCTAAACCAAAACTTGAATACATAATCTTAAACCCGATCCTGAACCCGATCCAAAATCTGAATCCCTAAACCCTACACATAAACCTAAACCTAAACCTATTCTCAAATCCCAAAACCTAAACCTACACCTACACCTAAGCCTAAACCAATAACCTAAACCTAAACCTAAACTTGAAAACCTAAACCTAAACCTGATCCTGAACCCAAACCTGAACCTGAATTCCTAAACCTAAACCTAAACCTATTCTCAAAACCCTAAACCTAAACCTAAACCCATAACCTAAACCTGAGCTTAATTCACTTAACTTAAACCTATATCCTGAATCCTAAACCTATAATCCTAACCTAAACCTAAACCTAAACTTAAAAACCTAATCATAAACCCAATCCTGAACCCAAATCCAAATACCTAAACCCTACACCTAAACTTAAACTTAAACCTATTCTCAAATCCCTAAACTTAAACCTACACCTACAACTAAACCTAAACTTATGACCTAAACCTAAACCTAAACTCTAAAACCTAAACCTAAACACGATCTCAAAACCAAACCTAAACCCAAATTCCTAAAGCTAAACCTAAACCTATTCTCAAATCCCTAATCCTAAACCCAATCCCGAGCTCTAACCCGAATCCGAATACCCAAACCCCACACCTAAACATATTCTCAATTCCCTAAACCTAAACCTACACCTACAAAAAAACCTAATGCTAAATCCTAAAGCTAAACCTAAACTCGAAAACCTAAACCTAAACCCGATCTTGAACATGAAATCCTAAACCTAAACCTAAACTTATCGTCCAATCCCTAAACCTAAACCTAAACCTAAACTTAATTCACTTAACCTAAACCTTGAAAGGGCCTAGCTATATGCCCTATAGAGGGGGGGGTGAATAGGGCAATGCCAAATAAAACTAATAACAGCAGAATAATAAAAGAAATAAAGCACAATGCTAAATTTAAAGAAATCTCAATAGCCTAAAATAAAGATAATGATACTTTATCAGTTCTAAGGACAACCTTACACCAAAAACCAAAGGTTTAAGGCAGGACAACCTTATTTCTAGAACGTCCTTTGTATTACAAACCAATGAGGAATAAAAAGCAAGGAAATCAAAATAACTTGCAGAAATAAATCCTAAGTCATTACAACATTCCCCACACTTGCTTGGAATAAAAAGATTACAACATTTATCCACGAATACAAACCACAAAACTGAATGAATAAAAGAATGAAAGAATAATGCACATCCACAACACAACGATATATAATGGTTTGCCTGTGTGTACACCAACTATTGTCCAACAGCCACACAGAATGCTACTCCACTCCTAATATCCTCACACAGGGGATATTAGCATGCACTATCAAAATAGGTTTCACAGGTTCACCTAAAACCTTCACAATTGTGTCTTTGATCTCGGGCTTACACAATCCGAAAACCCCCACAATCTGAGTTTTCTGGCTCTCCTCAGATAACCAATACAATGAGATTTTTCTGGCAAATCTCAAACAAAACTAAAGAAAGTAAATTATAAAAATAAAATACCTGAATCACCTTTTGAAGAAGCTCGGTAGAACCAATCGGAGTAGAAGTTTGATTCAACGTTCAAAGTCCAATACTCACTTTAAGAATGGTTCTAAGTCTAATTGATTTTAAATCAAAAGGGCTAGTTTTATTTGATTTTGAATCCAAGAAGAAGGAATATCAGAAATTCTCCTTTTCTAATAAGATTGGAATGTAGATCTGTAAGTACTATGATTTCATATCCCTTTAGTTGTCAAATTTTTTGGTGTCAAAACCTATTTCTATGTCTTGTATATCTTGTGTTTTATGTTTGAAGACTACTCATTGCAATCAACATCGCATTTCAAGTCAAGATCTTAAAAGAAGAAAGTTTTCAAGTCTTGGATGAAGAAATCAAGAATAGAAGTATTCAAGGTTGCATGTTCAAGGTTTGATCAAGTTCAAGTTTACTAGAAGATTTTGTCAAGTTAAGATCAAGCTGATGAAGGCCTACTACAAGTTTTGAATATTCACAAGATTCTCTTAAGGGTCATCTGAGTGTACAGACTTTCAATGTCCATCTCACTTTTAAGGTTTGTTTGACCTTAGATTGATCTTAGGATGGGCTTTATTGTAGGTCATTCTGGATACATAACTCATATATCTTTATATGCTTGTTTGGAGTGTTCTAAGACCAGTACTAGAGACTTTAAGACCAGTCCTAGCTTTGCTACGACCAGTCTTAGGTTTTTCAGGACCAGTCCTAGGTAGTTGAAGATTTTTGGATCTTTCTAGCTGTCCTACGACCAGTCCTGGACATCCTACGACCAGTCCTATGAGTTCTACGACTCATCCTTCGACTGGTCGTAGACCTACGACTCAAACTTCAGTAACCATTTTTGAGGTCCTACGATCGGTCGTAGGTGGCCCACGACCGGTCGTAGACCACCCTCGACCGGTCATGGAACTGAAAATTAAATCCCGCAAATATCTTTCAGAAATCTTTGGAGCTACGACCAGTCCTAGGATCCTAAGACCAGTCGTAGACGGAATTTTTCAGTTTATAAATTGAGCACGAACTTCAGAGTTTTAGTACTTCAAATCAATTCTATTCAAGCATTCTTTAGGATATTCTCTGAGATAAGTTTGTGTTTATTTTAAGCTACTTTGTGCTTATTTAATATTCATTTTGCTAGCTTATTCTTATTTGATTTTGATCTACATTCCAATCTTATTAGAAAAGGGGAATTTCTGTTATTCCTTCTTCTGGATTCAAAATCAAATAGATCTAGCCCGTTTGATCTAAAATCAATTAAACTTAAAACCATTCTTAAAGTGAGTATTGGACTTTAAACGTCGAATCGAACTTCTACTCCGATTGGTTCTACCGGGCTTCATCAAAAGGTGATTCAGGTATTTTACATGTTTTGTAATTTACTTTCTTTGGTTTTTGTTTGAGATTCGCCAGAAAAATCTCACTGTATTGGTTATCTGAGGAGAACCAGAAAACTCAAATTGTGGGATTTTTGGATTGTGTAAGCCCGAGATCAAAGACACAATTGTGAAGGTTTTAGGTGAACCTGTGAAACCTATTTTGATAGTGCATGCTAATATCCCCTGTGTGAGGATATTAGGAGTGGAGTAGCAATCTGTGTGGCTGTTGGATAACAGTTGGTGTACACACAGGCGAACCACTATATATCGTTGTGTTGTGGATGTGCTTTATTCTTTCATTCTTTTATTCATTCTATTTCGTGGAGAGTGTTTGTGGATGAATGTTGTAATCACTTCAAGCAAGTGTGGATGTATGTTGTAATAACTTAAGATTTATTTTCCGCAAGTTATTTTGATTTCATTGCTTATTATTCCTCTTTGGTTTGTGGTACAAGGACGTTCTAGAAATAAGGTTGTCCTACCTTAAACCTCTAGTTTTTGGTGTAAGTTTGTCCTTAGAATTGATAAAGTATCAATCTCTTTATTTTAGGCTATTATGATTGTTTTATATTCAGCATTGTGCTTTAAATATTTTATTATTCCGCTGTTATTATTTTTATTTGGCATTGCCCTATTCACCCTCCCTCTAGGGCATATAGCTAGGCCCTTTCAAGTGGTATCAGAGCCATAATAGCTCGTGCTTATTTTTTATTTATTGGATTTATTTCCTGAGCTAACGATCTAAGCTATATTAAGATGTCAAATTTTGATAGCCTACAGTCACTAGGCCACCACCCTTTAATGGCACAAACTATGCCTATTGGAATGCCAGGATGAGGATCTTCCTCAAATCTTTGGATGAAAGTGTGTAGCTGGCCACAATCAATGAATGGAACCCTCCTATCACTGAAGTTGCTAATGACGATGGTTCAAAAACTATAAAAATAACGGCTTATTCTCTTTGGACCACACTTCAGAAAAGTGAAAGTAGTGCTAATGCAAAAGCACTAAATGCAATTACTTGTGCATTATCACCAGATGAATTCAAAAGAATCATCTCTTGTGAAAATGCAAAACAAGCATGGGATATATTGGAAATGACACACAAGGGTACATCAATTGTCAAGAAATCTAAAGTCCAACTCCTCACAACTAAATTTGAAGAAATTCATATGGAGGAGAATGAGATGTTTATGGACTTCTACACTAGATTGAATGACATAGTGAACTCTATGTGGGGTCTTGGTGATAAAATCCCTGAAAGTAAAGTATGCGCAAAAATACTACGTTCACTTCCTGAACGGTTCAATTCTAAAGTGACCACGATTCAGGAACTTCGTGATACGGATACCATGAGGGTTGAGGAATTAGTTGGTTCACTTCAAACCTATGAGTTATCCTTTAAGGCTCCTAAAGAAAAATCAATAACTCTCAAATCATCTAAAAATATTTCTTAAGAGAGCACTTCAGATTCAGAAAATACCGAAGATGATATGGCACTTTTAGCAAAAATATTTTACAAAATTTTCAAAAACAAGAAAAAGGTTGATTTTTAAAAATCAAATGATAAGAGATGATCTAAACCTAGAACTCGTAAATCCTTGAAAGATAGTCAATGTTACAACTGTTAAGAGTATGGACACTTATCTAACAAATGTCCTAAAAAGGACAAATTAAAAAGGAAAAGCATGATGGCTACTTGGGATGAATCATCTGATTCTGAATCCTCTTCTAAATCAGAAGATTCTGAAACCGAGTCGGGTGATGGTGTTAAAGCCCTTATGACTCTAGCCAAGATCACCTATTCAGATCATGATGATACATCTAGTGAAGAAAATCTGAATAGTGATTGCGATAATGAAGATGATCTTCAAGATGCTTATAATGCTCTTTATAAAGAGAGTTGTAAAATTGTTCTCGAGCTTAAATTACAAAAAGAAAAATTTTCTAAGCTTAAGGAAGATTATGAGTCCTTTGTCTTAGAAAAATCTTATATTTCTGATTCTTTTGAAAAAACCAAAAATGATTTAGATTTCAAAAACTCTCAAATTGAAGATTTGAAATTCAAAAAAGAGAAACTCAAAAATGAGGTAGCTTCTCTTCTGAGTTTGAAAGACACATGGAGATATGCCCAAGGAGATCCGAAATTGGAAAGATTATTGTCCGGATCAAGAAAATGTGACGATCAATCCGGGTTGGGATATGATAAAAATACATCTTTTAAACAAAAGAATATTGCTCCTAGATTTGTTAAAGGAGAGTCTTCGACCTCAAAAGAAAAGAATACCTATCAAGGTTTTTCCAAAAATTCTAGGTCTTTTCAAAAACCTAAAAGTGGCCAAGTCAACTTTAATTTTCAAAACCGAAATCAATTAGCTGAAAAAATTATTGATCTTATCAAGGAGTTATTAAAGTCAAACTCTATATGTCGTTCCTACGACAATAGACAGAAAAAGACCATCTCTACTCGTAAACCCAAAACAGTTATGAAATGGGTTCCTAAAGTTGCCAGCTTGGTTGCCCACACTGCTTTCAAAGCAACAAGCCATTCAAAGTGGTACCTAGATAGTGGTTGCTCCAGGCATATGACAGGTGACAAAGCTTTATTCATCGATCTTAAAGATATGACTGACGGGTCAGTCACATTTGGTGATGGAAGCAATTGCAAGATTATTGGACAAGGTACGGTTCAACTTTATAACCTTCCCTTATTTAAGAATGTCTTATATGTTGAGGGTTTAAAACACAACCTATTAAGCATTTCTCAGATATGTGATAACAACCATAGTGTAAAGTTTTCTAATCAAGGTTGTGAGATAGTTAATAAAAGGGGTTCTATTATATTAACTGGTCACAGAACTTCTGAAAACTGCTACATCATTAGTGATGCTAGCTCATCTACTTAATCATGTTACATGGTCCATACCGATGAGACTGAATTATGACATAAACGTCTTGGACATGTACACTATCAGAACTTATTTAGATTGAAGAAAAGAGAACTAATTAATGGTCTACCCAAATTGTAAAAAGTAGACAAAATATGTGGTGAATGCCAGTTGGGCAAACAAATTAGGAGTTCTCACAAGAAAGTGAACTCTAATACCACATCTAGACCACTCGAGCTTCTCCATATGGATCTTATTGGACCAACCAGATCAGAAAGTCGAGGAGGCAAAAAATACATCTTGGTTATCGTAGATGACTATACCAGATTCACTTGGGTATCATTCTTAAAAGATAAAACTGAAACCCTGGATGAAGTAAAAAAGGTCATCAAACGAATCCAAAATGAGAAAAGTTCTCATGTTAGCAAGATCCGTAGTGATCATGGATCTGAATTCGAAAATAGTAGTTTTAAGAAATTCTGTAGCGATCAGGGAATATCACATGAATTCTCAGCACCCAAAACACCACAACAAAATGATATACTTGAAAGGAAAAATAGAGTGCTTCAGGAAATGGCTAATGTTATGTTAAATAGTTTGAAGCGCTCTAAAAATCTTTGGGCTGAAGCAGTCAATACTGCATGATATATTATTAATCGGGTTTATACTAGTAAATCTGATAATAAGACTGCTTATGAATTATGGTTTGAAAAGAAACCTACTGTCAAATACTTTCGGATTTTTGACAGCAAGTGTTATATTTTACGAGATCGTGAAAATTTGGGTAAGTTTGATACGAAGAGTGACGAAGGAATTTTTCTTGGTTATTCTTTGAACAGTCGAGCTTATAGGGTTCTAAATAAGAGAACTGGTGTGATTCAAGAGTCCATCAATGTGGTCATTGATGATCATTTGAATACACCAGCCCTAAGTTCAGATGATGATGAAGCTATTATTATTGACAATCTAGATATCTCATCAAGTCAAAAGGAATCTGAACCAAGGACTGTTAAAGATCATCCAACCAATCAAATTCTTGGAAATCCTCTCACTGGAGTTCCTACTCTCAAACAACTTGAGAACGTATGTGATCATGTTTGTTTTACATCCCAAATAGAACCGGTCAACGTAAAAGAAGCACTTTCTAACGAAAATTGGATAGTTGCTATGCAGGATGAACTTAATCAATTTGTTCGTAATGATGTCTGGAATCTTGTTCCTAGACCTAAAGATAAAAACATTATTGGAACAAAGTGGATCGTTAAAAATAAGTCTGATGACTCGAAAATATTATACGAAACAAGGCTACACTGGTTATACAAGGGTACACTCAGATTGAAGGCATAGATTACGATGAAACCTTTACTCCAGTCGCTCGCCTTGAATCAATCAGACTTTTTATTTCCATTGCATGTTTTAGAAAATTTAAAATTTATCAGATGGATGTAAAGAGTGCCTTCTTGAATGGCGATTTACATGAAGAAGTGTATGTTAAACAACCTTCAGGGTTTGAAGACCCTAAGTTATCTGACCATGTATTTCATCTCAAAAAGGCTCTCTATGGTCTAAAACAAGCACCTAGGGCATGGTATGAAAAATTGACTAAATTCTTACTTAGTTATAGCTTTCAAGTAGGTAGTGTCGATAAGACGCTTTTTGCTAAAAAGAATAACAATGATATTTTGATGGTTCAAATATATGTTGATGATATTATTTATGGATCAACTTGTTCTAACATGTCTACTGAGTTTGTAGAGTTAATGAAATCAAGGTTCGAAATGAGCATGGTTGGCGAACTTAACTATTTCCTAGGGTTGCAAGTAAAACAACAACCTGATGGAATTTTCATTTCTCAGACAAAATATGCTTCAAACTTGGTTAAAAGGTTTGGATTTAAAAATGGTAAGAACTTTGATACTCCTATGAGTACAACATTAAGACTCTCAAAAGACTCTACAGGTAAAGATATAGATCCTAAACTGTATCGTAGTATGATTGGTAGTTTGTTATATCTTACTGCTAGTAGACCTGATATCGCATTCAGTGTTGGTATTTGTGCAAGATATCAGTCTAATCCTAAGGAATCTCATCTTACTGCTGTTAAACGGATTATTAGGTATGTCGCAAGTTCTATAAATTTGGGACTTTAGTATCCTTTTGATACTAATGTTCAATTAGCCGGGTATTCAGATGCTGATTAGGTCAGAAATATTGATGATAAAAAATCAACCAATGGTAGTTGTTTTTACATTGAAAATTGCTTAGTTTCTTGGTTCAACAAGAAGCAAAGATCAATATCGCTCTCTACTGCTGAGGCTGAATATATTGCAGCTGGATATGCATGTACTCAACTAGTTTGGATGAAACGCATGCTTAGCGATTATGGAATTAATCAAGATTCAATGATTTTACATTGTGATAATTCCAGTGCTATAAACATTTCCAAAAATCCAATCCAGCATTCACGTACTAAGCATATTGGCATTAAGTATCATTACATTCGTGAGTTGGTTGAAGAAAAAGTCATTTCATTAGAATATATATCAACCGAAACTCAACTTGCTGATATATTTACTAAACCACTCGACAAAAGCAGGTTTAATAAATTAAAATTTGATCTTGGTATGTGCATTTTACATTGAATATTCTTGCTTGCATGTATCATTATTATATTTCACATTATAATTGTTTAAATTTCAAATTTTTTCATTTAAAAATGCATTTTTGGTCGATGCTCGACCGGTTGTGGTTGTACACGACCAGTCATGGTTCGACCGGTCATGGACCACACACGACCGGTCGTGGATCTCATGAACATCATATAATTTGGGAAAAATCCCCTTCTTCTTCATTTTCACACCTACCTTCGACGAGTCGTGGCTCGACTAGTCATAGGATTTCTAGTTTTTCTTCAAAGTAAGTCCTATTTCATCATTTTTCTTGAAGATTCATGATCTCTATGCTTTGATTTGTTCATAGTATAGTTTGATTTCATCTCTTGTTGAGTTTTTCAAGGGTTTTCTCTCTATTTGCTGATCTAGAGAAAACCCATCTTTCATTTGTGCATCTTTCTTGTTCTTTGTATATCTTTTTGAATATGGATGCTAGAGGGAAAAAGAAAACATCCCGTGGTCCATCTTCATCTAGATCTGGACCAATAACTAAATGGCATCTTCGGTCACCCGAAGATGATACTCAAGATGTATGGGATTTGCGTACCCGTAACATTATCGTTGAGCATACCGCTGATCTAAATCACATTGCTCCATATGGTGTCATTTCCCTTCTTGAATCTGTAGGTTGGACTAACATTTTGCTTTGGGGTGGGTCTGCATACCAGTCCATTGCTCTATCAATGGTAGCATGCATTTCAGATTTTTTCCTTGATAATTTAATATTTTCAATTGATATAAGAGAAGGAAAATTTGAAGTGTTGACCGTCATTTAATATCAGGTATTATGGATATACCTGTTAATGATGAAGGAATACCGATTCATACTTTACACAACAAACCTTCAGAATCGAAAAAACGCATGTTAACCAGAGATTTATGCAAAATTGATGTGCATTGGACTCATAAAGGGAATGCACTCCCTGCAAAGTATCTGTTACCCAAATACAGAATATTACATCGTTTCTTCAAATGTATATCCTTGGTCCGGTAATAAAACCGTGTTAACTTCTTTCATGGTTCATGTGTTGCATTCTATTGCTTCTGGAATCAAGGTCTGTCTTCCTTCTTTGATTTGTCATTCCATTATACAATTTCTTTTCCATCCAGGTCATAGTGATATTCCATTCGGTTATCTTACGAATGTTTTAGTCACTGACATGCTTGTCGATAAACCTGTTAATGAGGCACCAATTCTTCATCTCATTTTCAACAATGCCAATCTTAATAAGATGAAATTAGATATACTCCCTGGCCAATTTGATGAAGTTGGTGTTAGTGGTGTTGGTGATGATGGTGGTGATGCTGGAAACGAAGAGGAAGTTGGTGATCTTCCACAACGAGATGTTAATATGGATGACTTATTTAATGACATAGAAACTGATTCACCTAATGATCCAGATTATGATCCTTCTGGTTTTGATGCACGCCTTCGTGTATTGGAGGAAAAACTTGATAATATGAATATAGGCCATGACATGAGATTCAAGTACATGCGAAAATATCTTCGTCGCATAAATAAGGGCTTACACTAGATTGATCCATCTATTCTTGCTCCCTCCTCTGGATCAGATTAAGTGAATTATCTTCTGAATAGTATAACATTTGTTTTACTCTGGATATGTATTATGGATTCTGGTTTCATAACATTTTGGATATTGTACTTTGTGGCATGGATTATGACTTCACACTTCAAATTTATTTTATGTCTTTTCATATCACCTTCTCATTATTTTCTCTCTATATTCTCCTTTATATTGTTCCTTTCCCTTGTCATTTTGTGACAAAAAGGGGGAGTAGTAAGCATTGTTAAAAGGGGAGTAATACGGATAGGGGGAGTAAATTTTTTTGTATTGATTGAGAAGGATATGTGGAATGATGGATATGTGGATTGAAGTTTTGAGGTTTTCATGTTATGTATTGATTATACGTGCAATACTCGTATTACTCAGGGAGAGTAGAGTATTTTGTGGTTTCATGATTTATCATTCCTTATTATCTTTGATGCTATGTGTTTTATCACAATTTCACAAAGGGGGAGATTGTAAGTGCTATGATTTCATATCCCTTTAGTTGTCAAATTTTGTGGTGCCAAAACCTATTTCTATGTCTTGTATAGGTTGCATGTTCAAGGTTTGATCAAGTTCAAGTTTACTAGAAGATTATGTCAAGTCAAGATCAAGCTTATGAAGGCCTACTACAAGTTTTGAATATTCACAAGCTTCTCTTAAGGGTCATCTGAGTGTATAGACTTTCATTGTCCATCTCACTTTTAAGGTTTGTTTGACCTTAGATTGACCTTAGGATGGGCTTTATTGTAGGTCATTCCGGATACATAACTCATATATCTTTATATGCTTGTTTGGAGTGTTCTAAGATCAGTCCTAGGGACTTCAAGACCAGTTCTAGCTTTTCTACGACCAGTCTTAGGTTTTTCAAGACCAGTCCTAGGTAGTTGAAGATTTTTAGATCTTTCTAGCTGTCCTACGACCAGTCCTGGACATCCTACGACCAGTCCTGTGAGTTCTACGACTCATCCTTCGACCAGTCATAGACCTACGACTCAAAATCCAGCAACCATTTTTGGGGTCCTACGACCGGTCGTAGGTGTCTCACGACCAGTCGTAGGTGGCCCACGACCGGTCGTAGACCACCCTTGACCGGTCATGGAACTAAAAATTAAATCCCGTAAAAATCTTTCAAAAATTTTTAGAGCTACGACCAGTCCTAGGATCCTAAGACCAGTCGTAGACGGGATTTTTCAGTCTATAAATTGAGCACGAACTTCAGAGTTTTACTACTTCAAATCAATTCTATTCAAGCATTCTTTAAGCTATTCTCTGAGATAAATTTGTGTTTATTTTAAGCTGCTTTGTGCTTATTTAATATTCATTTTGCTAGCTTATTCTTATTTGATTTTGATATACATTACAATCTTATTAGAAAATGGGAATTTCTGTTATTCCTTCTTCTGGATTCAAAATCAAATAGATCTAGCCCGTTTGATATAAAATCAATTAGAATTAGAACCATTCTTAAAGTGAGTATTGTACTTTAAACGTCAAATCGAACTTTTACTCCGATTGGTTCTACCGGGCTTCATCAAAAGGTGATTCAAGTATTTTACATGTTTTGTAATTTACTTTCTTTGGTTTTTGTTTGAGATTCGCCAGAAAAATCCCATTGTATTGGTTATCTGAGGAGAGCCAGAAAACTCAGATTGTGGGGTTTTTGGATTGTGTAAGCCCGAGATCAAAGACACAATTGTGAAGGTTTTAGGTGAACCTGTGAAACCTATTTTGATAGTGCATGATAATATCCCCTGTGTGAGGATATTAGGAGTGGAGTAGCAATTTGTGTGGTTGTTGGATAACAGTTGGTGTACACACAGGCGAACCACTATATATCGTTGTGTTGTGGATGTGCTTTATTCTTTCATTCTTTTATTCATTCTGTTTTGTGGAGAGTGTTTGTGGATGAATGTTGTAATCACTTCAAGCAAGTGTGGATGTATGTTGTAATAACTTAAGATTTATTTTCTGCAAGTTATTTTGACTTCATTGCTTATTATTCCTCTTTGGTTTGTGATACAAGGATGCTCTAGAAATAAAGTTGTCCTACCTTAAACCTCTGGTTTTTGGTGTAAGGTTGTCCTTAGAACTGATAAAGTATCAATCTCTTTATTTTAGGCTATTGTGATTGTTTTATATTCAGCATTTTGCTTTAAATCTTTTATTATTCCGCTGTTATTATTTTTATTTGGCATTTCCCTATTCACCCCCCCCCCCCCCCCCCCCCCTCCTCTAGGGCATATAGCTAGGCCCTTTCAAGATCAAAATCAAATAATAAAAAAGTCAAAAGGAATATTAAATAAGCACAAAGTAGCTTAAAACAAGCAGAAACTTATCTCAGAGAATAGCCTAAAGATTGCTTGAATAGAATTATTTTGAATTGCTAAAACTCTGAAGTTCGTGCTCTTTTTATAGCCTAAAAAATCCCATCTACGACTGGTTTTAGGATCCTAGGACTGGTCATAGCTTCAAATATTTTCAAAGATTTCCACGAGATAAGATTTTATGGTTCCACGACCGGTCTTGAGTGGTCTACGACCGGTCGTGGGCCACCTACGACCGATCGTGGGACCCTCAATTTGGTTGTTGGAGTTTGAGTCGTAGGGCTACGAACGGTCGAAGGATGAGTCGTAGAACTCACAAGACTGGTCGTAGGATGTCCAAGACTGGTCGTAGGATAGCTAGAAAGATCCAAAAATCTTCAATAACATAGGACTGGTCCTGAAAAACTTAAGACTGGTCGTAGCAGAGCTAGGACGGGTCTTGAAGTCCCTAGGACTGGTCTTGAAGTCCATAGGACTAGTCTTAGAATAGCCCAAACAATCATATTAAAATATATGAATTATGTATCCAGAACAACCTACACTAAAGCCCAGCCTATGGTTAATCTAAGGTCAAACAAACCTTAAAAGTAAGATGGACATTGAAAGTCTGTACACTCAGATGACCCTTAAGAGAAGATTGAGAATATACAAATCTTGTAGTAGGCCTTCTTGAGCTTGATCTTGACTTGACAAAATCTTCTAACATACTTGAACTTGATTGAATCTTGAACATGCAAACTTGAAGACTTGAACTTGATTGAATCTTGAACATGCAAACTTGAATTCTTCATCCATGAGTTGAAAACTTCTTCATTTAAGATATTGTCTTGAAATGCGATGTCTTGAAGTAAATAATAGTCTTAAACATGAAACACAAGATATACAAGACATAGATATTGGTTTTGGCATCATAAAATTTGACAACCAAAGGGATATGAAATCATAGCACTTACAATCTCCCCCTTTGTCAAATTTGTGACAAAACACATAGCAAAGATGATAATAAGAAATCATGAGCCATAAAATTACAAATTACTCTACTCCCCCTGAGTAATACGAGTACTGCTCATGTAAACAGTCAATAACATATTCTCATCCACATATCCTTCTCAATCAATCAATTAAACAAATAAATTACTCCTCCTTTCCATACTACTCCCTTTTACCTTACTACTC
The DNA here is from genome assembly GCA_037074715.1 of Magnolia kwangsiensis. Classification (NCBI taxonomy): domain Eukaryota; kingdom Viridiplantae; phylum Streptophyta; class Magnoliopsida; order Magnoliales; family Magnoliaceae; genus Magnolia; species Magnolia kwangsiensis. Next base: position 85,043,387 of record CM073572.1, on the reverse strand, counting down.
CCCCTTTTTGTCATAAAATTACAAGGTAAAGTCACAAAAGGAAAGAGAACATAGAGAGTAATAAGAAGATAATGAGAAAGAGATATGAAAGGACAAAACATATTTCAAAATATAAACCTAAAGCATCAAGCCATTATCAATCCATAATACAATATCCAAAAGACAATGTTATCAAACCATAATCCATAATACATATCCAAAATAAAAGATAATGTTATATTATCCAGAACATAATTCACCTAATCTAATCCAGAGGAGGGAGTAAAGATAGTCGGATCAATCTGGTGTAAGCCCTTATTGATGCGATGAAGATATTTTCGCATGTACTTAAATCGTATATCGTGGGCTATATTCATATTATCAACTTTCTCCTCCAATGCACGAAGGCGTGCATCATAACCAGATGGATCATAATCTAGATCATTTGGTGAATCAGATTCTATCTCATCAAAAATCTCATCCATATTAACATCTTGTTGTGGAAGATCACTAGCTTCCCCTTCATTTTCAGCTTCACCACCAACACCTCCATCACCACCAACACCACATTCATCTACTTGGCCAGGAAGTAAATCCAACTTCATCTTATTAAGATTGGAATTGTTGAAAATAAGATGATGAATTAGTGCCTCATTAACAGGTTTATCGACAAGCATGTGAGTGGGTAAAACAGTCATAAGATAACCGAATGGAATATCACTATGACTCGGATGGAGACAAAACTGAATAATGAAACAACAAATCAAAGAAGGAAGGCAGACATTGGTACCAGAAGCAATAGAATGCAACACACAAACCATGTAAGAAGTCAACTCGGTTTTATTACCGGACCGAGGATACACATTAGAAATGAAGAAATGATGTAACACTCTATATTTAGGTAACAGATACTTTTAAGGGAGCACATTCGCTTTGTGCGTCCATTGCACATCAATTTTGCATAAACCTCGTGTTAACATGCATTTTTCTGATTCAGATGGTTTGTCGTATAAAGTATGAATCTATATACCTTCATCATTAACAGGTATATCCATACTACCTGATATCAAATGACGGTCTACTTCAAATTTTCCTTCTCTAGTATCATTTGAAAATGTTAAATTATCAAGAAAAAATTTTAAGATGCATGCTACCATTGATTGGGCAATGGACTGGTATGCAGGCCCACCCCAAAGCAAAATGTTAGACCAGCCAACAGATTCAAGGAGAGGGACTATACCAAATGGAGCAATGTGATTGAGATTAGTGGTATGCTCAATGATAATATTACGTACACGTAAATCTCGTACATCTTGAGAATCATCCTCAGGTGACCGAAGGTGCCGTTTTGTTATCAGTACAAATCTAGATGAAGATGGACCACGGGATGTTTTCTTTTTCCCTCTAGCATCCATATTCAAGAAGATATACAAAGAGCAAGCGAAATGCATAAAAGAAGGGATGGGTTTTCTCTAGATCAATAAATTGAGAAGAAACCCTTGAAAAACCCAACAAGAGATGAAATCTAGCTATACAATGATCAAATCAAAGCATAGAGAGCATGAATCTTCAAGAAAAATGATGAAATATGACTCACCTTGAAGAAAAATAAGAAATCCTATGATTGGTCGAGCCACGACTCGTCGTAGGTCGGAGTGGAAATGAAGAAGAAGGGGATTTTTCCCAAATATATCATGTTCACAAGTACCACGACCGGTCGAGTGCGGTTCACGACCGGTCGTACCACGACTGGTCATGTACAATCACGACTGGTCGAGTATCGACCAAAAATATATTTTTTATGTAAAAAATTAAAATTTAAACAAATATAATATGAAATATAATACACTATGATACATGCAAGAAAGAATATTCAATGTGAAATGCACATACCAAGATCAAATTTCAATTTATTAAACCTGCTTTTTTTGAGCAATTTAGTAAATATATCAGCAACTTAAGTTTCAGTTGAAATATATTCCAAGGAGATAACTTTTTCTTCAACCAACTCACGTATATAATGATACCTAATGTCAATGTGCTTAGTATGTGAATGCTGGATTGGATTTTTGAAAATATTTATAGCATTGGAATTATCACAATGTAAGATCATTAAATCTTGATTAATTCCATAATCGCTTAGCATGCGTTTCATCTAAACTATTTGAGTACATGCATATCCAGTTGTAATATACTCAGCCTCAGCAGTGGAGAGCGATATTGAACTTTGCTTCTTGCTGAACCAAAAAACTAAGCAATTTCTAATATAAAAACAACCACCACTGGTTGATTTTCTATCATCGATATTACCAGCCCAATCAGCATCTGAGTACCTGGCTAATTGAACACTAGTATCAAAAGGGTACCATAGACCTAGATTTATAGTACTTGCGACATATCTAATAATCCATTTAACAGCAGTAAGATGTGATTCCTTAGGATTAGACTAATATCTCACGCAAATTCCAACACTTAATGCAATATCAGGTCTACTTGCAGTAAGATACAACAAACTACCAATCATATTACGATATAGTTTAGGATCTATATCTTTACCTGTAGAGTCTTTTGAGAGTCTTAACGTTGTACTCATAAGATTATCAAAGTTCTTACCATTCTCAAATCCAAACCTTTTAACCAAGTTTGAAGCATATTTGGTCTGGGAAATGAAAATTCCATCATGTTGTTGTTTCACTTGCAACCCTAGGAAATATTTAAGTTCGCTAACCATGCTCATTTCGAACCTTGATTTCATTAACTATGCAAACTCAATAGACATGTTAGAGCAAGTTGATCCATAAATAATATCATCAACATGTATTTGAACCATCAAAATATCATTGTTATTCTTCTTAACAAAGAGCGTCTTATCGAAACTTCCTACTTGAAAGCTATGACTAAGTAAGAATTTATTCAATTTTTCATACCATGCCCTAGGTGCTTGTTTTAGACCATAGAGAGCCTTTTTAAGACGAAATACATGGTCAGATAACTTAGGATCTTCAAACCCTGAAGGTTGTTCAACATACACTTCTTCATGTAAATCGCCATTCAAGAAAGCACTCTTTACATCCATCTGATAAATTTTAAATTTTCTAAAGCATGCAATGGAAATAAAAAGTCTGATTGATTCAAGGTGAGCGACTGTAGCAAAGGTTTCATCGTAATCGATGCCTTCAATTTGAGTGTACCTTTGTACAACCAGTCTAACCTTGTTTCATATAATATTTCCAAGCTCATCAGATTTATTTTTAAAGATCCATTTTGTTCCAATAATGTGTTTATATTTAGGTCTAGGAACAAGATACTAGACATCATTATGAACAAATTGATTAAGTTCATCCTGCATAGAAACAATCCAATTTTCGTCAAAAAGTACTTCTTTTACGTTGACCGGTTCTATTTGGGATGTAAAACAAACATAATTACATATGTTCTCAAGTTGTTTACGAGTACGAACTCCAGTGAGAGGGTTTCTAAGTATTTGATTGGTTGGATGATCTTTAACAGTCATTGGTTCAGATTCTTTTTGACTTGATGAGATATCTTGATTGTCAATAATAAGAGCTTCATCATCATCTGAACTCGGAGCTGGTGTACTCAAATGATCATCAATGACCACATTGATGGACTCTTGAATCACACCAGTTCTCTTATTTAGAACCCTGTAAGCTCGACTGTTCAAAGAATAACCAAGAAAAATACCTTCGTCACTCTTCGTATCAAACTTACCCAAATTTTTTCGATCACGTAAAATATAACACTTGCTGCCAAAAACTCGAAAGTATTTAACAGTAGGTTTCTTTTCAAACCATAATTCATAAGCAGTCATATTATCAGATTTACTGGTACAAACTCGATTAATAATATAACATGCGGTATTAACTGCTTCAGCCTAAAGGTTTCTAGAGAGCTACATGTTATTCAACATAACATTAGCCATATCCTGAAGCACTCTATTTTTTCTTTCAACTATACCATTTTGTTGCAGTGTTTTGGGCACAAAGAATTCATGTGATATTCCCTGATCGCTAAAGAATTTTTCAAAACTACTGTTTTCAAATTCGGATCCATGATCACTACAGATTTTACTAACATGAGAACCTTTCTCATTTTGGATTCGTTTGAAAACCTTTTTCACTTCATCCAGGGTTTCAGTTTTATCTTTTAAGAAAGATACCCAAGTGAATCTGGTATAGTCATCTACGATAACTAAGATGTATTTTTTGCCTCCTCGACTCTCCGATCTGGTTGGTCCAATAAGATCCATGTGGAGAAGCTCGAGTGGTATAAATGTGGTATTGGAGTTCACTTTCTTGTGAGAGCTCCAAATCTGTTTGCCCAACTGGCATTCACCACATATTTTGTCTGCTCTTTGCAATTTGGGTAGACCTCTAATTAGTTCTCTTTTGCTCAATCTAAATAAGTTCCAATAGTGTACATGTCCAAGGCGTTTATGTCATAATTCAGTCTCATCGGTATGGACCATGTAACATGATTGAGTAGATGAGCTAGCATCACCAACGATGTAGTAGTTTTCAGAAGTTCTACGACTAGTTTATATAACAGAACCCCTTTTATCAAGTATTTCACAACCTTGATTAGAAAACTTCACATTATGGTTGTTATCGCATATCTGAGAAATGCTTAATAGGTTGTGTTTTAAACCCTCAACATATAAAACATTCTTAAATAAGGGAAGGTTATAAAGCTGAACCGTACCTTGGCCAATGATCTTACAATTTCTTCCATCACCAAATGTCACTGACCCGTCAGTCATATCTTTTAGATCGGTGAATAAAGCTTTGTCACCTGTCATATGCCTGGAGCAACCACTATCTAGGTACCACTTTGAATGGCTTGTAGCTTTGAAAGCAATGTGGGCAACCAAGCTGACAACTTTAGGAACCCATTTCAGAACTGTTTTAGGTTTAGGAGTATAGATGGTCTTTTTCTGTCTGTTGTTATAGGAGAGACCTATAGAGTTATACTTTAATAGCTCCTTGAGAAGTTCAATTATTTTTTCAGCCAATGGATTTCGATTTTGAAAATTAAAGTTGACATGACTACTTTTAGGTTTTTGAAAAGTCCTTGAATTTTTGGAAAAACCTTGATAAGTATTCTTTTCTTTTGAGATTGAAGACTCTCCTTTTACAAATTTAGGAGCAATGTTCTTTTGTTTATGAGATGTATTCTTATCATAGCCCAACCCGGATCGATCGCCACATTTTCTTGATCCAGACAATAATTTTTTCAATTTAGGATCACATGGGCATATCACCATGTGTCTTTCAAATTCTGAAGAGAAGCTACCTCATTTTTGAGTTTCTCATTTTCGGATCTCAAATCTTCAATTTTGAAGGTTTTGAAATCTAAATCATTTTTGGTTTTTTCAAAAGAATCGGAAATATGAGACTTTTCTAACACAAGAGACTCATAATCTTCCTTAAGCTTAGAAAATTTTTCTTTTTATAATTTAAGCTTGACGACAATTTTACAACTCTCCTTATAAAGGGCATTATAAGCATCCTGAAGATCATCTTCATTATCGCAATCACTATTCAGATTTTCTTCACTAGATATATCATCATTATCTGAAAGGGTGATCTTGACTAGAGTCATAAGGTCTTTAACATCTTCGCCCGACTCGGTTTCAGAATCTTCTGATTTAGAAGAGGATTCAGAATCAGACGATTCATCCTAAGTAGCCATCATGCTTTTCTTTTTTGATTTGTCCTTTTTAGCACATTTGTTAGCCAAGTGCCCATACTCTTGACGGTTGTAACATTGACTATCTTTCAAGGATTTTCGAGTTCTAGGTTTAGATCGTCTCTTATCTTTTGACTTTTGAAAATCAATTTTTTTCTTATTTTTGAAAATTTTGTAAAACTTTTTTGCTAAAAGTGCCATATCATCTTTGAAATTTTCTAAATCCGAAGTGTTCTCTTGCGAAGCATTTTTAGATGATTTGAGAGCAATTGATTTTCCTTTAGGAGCCTTAAAGGACAACTTATAGTTTGAAGTGAACCAACTAGTTCCTCAACCCTCTTGGTATCCGTATCACGAAGTTCCTGAATCGCGGTCACTTTAGAATTGAACCGTTCAGGAAGTGAGCGTAGTATCTTTGCGCACACTTTACTTTCTGGGATTCTATCACCAAGACCCCACTTAGAGTTCACAATGTCATTCAATCTAGTATAGAAGTCCATAAACATCTCATTCTCCTCCATATGAATTTCTTCAAATTTAGTTGTGAGGAGTTGGACTTTAGATTTCTTGACAATAGATGTACCCTCGTGTGTCATTTCTAATACATCCCATGATTGTTTTGCATTTTCACAAGAGATGATTCTTTTAAATCCATCTAGTGATAATGCACAAGTAATTGCATTTAGTGCTTTTACATTGGCACTACTTTCACTTTTCTGAAGTGTGGTCCAAAGAGAATAAGTCGTTACTTTCATTGATTTTAAACCATTACTATTAGTTACTTCAGTGTTAGGAGGGTTCCATTCATTCACTGTGGCCAACCACTGTAACACCCCGAATTTTGGCCAATCTGGGATTAGACGTCCTTAGGCAATGGGTCAACTAAAACACCTGAAAAATCGCTTAGAACCCAATTCCATAGCCAAAGAAATCACGTAGGATTAATTCCTTTGAAAAATAAGTGTAAGTTAGCTAGCGCGACGCTGGAGTAGCTAGGAAATAGTCCCTGATCACTTTAAATACGTTCTACAAGATCCAAATCGAGTAGAACCAACGACTCTATAATACTCTATAACCTCGGACCAAACTCTGAGCAGGTTTGTTCTCTGGACCACTTTGAATCTTTGTATTGGATCTAGACCGCACGTCGAAAGTTCGATACCTCCTATCTTAGACCGTTAGAACCGCCTAGCTGGACTTGACACTCATTCCGAAAATCAAGTCAAACCGATAATCACAGGCTATTTCATTGAGCCCGGACCGAAGAGAGTGCGAATAGGGACATAGTTGGAATTTCAAATTCAAATCTGGCACACGAATTGACGCATCAGTATTGAGCATTCTGACCGTCAGAATTCATCCAGATTACACCCTTGGATCAGGAGAAATTTTTATTTTATATCATGAGACTTTCAGCCCTGATCTACGTGCGGTGACCGCTGGACTGAAACTGGTCCGCCACGTGCGATCTGTGGACCCAGCCGGACTGAAAACTTAATACGTGCTAGATCTGGTACGCGTGAGCTTAAGTCCGATCGCATTCGGCCAGGGGACCACCAGAAAGCATCTTTTGGACCGAAACAGCCCCGAATTGGATATGCACTAAGTAAACTTCGTTCCCGAGCCTGTTTTCGACGTTTTTAAGCTTATAAAAGGGGTTGAAACCTTCATTCCTCTCTCCCATCCGAAATTGTAAAAATCCCTAGATTGGGAGAGAGAAAAGGTGAGAGTTTGTGAGAGAGAGTAGGAGAGAATTTCTTGCTGCTCGTGCCACCTGCTGCAAGTGCCTAAGCAACGCGCTCCTATCACTTTCCCGGCGATTCCAACGCACTTCTAGGTGAGGAAAACCTTCAACACTTGCTGATTTAAGCTTCCGTCAATTCCATTAGCAATGTAGCTTATGTAGCTTGTGTATTAGGTTCCCTATTTGCCGTAGACGAAGCGTATACACTCCGTTCGAATTTGCACATCCATAAGAGACAAGGTGAGGATTTTAGACGCTTTGATTGACTGTTTCCAAAGCTTTCAATGTCGTTTAATAGTAGATTCTCGATGGCAACGCCGTTTGACATGTACAACATGCTGTCCATTTCCTGTTTCGTAAACCAACGAAGAATATGAGATTTAGGGCATTTTAGTCATTTGTAGGAAGTACTGTTTTTATTCATATTTTCCTGATGTGATTGACATGGTTTATTGTCGCATTAGAATATTAGGAATGCATGCATAGTTAGTTTGGCGAAGAGATTCGCCTAAATGCGCACTTCGGGTCGACATACTATATGTAGACTTAAGTGTGTAGTGTAAGTGTTTGTATAAATGCTTGTATTAGTATGTATTGAATTAAATGATGTTATGGATTAGTTTGAGATTGGTTTCTCAATTAATATGCTGACGTGAATGATTTCCTACATGTTAGTTATATGCATGGTTTCATGGTATGTATGAAATGCATGTACTTGATGATTTACTTAAGTTCTATGTTATAACATGTGTTAACATGCTCACATGGTTGTATTTCAATTCCAATACTCTCATATGATTTGCTGATGTGATTCCTTAATTGTTTGGGACTATGCTTAGTCCAGGCAGTCGGTAACCGAGCGAATTCGTGGTTAGCTTATCTTCGCCATGAACGACGCGTCGATGAACGCGAGCCGTGTTCTGGAGTTGGCGGCAGTGGTTAGGCCACACGAAGTGTTTTACGCACTTCATGTCGTCAACTTGAGATGCGATCGCGCTAGTCGAGCTCGTCAAGTAACCCGACTGGCCGTTGTATGTTCACCCTGCATGAGTCATAACTGCTTGAACCTAGGGTACTGAACTTACCATTGTAAACCCTGTCAACCATGGTACCTTGATCCACAAAGACTCATGAGCCGGGCATGGTGGTATGGGACACCGTGGTCGAGCTGTCGGCCTACGCTGGGGCCACAAACCTCCCCGTAGTGACCAGTGAGCACCTAGACTCGTGAGCAGATTATGGTGGTATGGGACAGTATATTCTTGCTGTCGGCCTACATTGATAAGGTGATGGGGGAGCGGTGCAACGAGTGCGAGCAACAGCCCTGGCAGCCCTTTATAGTGACCGCGAGCGTATTCTGAGTCTACGGGAGGCGACGACCCTTCAGTAGCAGTAGAGTACAGTAGGCCTGTATTGATAAGGTGATGGGGGAGCGGTGCAACGAGTGCGTGCAACAGCCCTGGCAGCCCTTGCAGCGACCTACAAAATATACATCGTATGAGATTACTAGGAGTGACGACCCTAGATAGGATCTGTGTTGGGATTGATAAAAGGGAAGTACCTTAGTTTCCCAATCCTGCTGTGTGAATGGACTAATAACAACTTAAAAATCATATCACCATAACATTGCATGTGCCTGGAAGATGTGGAGCACTCTAGGGAGTGTGGCATGCCGCAGTCATAAGATGTTGTCATATGAGGGAGATCGTCGGTGAGGGCATACATCACGTCATGTCATATTGCATTAACAATAGTATTAGGATTGTTTGATTTACTGCTTTACTATTATCGCATGATTGATTTGATAACATGCTAATCTTTGCTCTCTTATCCCACTGAGTTGATCACTCACTCCCACGTTACGGGATGGTGTTTCCGGACAGATGATGGCGCGGCCTGCGAGGCGAAGCTAGATTTGATGATGATGAGGAAGATCTCTCCTTTATGCGTGATCTGATTGACGGGATTACAGGGAGGTTGATTAGATACATTGACACTTGTCATTTTATATTTTTAGCGTCCTCATGTATATTCATTTTGTTTACTTTTGAAGTATACATGTATGTGTATAACCTGGTAATATATTCACACTCTGGAGACACACAACAGTTTATATATGTTATACATACTATTACAGTCTTTCGCTTGTAAATTTAACTGTCTCTGGAGTATGATATGCTGTTCTGGCTTAATCTCACTCATGTTTAATACATTATCACAGACAACATTCAATCATACATATCTATGTTGCATAAATAATATTTTGGAACTCGGGAGTTGGGTTTTTGCTCGACCCCCCGATTTTCGGGATGTTACAACCACACACTTTCATCCAAAGATTTAAGAAAGATCCTCATCCTGGCTTTCCAATAAGCATAGTTCGTGCCATTAAAAGGTGGTCGCCTAATGACTGATAGGCTATCAAAATTTGACATCTTAATATAGCTTAGATCGTTAGCTCAGGAAATAAATCCAATAAATAAATAATAAGAACGAGCTATTAGGCTCTGATACCACTTGAAAGGGCCTAGCTATATGCCCTAGAGGGGGGTGAATAGGGCAATGCCAAATAAAACTAATAACAACGGAATAATAAAAGAAATAAAGCACAATGCTGAATTTAAAGAAATCTCAATAGCCTAAAATAAAGATAGGACGTCCTTTGTATCACAAACCAAAGGTTTAAGGTAGGAAAACCTTATTTCTAGAACGTTCTTTGTATCACAAACTAATGAGGAATAAAAAGAAAGGAAATCAAAATAACTTGCAGAAATAAATCCTAAGTCATTACAACATTCCCCACACTTGCTTGGAATAAAAAGATTACAACATTTATCCACGAATACAAACTACAAAACTGAATGAATAAAAGAATGAAAGAATAATGTACATCCACAACACAACGATATATAGTGGTTCGCCCGTGTGTACACCAACTGTTATCCAACAGCCACATAGAATGCTACTCCACTCCTAATATCCTCACACAGGGGATATTAGCATGCACTATCAAAATAGGTTTCACAGGTTCACTTAAAACCTTCACAATTGTGTCTTTGATCTTGGGCTTACACAATCCGAAAACCCCCACAATCTGAGTTTTCTGGCACTCCTCAGATAACCAATATAATGAGATTTTTCTGGCAAATCTCAAACAAAACCAAAGAAAGTAAATTACAAAAATGTAAATTACCTGAATCACCTTTTGAAGAAGCCCGGTAGAACTAATCGGAGTAGAAGTTCGATTCAACGTTCAAAGTCCAATACTCACTTTAAGAATGGTTCTATGTCTAATTGATTTTAAATCAAAAGGGCTAGTTCTATTTGATTTTGAATCCAAGAAGAAGGAATATTAGAAATTCTCCTTTTTTAATAAGATTGGAATGTAGATCAAAATCAAATAATAAACAAGCTAGCAAAAGGAATATTAAATAAGCACAAAGTAGCTTAAAACAAATACAAACTAATCTCAAAGAATAGCCTAAAGATTGCTTGAATAGAATTGTATTGAATTAATAAAGTTCTGAAGTTCGTGCTCTATTTATAGCCTAAAAAAGCCCATCTACGACTGGTCTTAGGATCCTAGGACTGGTCGTTGCTTCAAATATTTTCAAAGATTTCCGCGGGATAAGATTTTAAAATTCCACGACCGGTCCTGAGTATACGACCGGTTGTGGGCCACCTACGACCGGTCGTAGGACCATCAATTTGGTTGCTGGAGTTTGAGTCGTAGGGCTACGACCGGTCAAAGGATGAGTCATAAAACTCACAAGACTGGTCATAGGATGTCCAGGACTGGTCGTAGAACATCTCGAAAGATTAAAAAATCTTCAACAACCTAGGACTGGTCCTAAAAAACTTAAGACTGGTCGTAGCAGAGCTAGGACTGGTCTTGAAGTCCCTAGAAGCCCAAAAAATCATATTAAAATATATGAATTATGTATCCAGAATGACCTACACTAAAGCCCATCCTAAGGTTAATCTAAGGTCAAACAAACCTTAAAAGTGAGATGGACATTGAAAGTCTGTACACTCAGATGACCCTTAAGAGAAGCTTGAGAATATACAAATCTTGTAGTATTCCTTCCTGAGCTTGATCTTGACTTGATAAAATCTTGTAACATACTTGAACTTGATTGAATCTTGAACATGCAAACTTGAAGACTTGAACTTGATTGAATCTTGAACATGCAAACTTGAATTCTTCATCCATGAGTTGAAAACTTCTTCATTTAAGATCTTGTCTTGAAATGCGATGTCTTGAAGTAAAGAATAGTCTTAAACATGAAACACAAGATATACAAGACATAGATATAGGTTTTGGCACCATAAAATTTGACAACCAAAGGGATATGAAATCATAGCAGTTACAAACCTACACCTAAAACTAAACCTATAACCCTAACCTAAACCTAAACCTGAACTTGAAAACCTAATCCTAAACCCGATCCCGAACCTGAAACTAAACCTGACCCCGAATCTGAATCCCTAAACCCAACACATATACCTAAACCTAGACCTATTCTCAAATCCCTAAACCTAAACCTACACATACACCTAAACTAAAACCTATAACCTAAACCTAAAGATAAACTCAAAAACCTAAACCAAAACCCAATCCCAAACCTAAATTTCTAAACCCAAACATAAACCTATTCTCAAACACCTAAACCTATAACCTAAACCTAAACTTGAAAACCTAAACCTATTCTCAAATACCTAAACCTATAACCTAAACCTAAACCTAAACTTGAAAACCTAAACCTAAACCTGATCCCGAACCCAAACCTGAACCTAAATTCCTAAACCTAAACCTAAACCCATTCTCAAAACCCTAAACCTAAACCTAAACCCATAACCTAAACCTAAATCTAAACTTGAGCTTAATTCACTTAACTTAAACCTATATCCCAAATCCTAAACCTATAACCCTAACCTAAACCTAAACCTAAACTTGAAAACCTAATCATAAACCCAATCCTGAACCCGAATCTGAATACCTAAACCCTACACCTAAACTTAAACCTAAAACTATTCTCAAATCCCTAAACCTAAACCTACACCTACACCTAAACTTAAACCTAAACTCGAAAACCTAAACCTAAACATGATCTCAAAACCAAACCTGAACCCAAATTCCTAAAGCTAAAGCTAAACCTATTCTCAAATCCCTAATCCTAAACCTAATCCCGAGCTCGAACCCGAATTCGAATACCCAAAACCACACCTAAACATATTCTCAATTCCCTAAACCAAAACCTACACCGATAACAAAACCTAAAGCTAAATCCTAAAGCTAAAGCTAAACCCGATCTTGAACCCGAATTCCTAAAACTAAACCTAAACCTATCATCAAATCCATAAACCTAAACCTAAACCTATAACCTAAACGTAAACTTAATTCACTAACCCAAACCTACACCTAAAACTAAACCTATAACCTTAACCTAAACCTAAACCTAAACTTGAAAACCTAATCCTAAACCTGATCCAACATGAAACTGAAATCGAACCCGAATCTGAATCCCTAAACCCAACACATATACCTAAACCTAGAACTATTCGCAAATCCCTAAACCTAAACCTAGACATACACCTAAACTAAAACCTATAACCTAAACCTAAAGCTAAACTCAAAAATAAAAACCAAAACCTGATCCCAAATCTGAATTCCTAAACCTAAACATAAACCTATTCTCAAATACCTAAACCTATAACCTAAACCTAAACCTAAACCGAAACTTGAAAACATAAACTAAAACCTAAACCTAAACAGAATCCCTAAACTTAAACCTATAACCCTAATCCAAAACTTATAACCCTAACCTAAAGAAAAACCTAAACTTAAAAACCCAATCCTAAACCCAAACCTGAACTCGAATCCGAATCCCTATACCCTACACCTAAGCCTAAACCTAAACCCATTCTCAAATCTGTAAACCCAAACCTACACCTACACCTAAACCTAAACCAAAACATAAACTTGAAAACATAAACATAAAGCCGAACCTAAACCCAAATTCCTAAACCTAAACACAAACCTATTCTTAAATCCTTAAAACTAAACCTAAACCTGTAACCTATACCTAAACTTATTTGCCTAACCTAAACCTACACCAAATCCTAATCCTATAACCCGAACCAAAACCTAAACCTAAACTGAAAAACATAATGCTAAACCTGATCCCGAACCCAAACCCAAATCTGAATCCCTAAACCCTACACCTAAACCTAAAACTAAAGCTATTCTCAAATTCCTAAACCTAAACCTATACTTAAACCTAAACCAATAACCTAAAATTAAACCTAAACTCGAAAACCTAGACCTAAACCCGATCTCTAACCCAAATTCCTAAACCTATAACCTAAACGTAAACTTAATTCACTTAACTTAAACCTATAACCCTAACCTAAACCTAAACTTGAAAACCTAATCCTTAACCCGATCCTGAAGTGGAACGTAAATCCGAATACTTAAACCCTACACCTAAACCTAAACCTAAACCTATTCTTGAATCGCTAAACCTAAACCAACACATACACCTAAACCTAAACTTGAACACCCAAAACTAAACCTAATCTTGAACCCGAACCTAAACTCAAATTCCTAAAGCTAAACCTAAACCTATTCTCAAATTCTTACAAGTAAACCTAAACCTAAACCAATAGTTAATTTACTTAACCTCAACCTTCATCGATTCCTAAACTTATAACCCTAACCTAAACCTAAACCTAAACTTGAAAACCTAATCCGAAACCCAATCCCGAACTTGAACTTGAACCTGAACCCGAATCTGAATCCCTAAACCGTACACGTAAACCTAAACCTAAGCCTATTCTCAAATCCCTAAACTTAAACCTACACGTACACCTAATCCTAAACATATTACCTAAACTTAAACCTAAACTTGAAAACCTAAACCTGATCCCGAACAAGAACATGAACATGAGCCCGAATTCCTAAACCTAAACCCATAAACTAAACCTAAACTTAATTCACTTAACCTAAACCTATAAACCTAATCCTAAACCTAAAACCCTAACCTAAACCTACACCTAAATTTGAAAACCTAATCCTAAACCTGATCCCAAACCCGAACCCGAATCCGAATACCTAAACCTTACACCTAAACCTGAACCTAAACTTATTCTCAAATCTCTAAACCTAAACCTACACCTACACCTAAACTAAACCTAAACTCAAACAACTAAACCTAAACCCGATCTCGAACCCGAACCCAAATTCCTAAAGTTAAAACTAAGCCTATTCTCAAATCCCTAATCCTAAACCCGATCCTAAACTCGAACCTGAATCCGAATACCCAAACCCCACACCTAAACGTAAACCTAAACCTAATCTTAATTCCCTAGACCTAAACCTATACCTACACCAAAACCTAAACCTAAACTCGATAACCTAATCCTAAACCCAATCTCGAAACCGAACTTGAACCCGAATTCCTAAACCTAAACCAAAACCTATCGTCAAATCCCTAAACCTAAACCTAGTGTTATAACTTAAACCTAAACTTAATTCACTTAACCTAAATGTACACCTAAAACTAAACCTATAACCCTAACCTAAACCTAAACGTAATTCACTTAACCTAAACCTACACCTACACCTAAAACTAAACCTATAACCCCAACCTAAACCTAAACCTAAACTTAAAAACCCAATCCTAAACCCGATCCCAAACCCAAACCTGAACCCGAACCCGAATCGGAATCCTTAAACCCAACACCTATACCTAAACCTAAACCTATTCTCAAATCCCTAAACCTAAACCTACACATACACCTAAACCAAAACCTATAACCTAAACTTAAACCTAAACTCAAAAACCTAAACATAAACCCGAACCTGAAACCGAATTCCTAAACCTAAATCTAAACCTATTCTCAAATCTCGAAACTTAAACCTAAACCTATAACCTAAACCTAAACTTAATTCACTTAACTTAAACCTACAACCCTAATCCAAAGCCTACAACCCTAACCTAAAGCTAAACCTAAACTTGAAAACCTAATCCTAAACCCGATCGCAACCCCAAACCCGAATCCTAATCCCTATACCCTATACCTAAACCTAAACCTAAACCTATTCTCAAATCCCTACACCTAAACCTACACCTACACCTAAACCTAAACCAATAACCTAAGCCAAAACATAAACTCGGAAACCTAAACCTAAATTCAAACCTAAACCCAAATTCTTAAACCTAAACGTAAACTTATTCTCAAATCCCTAAACCTAGACCTAAACCTAAACTTAATTTACCTAACCTAAACTTACACCTAATCCTAAACCTGTAACCCAAACCAAAACCAAAACCTAAACCGAAAAACAGAATAAAAAACCTGATCCCGAACCCTAACCCGAATCTGAATCGATAAACCCTACACCTAAACCTAAAACTAAAACTATTCACAAATCCCTAAACCTAAACCTACACCTAAACCTAAACCTAAACCAATAACCTAAAATTACACCTAAACTCGAACATCTAAACCAAAACCCGATGCCGAACCCGAACCTGAACTTGAATTTCTAAACCTAAACATAAACCTATAACCTAAATGTAAACTTGATTCACTTAACTTAAACCTATAACCCTAACCTAAACCTAAACCTAAACTTGAAAACCTGAACCTAAACCCGATCTTAAACCTGAACCCGAACTCGAATTCTTAAAGCTAAACCTAAACCTATTCTCAAATTCTTAAAACTAAACCTAAGCTTAAACCAATAGTTAATTTACTTAACCTAAACCTACACCTAATCCTAAACCTATAACCCCAACCTAAACCTAAACCTAAACTTGAAAACCTAATCATAAACCCGATCTCGAACTCGAACTTGAACCCGAAACAGAATTCGAATCCCTAAACCGTACACCTAAACCTAAACCTAAAGCTATTCTCAAAACCCTAAACTTAAACCTACACCTAGACCTAATCTTATACATATTAGCTAAACCTAAACCTAAACTTGAAAACCTAAACCTAAACCTGATCCCGAACATGAACACAAGCCCGAATTCCTAAACCTAAACCCATAACCTAAAACTAAACCTAAACCTAAACTTAATTCACTTAACCTAAACCTATAACCCTAACCTAAACCTAAACCTAAACCTAAATTCGAAAACCTAATCCTAAACCCGATCCCGAACTCGAATCGCAATCCGAATACCGAAACCCTACACCTAAACCTAAACCTAAACCTATTCTCAAATCCCTAAACCTAAACGTACACCTTCACCTAAACTAAACCTAAACCTACACTCAAAAACCTAAACCTAAACCCGATCTCGAACCCGAACCCGAACCCAAATTCCTAAAGCTAAACCTAAGCCTATCCTCAAATCCCTAATCCTAAACCCGATCCTGAACCCGAACCTGAATCCGAATACCCAAACCCCACAACTAAACCTAAACCTAAACCTATTCTCAATTCCTAGACCTAAACCTACACCTACACCAAAACCTGAACCTAAACTCAATAACCTAAACATATACCCGATCTCGAAATTGAACTAGAACCCGAATTTCTAAACCTAACAAAAAACCTATCGTCAAATCCCTAAACCTAAACCTAATCTTATAACCCAAACCTAAACTTAATTCACATAACCTAAACCTACACCTAAAACTAAACTTATATCCCTAACCTAAACCAAAATCTAAACTTGAAAACCTAATCCTAAATCCGATCCTAAACCCGAACCCGAATCTAAATCCCTAAACCGAACAACTATTCCTAAACTTAAACCTATTATCAAATCCATAAACCTATGCCTACACAAACACCTAAACTAAAACCTATAGGATAAACCTAAACCTAAACCTGATCCCAAACCCAAACCCGAACCCAATTTCCTAAACCTGAACCTAAACCTATTCTCAAATCCCTAAAGCTTAACCTAAACCTACGCTTAATTCACTTAACTTAAACCTACAACCCTAATTTAAAACCTATAACCCTAACCTAAACTAAACCTAAACTTGAAAACCTAATCCTAAACCCGACCCCAAACCCGAACCAGAACCCGAATCCTAATCACTATACCCTGCACCTAAACATATTCTCAAATCTCTAAACAAAAACCTACACCTACACCTAAACCTAAACCAATAACCTAAACCAAAACCTAAAATTGAAAACTTAAACCTAAACCCGAACCCGAACCCAAATTCCTAAACCTAAACTAAAACCAATTCTCAAATCCCAAAACCTAGACCTAAACCTATAAATTAAACCTAAACTTAATTCACCTAACTTAAACCTACACCTAATCCTAAACCTATAACCCTAACCAAAACCTAAACCTAAATCGAAAAACAAAATACTAAACCTGATCCTGAACCCAAACCCGAATCTGAATCGATGGACCTCACACCTAAACCTAAAACTAAAGCTATTCTCAAATCCCTAAACTAAACCTACACCTATATTTAAACCTAAACCAATAACCTAAACTTGAAAACCTAAACCAAAACCCAATCCTGAACCCGAACCCGAACCCGAACCAGAATTACTAAACCTAAACCTAAACTTACAACCAACAAGTAAACTTGATTCGCTTAACTTAATCTTATAACCCTAACTTAATCCTAAACCTAAACTTGAAAAACTAAACCTAAACATGACCTTGAACCCGAACCCGAACTTGAATTCCTAAAGCTAAACCTAAACCTATTCTCAAATTCTTAAAACTAAACCTAAACCTAAACCAATAGTTAATTAACTTAACCTAAACCTACACCTAATCCTAAACCTATAACCCCAACCTAAACCTAAACCTAAACTTGAAAACCTAATCATAAACCCGATCCCGAACTCGAACTTGAACCCAAAACAGAATCTGAATCCCTAAACCATACACCTAAACCTAAACCTAAAGCTATTCTCAAAACCCTAAACTTAAACCTACACCTACACCTAATCTTATACATATTAGCGAAACGTAAACCTAAACTTGTAAACCTAAACCTAAACCTGATCCCGAACATGAACACAAGCCTGAATTCCTAAACCCAAACCCATAACGTAAACCTAAACCTAAACCTAAACTTAATTCACTTAACCTAAACCTATAAACCTAGCCTAAACCTAAACCTAAATTTAAAAACCTAATCCTAAACCCAATCCTGAACTCGAACCGCAATCCGAATACCTAAACCCTACACCTAAACCTAAACCTAAACCTCTTCTCAAATCCCTAAACCAAAACCTACACCTACACCTAAACTAAACCCAAACCTACACTCAAAAACCTAAACCTAAACTTGATCTCGAACCTGAACCCGAGCCCAAATTCCTAAAGCTAAACCTAAACCTATCCTCAAATCCCTAATCCTAAACCCGATCCTGAACCTGAACCTGAATCCGAATACCCAAACCCCACACCTAAACCTAAACCTAAACCTAAACTTATTCTCAAATCCTAGACCTAAACCTACACCTACACCAAAACCTAAACCTAAACTCGATAACCTAAACCTAAACCCGATCTCGAAATTGAACTAGAACCCGAATTTCTAAACCTAAAACAAAACCTATTGTCAAATCCCTAAACCTAAACCTAATCTTATAACCTAAACCTAAACTTAATTCTCATAACCTAAACCTACACCTAAAACTAAACTTATAACCCTAACCTAAACCTAAATTTAAACTTAAAAACCTAATCCTAAACCCAATCCCGAACCCGAACCTGAATCCAAATCCCTAAACTGAACACCTATTCCTAAACTTAATCCTATTCTCAAATCCTTAAACCTAAACCTACACAAACACCTAAACCAAAACCTATAACCTAAGCCTAAACCTAAACCTGACCCAAACCCAAACCCGAACCCAAATTCCTAAACCTGAACCTAAACCTATTCTCAAATCCCTAAACCTTAACCTAAACCTATAACCTAAACCTAAACCTAAACCTAAACTTAGTTCAGTTAACTTAAACTTACAACCCTAATCTGAAACCTATAACCCTAACCTAAACTAAACCTAAACTTGAAAACCTAATCCCAAACCCGAACCCGAATCCTAATCACTATACCCTACACCTAAACCTAAACCTAAACCTATTCTCAAATCTCTAAACAAAAACCTACACCTACACCTAAACCTAAACCAATAACCTAAACCAAAACCTAAACTCAAAAACTTATACCTAAACCTGAACCCGAACCCAAATTCCTAAACCAAAACCAAAACCAATTCTCAAATCCCAAAACCTAGACCTAAACCTATAAATTAAACCTACACTTAATTCACCTAACTTAAACCTACAACTAATCCTAAACCTATAACCCTAACCAAAACCTAAACCTAAACCGAAAAACATAATACTAAACCTGATCCTAAACCCTAACCGGAATCTGAATCGATAGACCCTAACTTAAACCTAAAACTAAAGCTATTCTCAAATCCCTAAACCTAAACCTACACCTATACCTAAACCTAAGCCAATAACCTAAACTTGAAAACCTAAACCAAAACCCAATCCCGAACCCGAACCCGAACCAGAATTCCTAAACCTAAACCTAAACCTAAACTAGAAAACCTAAACTTAAACATGATCTTGAACCCGAACCCAAACTTGAATTCCTAAAGCTAAACCTAAACCTATTCTCAATTTCTTAAAACTAAACCTAAACCAAAATCAATAGTTAATTCACTTAACCTAAACCTACACCTAATCCTAAACCTATAACCCCAACCTAAACCTAAACCTAAACTTGAAAACCTAATCCTAAACCCAATCCCAAACTCGAACTTGAACCCGAACCCGAATCTGACTCCCTAAACTGTACACCTAAACCTAAACCTAAAGCTATTCTCAAATCCCTAAACATAAACCTACACCTGCACCTAATCCTAAACATATTACCTAAACCTAAACTTAAACTCGAAAACTAAAACCAAAACCCGATCCCGAACACGAACCCAAGCCTAAATTCGTAAACCTAAACTTAATTCACGTAACCAAAACCTATAACCCTAAGCTAAAGCTAAACCTAAACTTGAAAACCTAATCCTAAACTCAATCCCAAACCCGAACCCCAATCCGAATACCTAAACCCTACACCTAAACCTAAACCTAAACCTATTCTCAAATCCCTAAACCTAAACCTACACCTACACCTAAACTAAACCTAAACCTAAACCTAAACTTGAAAACCTAAACCTAAACCTGATCTTGAACCCAAACTCGAACCCAAATTGCCAAAGCTAAAGCTAAACCTATTCTCAAATCCCTAATCCTGAACCCGAACCCGAATACGAATACCCAAACCCCACACCTAAACCTAAACCAAAACCTAATCTCAATTCCCTAGACCTAAATCTACACCTACACCAAAACCTAAACCTAAACTCAAAAACCTAAACCTAATCCTGATCTCGAAACCGAACTCGAACCTGAATTCCTAAACCTAAAACAGAACCTATCGTCAAATCCCTAAACCTAAACTTAATCCTATAACCTAAACCTAAACTTAATTTACATAACCTAAACCTACACCTAAAAAAAAACCTACAACCCTAACCTAAACCAAAACCTAAACTTAAAAATCTAATCCTAAACCCGATCCTGAACCCGAACCAGAACCAGAATTTGAATCTGAATCCCTAAACCCAACACCTGTACCTAAACTTAAACTTATTCCTAAATCCCTAAACCTAAACCTACACATACACCTAAACCAAAATCTATGACCTAAACCTAATCATAAACTCAAAAACATAAACCTAAACCCGATCCTGAACTCGAATGTTAAAACCTAAACCTAAACTTAATTCACTTAACTTAAACCTACAACCTTAATCCAAAACCTATAACCCTAAGCTAAAGCTAAACCTAAACTTGAAAACCTAATCCTAAACCTGATCCCAAACCTGAACCCAAATCCTAATCCCTATACCCTACACCTAAACCTAAACCTAAACCTATTCTCAAATCCCTAAACCTAAACCTACACCAACACCTTAATCTAAACCAATAACCTAAACCAAAACCTAAACTCAAAA
Source organism: Magnolia kwangsiensis (assembly GCA_037074715.1). Lineage (NCBI taxonomy): Eukaryota > Viridiplantae > Streptophyta > Magnoliopsida > Magnoliales > Magnoliaceae > Magnolia > Magnolia kwangsiensis. Next base: position 85,021,914 of record CM073572.1, on the reverse strand, counting down.
ACCTAAACCTAAACTCGAACCCGAACCCAAATTCCTAAACCTAAACCTAAACCTATTCTCCAATCCCTAAACCTAGACCTAAACCTATAACCTAAACCTAAAATTAATGCACCTAACCACAACCTACACCTAATCCTAAACCTATAACCCTAACCAAAACCTAATTCGAAATCGAAAAACATAGTACTAAACATGATCCCGAACCCTAACCTGAATCTGAATCCCTAGACCCTGCACCTAAACCTAAAACCAAAGCTATTCTCAAATCCCTAAACATAAACCTACACCTATACCTAAACCTAAACCAATAACCTAAAATTAAACCTAAACTCAAAAACCTAAACCAAAACCCGATCCCAAACCCGAACTCCAACCCGAATTCCTAAACCTAAACCTAAACCTATAACCTACCTGTAAACTTGATTAACTTAACCAAAACCTATAACCCTAACCCAAACCGAAAACTAAACCTGAAAACCTAAACCTAAACATGATCTTGAACCCGAACTCGAACTCAAATTCCTAAAGCTAAACCTAAACCTATTCTCAAATTCTTAAAACTAAACCTAAATCTAAACTGAAAGTTAATTTACTTAACTTAAACCTACACCTAATCCTAAACCTATAACCCCAACCTAAACCAAAAGTTAATTCAATTAACTTAAACCTACACCTAATCCTAAACCTATAACCCCAACCTAAACCTAAACCTAACTTGAAAACCTAATCCTAAACCCGATCCCGAACTCGAACATGAACTCGAAATAGAATCCGAATCCCTAAACCGTACACCAAAACCTAAACCTAATGCTATTCTCAAATCCCTAAACTTAAACCTACACCTACACCTAATCCTAAACATATTACCAAAACCTAAACCTAATGTAACACCCTGAAAATCGGGGGTCGTGTAGAAACCCGACTCCGGAGTTCCAGACCATCACTTATGCAACAAATATACTGATGATTCAATGTTGACCGAGTTAGTGCATTAACATGAGTAAGATTATGCCAAAACTACAATTCGTACTCCAGATCCAGTGATAAAACGCAAGCGGAAGACTAAAGAATATATATATCACTGTATGAAAAATAAAATAATCTCAAACTGCCTCCAAAGTATGAATACATCACTGAGTCACATGTACATATATCAAACCAAAAATCAAAATGTCATATGGTCCAAGTAGCAAGTCCTACCAATCCAGGCCACCTACACAAAGCCGTCGGAAAACTGCATGTACAAGAACTCATCCTGGTCCTCGTAGAAGTTTGTCTCCAGCTCATGGATCTCCTCACAACCTGCATCTAAGACAGAGTCTGATAGGTGTTGCAAACACGATCCCGTAACGTGAGAGTCAGTGATCAACTCAGTGGAATCATAGAGCAAAGATTAACATGTTATCAAATCAATCACACGATCATAGTAAAGCAAACTATCAGACATTCCTAGATACTATTGTTAATGCAAGCATGAAATGACATGATGGATGCCCTCACCGATATACTCCCTCATGCGACACCATCTTACATCCGCGGCATGCTTTCTTCCCTCAGTGCTCCACATCTTCCAGGCACATGCAGTGCGATGTGGATATGATTACCAAGTTGTTATTAGTCCTTTCATACAGCAGTATTGGGAAACTAAGGTACCTTCCTTATATCAATCCCAACACAGATCCTGTCTAGGGTCGTCACTCCTAGTAGTTTCATACGATGTTATATTTATAGGTCGCTGCAAGGGCTACTAGGGCTGTTGCTCGCACTGGTTGCACCGCTCCCCCATCACTTTATCAATACAGGCCTAGTGTACTCTCTTTGCTACAGAAGGGTCGACGCCTCCCGTAGACTCAGAATACGCTCGAGGTCACTACAAAGGGCTCGTCACCAATCAGAGTAGGCCGACAGCACGAATGTAGTGTCCCATACCACCACAATCAGCTCACGAGTCTAAGGTGCTCACTGGTCACTACGAGGAGGTTTGTTGCCCCAGCGTAGGCCGACAGCTCGACCACGGTGTCCCATACCACCATGCCCAGTTCATAATTCTTTATGGATCAAGGTACCATGGTTAACAAGGTTTTCACTGGTAAGTTCAGTACCCTAAGTTCAAGCAGTTATGACCAATACAAGGTGAACATACAATGGCTAGTCGGGTTACTTGACGAGCTCGACTAGTATGAGCGCACCTCAAGATGAACGACATGAAGCGTATAAAACACCTCGTGTGGCCTAACCACTACCGACAACCCAAAGCAAGACTCACATTCATCGACGTGTCCTTCGTGGTATTTGAAGCCAACCACGAATTTAAATATATTACTGACTGCTTGGACTAGAGCATAGCCCCAAGCACTTGCAATCAACATCAGTGATCATATGAGAGTAAAAGAAATGAAATACAAACAATCCAAGCATGTTAGCAACATGTTATAACATACAACGTAAGCAATTCAACCAAATACATGTATTCCAAACATATAAGGAAATCAATTCAATAACAACATGGAGGAAAATCATGTACATCATCATATTAATTGAGAATTGAATCTCAAAGCTAATCTACAACAAGATTTACTCAATACATACTAATACAAACATTTATACAAACACTTAGTCTACACACTTTAGTCTACATAGCGTATGTCGACCCAAAGTGCACATTAGGGCGAATCTCTTCTCCAAACAGATTATGCACGCCTCACTACTATCATAACACGACAAATTCACATGGTAATCATTTCGGAAAAATACAGATGTATACAGTATTTCCTATAAATGCCCTAAATCTCATATTCTCCGTACGCAGTCGAAAAGGAAAGCAGACAGCATGTTCTACATGTCAAACGGCGTTCTCGTCAATAATCTACTATTGAACGGCATTGAAAGCTTTGAAAACGGTCAATCTAAGCATCTAAAATCCTCAACCTTTTGACATAGAAGCGTAACAAATCGAACAGAAACTTTACGCTTCGTCAACGCCTGTATGACGAACTAATTCACAAGATACATCAGCTACTTCGCTACTTGTATCGAAGGAATCCCTAAAACAGGTTGAGGTTAGGGTTTTCTTACATAGAAATGACTTGGAATCACCGGAAGAGTGTTTGGAATACGATGATTAAACACGTGTAGAAGCTGGATCAAGGGGCAGGAAGTTTCTCTCACAACTCTCTCACAATCTCTCTCTTTCTCTCTCTTCTCTTTTTAGGGTTTCTTACGAATTCGGATGGGAGAGATATGAGAGGGTTTAAAGCCCTTATATAGGCTAAAACCTCACATACATAGACTCTAATCAAAGGTATACTTGGGTTATAACCAAATCGGGTCTTTTTCGATCCAAAAGAGCATTTATGGAGGTCCCCTGGCCGAATGCGGTCGGACTTAAGCTCATGGATGCCGGATGTTGATCACATTAAGTTTTCAGTCCTGTAGTGTTCTCAGATCACACGTGGCAGACCAGTTTCAGTTCAGCGGTCACGGAGATTCAATAGAGGATTCCAAGTACACTGACCTGAGTGAGAAATGTTCCCTGATCCGAGAGTGTATTTGGGTCAGATTTCAACAGTTTGAATGCTTATACTGAACCCGCAAGTGAAACATGCCAGATTTATTTATTTGACATTTAAATTTTTATGAATTTCACTCTTGCTCACACTCCTTGCTCCAAGCTCAATGAAATAGCCTCAGAACATCAGTTGGGCTTGATTTTCGAAACGATTGTCAAGTCCAGCTAAGCGATCTTAATGGTCTAAGATTGTAGATATCGGACTCTCGATGCGCTGTCTAGATCTAATACAAAGTTTCAAAGGGTTCCTAAAAGCAAACAGGTTTAGAGTTTGATCCTAGATTTTAGGATGTTATAGCGTCATTGATCCTACAAGTTTTGGGTCTTGCAGAACGTATTTAAAGTGATTAGTGCTAATTTCACAGCTAATCTAACCTGGCATTAGTTAACTTATGCTTGATTTTTAAAGGAATTAATCCTAAGTGATTTCTGACCGAGTTGGTACTCGGGTATCTGTACGGATTTTTCTGAGACGTTACAATCTATCCCCCTTAAACAATAAATTTCATCCTCGAAATTTGTACCTTTTCGTACTCCTCGAGAAGCTGTGGGTAGTTCTTCCTGATTTCGGCTTCTATCTCCCATGTAGTCTCTTCTTCAGTGTGATGCGTCCACAATACCTTCATAAGGGGGATGGCCTTGCTACGTAATACCTACTCCTTCCTGTCCAATATACGCGTCGGTCATAATATATATGTAACATCCTCACCTAACTGCACCTGCTCCCATCTGATGATATGGGAAGGATCAAGAACGTATTTCTTCAGCATAAAAATATGAAATATGTTGTGTACGCTCGCGAGAGGCGTAGCCAAAGCCAGACGATAAGCCACTGCACCCACACAGTCAAGAATCTAGAATGGACCAATGAATCGCGCGCTAGTTTCCCCTTCTTCTCGAACTGAAGAACTCCCTTCATAGGGGAAACTCTCAATAATACATGATCCCCAACTACGAAATCTAGCGGGCGCCGTCTCGTATCGGCATAACTCTTCTATCTACTCTGCGCTGTAAGAAGCTGGCGTCTGATGATGTCAATCTTCTCCAAGGTCGCCTGCACTATCTCTGGGCTAATCAATCTATGCTCACCGACCTCTGCCCAGCAATGCGGTTGTAACGCCCGTGAAAAATTCATACTTGGACTCGAGTACCAACTTGACCCGAAATCGCGTAGAATTAATTTCTATGGGAATTAAGCGTAAGTTAGTTAGCGCAACGCTGGAGTGACTGGGAAATAGTCCCTGATCACTTTAAATACGTTCTACAAGACCCAAATCGAGTAGAACAAACGACTCTATAATACTCTATAACCTCGGATCGAACTCTAAGCAGGTTTGTTCTCTAGACCGCTTTGAATTTTTGTATTGGATCTAGACCGCATGTCGAAAGTCCGATACCTCCTATATTAGACCGTTAGAACCGCCTAGTTAGACTTGACACTCATTTCGAAAATCAAGTCAAACCGATAATCACAGGCTATTTCATTGAGCCCGGACCGAAAAGAGTGCGAATAGGGATAGAATTGGAATTTCAAATTCAAATCTGGCACACGACTTGACGCGTCAGTATTAAGCGTTCTGACCGTCAGAATTCATCCAGATTACACCCTCGGATCAGGAGAAATTTTTATTTTATATCATGAGACTTTCAGTCCTGATCTACGTACGGTGACTGCTGAACTGAAACTGGTCTGCCACGTGCGATCTGCGAACCCTGTCGGACTGTAAACTTAATACGTGCTATATCTGGTATGCATGAGCTTAAGTCCGATCGCATTCGACCAGGGGACCACGAGAAAGTATCCTTTGGACCGAAACAGCCCCAAATTGGATATGCATTAAGTAAACTTCGTTCTGGAGCCTGTTTTCGACATTTTTAAGCTAATAAAAGGGGTTGAAACCCTCATTCCTCTCTCCCATCCAAAAATTGCAAAACCCTAACTTTGGGAGAGAGAAAAGGAGAGAGTTTGAGAGAGAGAGTAGAAGGATTTTTTTCCCGCCTTCGTGTCGCTGATTGCACGTGCTTCAGCAACTCTTCCCAATCACCTGGCCGGTGATTTCTCTTCTTTTTCAGGTATGAAACGACCCTAAAAGTTGCTGATTTAGGGATTACTTGGATTCATAGCGTGTTAGCTAACGTACTTCATAAAACAGGTTCTCCTACTGCCGTAGACGAAGCGTATACGCTCCGTTCGAATTCACGAGTCTACAAGAGACTAGGTGAGGACTTTAGACGCTTTGATTGACGGTTTACAACGCTTTCAATGTCGTTTAATAGTAGATTATTGACGGCATCGCCGTTTGACATGTACAACATGCTCTCCGTTTCCTGTTTCGTAAATTAACGAAGAATATGAGATTTAGGGCATTTTAGTCATTTGTAGGAAGTACAGATTACGTTCATATTTTGCTGATGTGATTGACATGGTTTGTTGTCGCATTAGGAAGTTAGGAATACGTGCATAATTAGTTTGGCGAAAAGATTCGCCTAATTGCGCACTTCGGGTCGACATACTATATGTAGACTTAAGTGTGTAGTGTATGTGTTTGTATAAATGCTTGTATTAGTATGTATTGAATTAAATGATGTGATGAATTAGTTTGAGATGGATTTCTAAATTAATATGCTGACCTAACTAATTTCCTACATGTTGACTATATGCATGATTTCATTACATGCTTGAAATATATGTGTTTGAAGATTTACTTAAGTTGAATGTTATAACATGTGTTAACATGCTCACATGATTGTATTTCAATTCCAATACTCCTATACAAATTGCTGATGTGATTCCATAATTGTTTGGGACTATACTTAGTCCAAGCAGTCGGTAACCGATCGAATTCGTGGCTGGCTGGTCTTGGCCACGAACGACGCGTCGATGAACGCGATTCCTGTTTGGAGTTGGCGCCAGTGGTTAGGCCACGCGAAGTGTTTTACGCACTTCATGTCGTTCGACTTGAGATGCGATCGCGCTAGTCGAGCCCGTCAAGTAACCCGACTGGCCGATGTATGTTCACCCTGTATGAGTCATAACTACTTGAACCTAGGGTACTGAACTTACCATTGTAAACCCTGTTAACCATGGTACCTTGATCCACGAAGACTCATGAGCCGGGCATGGTTGTATGGGACACCGTGGTCGAGCTGTTGGCCTATGCTGGGGCCACAAACCTCCCCATAGTGACCAGTGAGCACCTAGACTCGTGATCAGATTATGGTGGTATGAGACATTATATTCTAGCTGTCGGCCTACACTGATCAGGCGACGAGTCCTTTGTAGTGACCGCGAGTGTATTCTGAGTCCACGGGAGGCGACGACCCTTCCGTTGCAGTAGAGTACGGTAGGCCTGTATTGATAAGGTGATGGGGGAGCGGTGCAACGAGTGAGAGCAACAGCCTTGGCAGCCCTTGCAGCGACCTACAAAATATACATTGTATGAGATTTCTAGGAGTGACGACCCTAGACAGGATCTGTGTTGGGATTGATACAAGGGAAGTACCTTAGTTTCCCAATCCTGCTGTTTGAATGGACTAATAACAACTCAGAAATCATGTCACCATGCCATTGCATGTGCCTGGAAGATGTGGAGCACTTGAGGGTCGATTGCATGCCGAGGTCGTAAGATGTTGCCGTATGAGGGAGATCGTCGGTGAGGGCATACATCACGTCATGTCATCTTGTATTAACAACAGTATTAGGATTGTCTGATTTACTACTTTACTATTATCGCATGATTGAATTGTGAACATGTTAATCTTTGCTCTATGATTCCACTGAGTTGATCACTCATTCCCACGTTACGGGATGGTGTTTGCAACACCCACCAGACCTTGTTGTAGATGCAGGTGAGGTTGAGATCCAGGAGGCAAAGCCAGACTTCGACGAGGACCAGGTCGAGTTCTCGTACATGCAGTATCATAATGACTTTGCGTAGGCGACCTGGATTGATGGGACTTCAGTGGGACTATTTTGAACATTACATTTTGTTCATGTATATGTATATGAGACTCAGAGATGTATTCATACCTTAAAGACAGATGAGATCTACTTTGTTTTTCCATACAGTGATATATATATTGTTTAGTCTTCCGCTTGTTTTTATCACTGGATCTGAAGTATGAATTGCAGTTTTAGTATACTTTTACTCATGTGAATGCTTTAAATCAGACAACATTGAATTATAATCATTTTTGTTGCATAAGTGATGGTCTGGAACTCGAGAGTTGAGTTTATACACGACCCCCGATTTTCAGGGTGTTACAGCGGTGCTCGGCAAGGACGCCCATACAAGGCCTCATAAGGTGCCATACCGATACTCGCCTGGAAACTATTGTTGTATGCGAACTCCGCATATGCAAGATAATCATCCCAACTGTCTTTGAAATCTAATACGCAAGCCCGCAGCATGTCCTCTAGAATCTGGTTCACCCGCTCTGTCTATCCGTCTTTCTGTGAGTGGAAAGCAGTACTAAACTTCAACTTCACCCCCATAGCTTCCTAGATGCGAGTCCAGAAAATAGAAGTAAAATGCGTGTCTCTGTCCAACACGATCTCTAATGGAACTCCGTGCAGACGCACTATATCTCTTATATATAGCCTGGCCAACTCGTCTGTAGAGTTCGTAACTCTAATCGGTAGGAAGTGCGCCGACTTCGTCAAATAGTCGACGATCACCCAAATAGAACATGTCCCTTCCTCGTCTTCGGCAGTCCAGAAATGAAATCCATAGAAATAAAGTTCCACTTCCACTCAGCTATAGGCATAGGCTGAAGAAAACTAGGAGGTCGGCGATGCTCTACCTTCACCTGCTGGCAAGTGAGACAACGGGACACGAACTCTGCGATATGGGTCTTCATGCCCTCCCACCAATAGGTCCTCTTCACGTCGCGATACATCTTTGTGCTTCCCGGATGCATCGCAAGTCTGGAACTGTGCGTAACCTCGAGAATCTCTCATCTCAAGTCAGGGATACCCGGGATGCATAGACGGCCATGATAACGTAAGCCCCTATCCGTTCCAACTCGTCACTCAGCGTCTGCATCATCACTGGCCTGCTCTCGAAGCTCAGTCAGAAGCAGATCCTCCCTCTGCGCTGCGATGACTCTGTCATCAATAAGAGGTCGCACCTGAACATGTGCGATGAACTCAAATGGCTCCTCCACGGTGAGTTTCTGCTCAAAGTCTCGTAAAAACTTAACCATGTCCCACTCGGCAACCATCAGTGGAGCCACAAACTTTATCGCCTTCTTGCGGCTCAATGCGTCAGCCATAAGGTTTACCTTACCAGGATGGTAGGAAACTTTGAACTTAAAGTCCTTCAAAGTCTCCATCCATCGCCGTTGCCTCATATTCAGGTCCCGCTGCATGAATATGTATCTGAGGCTCTTATGGTCGCAAAAGAGCTCGAACTCCTCTCCGTAGAGGTAATGTCTCCAGAGCTTCAATGCGAAAATAACGGCTGCCAACTCAAGGTCGTGTGCAGGGTAATTCTCCTCGTGCTTCCTTAATTGTCTCGAGGCATATGAAAATACCCTGTCCTTCTGCATAAGGATACAACCCAGACCAACGCTAGACGTGTCAGTGTATATCATGTATTTAACCCCTTTCTTTGGCAATACTAGCACAGGGGCTGACGTAAGCCTGTCCTTCAGCTCCTGAAAAGCTGCCTCTGCCTTTTCATTCCAGGAAAACTTCAAATCCTTCCTTGTCAACTGAGTAAAGGGTCTGGCTATCTTAGAGAAGTCCCGAATGAATCGTCGATAGTAGCCAGCAAGACCCAAGAAACTCCTCATCTCAGTGACTGAACCAGGCTGCTTCCAGTCCTGCACCGCGGCTATTTTAGCAAGGTCCACCGCCATCCCATCCTTGGACACCACATGTCCTAGGAACTTGACTTCCTCCTTCCAGAAGTCGCACTTCTTATACTGTACAAACAACTGATGCTGTCTCAGAGTATCCAGGACCAATCGCAAGTACTCCTCATGCTCCTCTCGACTCCTGGAGTATACCAAAATGTCGTCTATAAACACAATGACGAATCGATAGAGGAATGGCCGAAATACCCTGTTCATCAGATCCATGAATACGGCTGGTGCGTTCGTAAGACCGAACGACATCACGAGGAACTCGTAGTGGCCAAAGCTGGTCCTGAAAGCTATCTTCTGCACGTCTTCATCCCTGACGCGTAACTGGTGATACCCTGACTGCAGATCAATCTTTGAGAAGTACTACGCTCCTCTCAACTGATCAAACAGGTCATCTATCCTGGGTAAAGGGTACCTATTCTTCACCGTAATCTGATTCAACCTGCGATAATCAATACACAATTGCAGTGAAGCATCCTTCTTCGTCACAAATAGCACCGGTGCTCCCCAAGGAGACACACTCGGTCGTATGAAGCCAACCTCCAACAGATCATCAATTTGTTTCCTCAATTCCTCCATCTCACACGGTGCCACGCGATACGTCAGCAGTGAGACGGGCGTCGAACCAGGTACCAGATCGATAGTAAAATCAATCTCACGCTGAGGTGGCAACCCAGGAATCTTTCTGAACAGATCTTCATAGTCACGAACTACTGGCGTGGGCTCAAGTGTCGGGGCATCAACATCCCTCAATAAGGAAGCATAACACAGCACTCGGAAAGGGAGATTAACCTGCACTAGAAATGAAAAGGGCGTGCCCTCCGCCTCGTAGACTGTCACTATACGAGTTTCGCAGTCAATCTCTGCCCTCCCTGCAGTCAGCCAATCCATGCCAAGAATGACGTCGAGATAAACAAGAGAGGGGTCGATGACAAGGTCAAGAGCCATCGTCCTGCCCCCTAGATCCACCAAACAACCCTCACACATCATGGTGGCATCAGAAAAAGTCTCTTGGGCTGTAAGAACTCGCACCCCATCCATTCAAGTAGTCGATAGCCCAAGGCGCTTGACTACTGAATGCGATATCAATGAAATCGTGGATCCTGTATCCACCAACATGAATATAGGAGTACCTCCAATATGGGCTGTGACCTCAAAGACAAAGGGCTGAGTAGTCTCAGTCCCTGATGCCTCTGCTGTCAATGCATGTACCCGTGCCTGCTGTGGGTAGTTCGGCGGTGGTACCGTGAACCGCTGAGGTGGCCGAAACTGAGGCACTGGAGGCCTGAAAGAAGGATGCGCAGGAACCGACCGTAACGGTGGAGCAGATAAAGCCTGTAGGCGAGGACGGTCGATCTTTTACGGCGGCAAAAACTCGTTATCCCTCATCCGAGTAAAATAACTCTCTACAGTGTGACCAGGTCTCCCACAGTAAGCACATGTCACACCAGGGCGCCTCATCGAAAGTACTGGCACTGTAGCCCTAAGAGGAGGGTCGATGCGAGGCCTCTTTCCAAGAAATGGCCTGTCCTACATATCTGGTCGTGGCCTAGCAACCACAGGGCCATGAGAACGTGTCAGTCGCTCAACATCCTGCTCTACCCCCATGGACATATGTATCAGCTCTGCATAGGAGGGTATGATGACACAGCACATCTTCGACCGAATGTCAGGTCGCAAATCCTCAGAAAAATGTCGTATGCGCATCTACTTGTCAGCAAGTATCGTAGGGACATATCTGCCCAACTCGGTAAATCGATGCTCATACTCTGTAACTGACATGCCTCCCTGCCTCAGGCACAGAAACTCGTTCTCCCTCTCGTGCCGGTAGGTCTGGGGATAGTATTTCTCATGGAATCGGAACTCGAATGCTGCCCAAGTCCAGATGTAACCAGCAGCAACCATCCGTAATACGCTATCCCACCATAAGCTGGCCTCTCTCTCGAACATGAAAGTGGCCAACTCGACCTGCTCAGACTCCAAGCAGTGCAGCATCCTCAGTATCTTCGAGACACGGTCGAGCCAATACTCTTCCTCCTTGGGTCTGTGAGAACCCGTAAAAGTAGGAGGCCGCAAGCGCTAGAATCGCTCAAGTAGGCCCCGTGTATCAGTAGTATTCCCCATAGGGTAAGCAGGCGGTGCAGGATGAGCCATATCCTCATCCTGAGTCGAAGTCCTAACATCCTCAACTGGATGCACAGGAGGCATAGGTGGAGTCGCACTGCCACCCTGGGCTAAGGCCCCTGTAATAGTAGTCAAAAGCTGCTGATGTTGTTGATGCATCATGATCATCAACTGCTCAAACCTATCAGGAGGTGGAGAAGTCTGAGGCACATACTGCGTCAAGGAAGACGCATGGTACTGCTCTCTAACAGGTGGTGTGAAAGGTGATGGTCCTACCGTAGGACCTGCAGAAGGCTAAGACTCAGGTGCAGTCTCATGAATCGGGCCCACAACAGGGTTCGTATGATCATCACTCTAGGAAGGAACCCGATCCATCGGCTCACCCAGTGTAAGTCGTGCCATGCTCTGAATAGCCTTAGGCGGTATTCCTTATATTCAAAATAGGGTGCAACCTCGTCAGTTTCAGCAATAGCACAAACACACCACAATCATTCACATAACAAACTGAAGAAACTCCATGCATTTCATTAAATTAAAATTTGTCATAATACAAGAGATATATCCTTACATGCATCATGACAAGAAACACATGGAAAACTAAACTATTCAAAGCTACAACTGCAACATAAAACAACTACTAAGCCTTCTCAGGCTCACACACAGAAAACTGAAAACAGCCTAACTACGACCATCTGAAACCTAATCACTAGTCCGAGTCTGGCGATGGAGGAGGGGCACCCTTATCCTGCAAACAACACAGGATGGCCTTCAAGGTGCGAGTCACCTTGCCAAATTTCCGCTTCATGACGGCCTTGGTATCCTTAAGATCTTGTTTTACCTCGGCCCGAAGTTCTTGGACTTCCCGTCGCAAGGCAACTTGACTCACCTCAAGTCGGGCTACATGAGCATCCCTAGCAGCCTGAGTCACAGGAGGAGGACTCTCGTCAGTATCCTGAGCCTCCTCCTCTTCTTCTTCTTCCTGGTTTTCTTCCTCTATTTCTGCCCCACCTTCTTCTTCACTTTCATCCTCCTCGTTATCATATTCACCCTCACTGTCATCATCAAGCCGAGCCTCACGCTGCCGAGGCCTTATCCTCATCTAGTTCATGGTAGCCTCATCGATGAAATGAATCGGCATGGGTAACTCCGGCCCAAGTCTATAAGAGAACTCAAGTGCAATCCTACATATGAGCTGGCCAAAGGGAAGTGACTCAGACGTTCTTCTTGACTTCGCTATGAGGACGATCTGTCACAACACAAAGGTGGGAATGCACACGTTCTCTCCCTGGCTCACTTGATACAGGAAATCAACCATGAGATGCGTACATTCATTACGGTTGGTCGACCTGGGGTACACATTGAACGTGCAAATGTGGTGCAACAGGCGAAAATCATCCAACATGTGGGTCGCTAGGAGGCTCTTGTTACGCTGCCACTCAACTAAACCACCACATAGAAACCTAGTGGGGCGATCTCGCTCACGAACACTCTTCAGATTCTTAGCACTGGGATGTACCACGCCAAGAGGCACATTCAAGAGTCAATCTATCAGTCAAACATCGATCGTGGCTTCCCGATCTCTATCAAAGGGAATCCTGAATTGCAATGGCTCCAATGTAGGATCTCAAATATGAGCATAAAAGGCACGAACAGTGCCCACGTTTGCACGAGACTGGCCTTCAAAGAGCGGACCCCACCTGGCAGCTTCGATGCGCTCAAACAACAAAAACTCACCAAAGAGTCGCTCATCCACATGTGCCTTAAACAGAACCTTGCGATCAATATATGCACCGTGGGCCAAGTCTGCCAACAGTGCTCTCCCTATGTGAGTGCGGGGATCCAAATCTCGCTTCGTATGTAGCTCTCTCCCAACACTTGGACTAGCGCCGGCGCTTGAACTAGCAGTGCCACCTCTTGACTTCCTTGAACGTGAAGGGCGACTAGGCCCAGCTTCATCAACGACGATCTTCCTCTTTCCCATGAGAGAGAGGATGATGGAAAGGGAGAAAAAGGCTAAAATAGCCTCTATAAAGGCCATGGAAAATGAAGGAAAGGGGGAGAAATGGCTGACCTAGTGGGCTAACAGGAATCTAGGTCCTGTAGAGGAGTGAAATAGGCCCCCAAATGCTAGGATTGCAAAGGGAAAAAGGTGAGATGGGTTGGGTTTGAAGCTCACACGATTTGAGCTTCAAATGGGGGGTGTAAGAGCTCCAAACGAGAGAGAATGGTGAGAGAAGGAAATGAGTATAGCTGTAAACGATGGAGGGGCATCGGTTGTAGCAGAAAATGGCAATGAGAGTGATTGGAAACGGGATTTGAGAGGAAATACAGTAAAAACGTGAGAAAGGAAGAGCTTGGGAGTGGTTTTTATGAAGGAGGTAGGGTTTTGGGGCACTTTTAACGGATGACCCACACCTAAGGGGGTTACCCTAACCCCTAAACAGCGTCGGCCCAATGGCCCGCTCGAGTAGGGCCCAATGGCCCGCCCGAGTGGGGCCCATTGTACTGCGAGGCCTCGCTGACCGTTTCCACTTTTGTTGATGCCTGGCCATTTGGGCGAGGTCCCCCTATCCTAAGGGTCCCAAATACATGTGGTTCCCACCTTATATCATTCTGAATTTCCGTGGGTAGACCCACGACTCCATTTCAAACCGTTTCGGGTCATTTCAGGTACCAACTGCTGCATATTCACATTTAGCGACTTATAACAGCTGGGATTGGGTCCAGAGAGGTTTAGACCTGCCCACACATGAATTAGAAGTGGTCTGAGGTCGTTTCATGCGATCACGGATGCACACTGACTCGACCAAAATGATCGATTTGAGTGAACTTCTCCAATTGGCGAAACTGGGGTCCTATGAGTGTTTCTATATTTTTCTCGCACCCACCTAAGGCAAAGGGCGACAACGTATGTCGCATGTCCATAACCCAGGTCCGGTTTAATCCAAATCATGCTCTGATACTAACTTGTAACGCCCTGAAAATCGGGGGTCGTGTAGAAACCCGACTCCCGAGTTCCAGACCATCACTTATGCAACAAATATGCTGATGATTCAATGTTGACGGAGTTAGTGCATTAACATGAGTAAGATTATACCAAAACTGTAATTCATACTCCAGATCCAGTGATAAAATGCAAGCGGAAGATTGAAGAATATATATATCACTGTATGAAAAATAAAATAATCTCAAACTGCCTCCAAAGTATGAATACATCACTGAGTCACATGTACATATATCAAACCAAAAATCAAAATGTCATATGGTCCAAGTAGCAAGTTCCGCCAATCCAGGCCACCTACGTAAAGCCGTCAGAAAACTGCATGTACGAGAACTCGTCCTGGTCCTCGTAGAAGTCCGGCTCCATCTCCTGGATCTCCTCACAACCTGCATCTAAGACAGAGTCTGGTAGGTGTTGCAAACACCGTCCCGTAACATGGGAGTCAGTGATCAACTCAGTGGAATCATAGAGCAAAGATTAGCATGTTATCAAATCAATCACACGATAATAGTAAAGCAAACTATCAGACATTCCTAGATACTGTTGTTAATGCAAGCATGAAATGACATGATGGATGCCCTCACCGACATACTCCCTCATGCGACACCATCTTACATCCGCGGAATGCTTTCTTTCCTCAGTGCTCCACATCTTTCAGGCACATGCAGTACGATGTGGATATGATTACCAAGTTGTTATTAGTCCTTTCATACAGTAGTATTGGGAAACTAAGGTACCTTCCTCATATCAATCCCAACACAGATCCTGTCTAGGGTCGTCACTCCTAGTACTCTCATACGATGTTATATTTATAGGTCACTGCAAGGGCTAATAGGGCTGTTGCTCGCACTGGTTGCACCGCTCCCCCATCACCTTATCAATATAGGCCTAGTGTACTCTCATTGCTACAGAAGGGTCGACGCCTCCCGTAGACTCAGAATATGCTCGAGGTCACTACAAAGGGCTCGTCACCAATCAGAGTAGGCCGACAGTATGAATGTAGTGTCTCATACCACCACAATCGGCTCACGAGTCTAAGGTGCTCACTGGTCACTACGGGGAGGTTTGTGGCTCCAGCGTAGGCCAACAGCTCGACCACGGTGTCCCATACCACCATGCCCGACTCATAAGTCTTTATGGATCAAGGTACCATGGTTAACAGGGTTTCCACTGGTAAGTTCAGTACCATAGGTTCAAGCAGTTATGACCAATACAAGGTGAACATACAATGGCCAGTCGGGTTACTTGACGAGCTCGACTAGTACGAGCGCACCTCAAGCTAAGCGACATGAAGTGCATAAAACACCTCATGTGGCCTAACCACTGCCGATAACCCAAAGCAAGACTCACATTCATCGATGCGTCCTTCGTGGGAATTTAAAGCCAACCACGAATTTGAATATATTACCGACTGCCTGAACTAGAGCATAGCCCCAAGAACTTGCAATCAACATCAGTGATCATATGAGAGTAACAGAAATGAAATACAAACAATCCAAGCAGGTTAGCAACATGTTATAACATACAACATAAGCAATTCAACCAAACACATGTATTCCAAACATATAAGGAAATTAATTCAATAACAACATGGAGGAAAATCATGTACATCATCATATATAACACCCCAGATTTTGGCCAACCTGGGATTAGACGTCCTTAGGCAATGGTTCAACCAAAACACAGGAGAAATCGCTCAGAACCCAATTCCATAGCCAAAGAAACCACTTAGGATTAATTCTTTTAGAAACTAAGCATAAGATAGCTAGCGCAACGCTAGAGTAGTTGAGAAATAGTCCCTAACCACTTTAAATACGTTCTACAAGACCCAAAACTTGTAGAATCAATGGTGCTAAAATACTCTAAAACCTCGGATCAAACTCTAAACCGGTTTGTTCTCTAGACCTCTTTGAAACTTCGTATTGGATCTAGACCGCACGTCGAAAGTCTGATACCAACTATCTTAGACCGTTAGAATCGCCTAGCTGGACTTGACAATCATTTCAAAAATCAAGTCCAACCGACATTCTCAGGCTATTTCATTGAGCCTGGACTGAAGAGAGTGAGAATAGGGTTAAAATTGGAATTTGAAATTCAAATCTGGCACACGACTTGACGCGTCAGTATTAAGCGTTCTGTCCGTTAGAATTCAGCCAAATTATACCTTGAGATCAGAAAAAATTTCTATTTCATATCATGAGACTTGTAGACCTGATCTACGTGCGGTGACCGCTGAAATGAAAATGGACTGCCATGTACGATCTGCGAACTCTGCCGGACTGAAAACTTGATGTGTGCTAGATCCAGTATGCATGAGCTTAAGTCCGACCGCGTTTGGCCAGGGGACCACCAGAAATGGTCTTTTGGACCAAAACAGCCCCGAATTGGATATACATCAAGTGAACTTTGTTCCCGAGCCTATTTCGGGCACATTTGGGCTTATAAAAGGGGTTGAAACCCTCACTCCTCTCTTCCATCCGAATTTGAGAAAAATCCTAGATTGGGAGAGAGAAAAGGTGAGAGTTTATGAGAGAGAGTAGGAGAGAATTTTCCTGCTGTCATGCCACCTGTTGCACGTGCTTTAGCAACACGCTCCGATCACTTGGCCGGTGATTTCTCCACATTTTTAGGTAAGAAAATACCTAAATAAGTTGTTGATTTAGTGTTCCTTTCGTTCCATAGCATGTTAGCTGATAGATCTTGTAAATCAGGTTGTCTAGTCGCCGTAGACGAAGCGTATACGCTCCGTTCGAAACGATACGCTTCTAGGAGATAAGGTGCAGATTTTAGACACTTTGATTGACTGTTTTCAATGCTTTCAATGTCGTTTAATAGTAGATTATCGACGGCAACGCCGTTTGACATGTACAACATGTTGACCATTTCCTGTTTCGTAAATAGAGGAAGAATATGAGATTTAGGGCATTTTAGTCATTTGTAGGAAGTACTGTTTTCATTCATGTTTTGCTGATGTGATTGACATGACTTCTTGTCGCATTAGAATGTTAGGAATGCGTGCATAATTAGTTTGGCGAAGAGATTCGCCTAAATGCGTACTTTGAGTCGACATACTATATGCAGACTTAAGTGTGTAGTGTAAGTGTTTGTATAAATGCTTGTACTAGTATGTATTGAATTAAATGGTGTTATGAATTAGTTTGAGATTATTTTCTCAATTAATATGCTGATGTAAATGATTTCCTACATGTTAGCTAAATACATGATTTCATTACATGTATGGAATGCATGTTCTTGAAGATTCGCTTAAGTTGTATGCTATAACATGTGTTAACATGCTCACATGGTTGTATTTCATTTCCAATACTCTAATATGATTGTTGATGTGATTTCATAATTGTTTGGGACTATACTTAGTTCAGGCAGTCGGTAACCGAGAAATTTCGTGATTGGCTTATCTTTGCCACGAACAACGCGTCGATGAATGCGAGCCGTGTTCTGGAGTTGGCGGCAGTGGTTAGGCCACAAGAAGTATTTTACGCACTTCATGTCGTTCGACTTGAGATGCAATCGTGCTAGTCGAGCCCGTCAAGTAACCCGACTGGCTGTTGTATGTTCACCCTGTATGAGTCATAACTGCTTAAACCTAGGGTACTGAACTTACCATTGTAAACCCTGTTAACCATGGTACCTTGATCCACGAAGACTCATGAGCCGGGCATGGTAGTATGGGACACTGTGGTCGAGCTGTTGGCCTACGCTGGGGCCACAAACCTCCCCGTAGTGACCAGTGAGCACGTATGTCTCGTGAGCAGATTATGGTGGTATGAGACAATATATTCTTGCTGTCAACCTACACTGATCAGGCGACGAGTCCTTTATAGTGACCGAGAACGTATTCTGAGTCTACGGGAGGTGACGACCCTTCCGTAGCAGTGAGAGTACAGTAGGCCTATATTGATAAGGTGATGGGGGAGCGGTGCAACGAGTGCGAGCAACAGCCCTGACAGCCCTTGCAGCGACCTACAAAATATACATCGTATGATATTACTAGGAGTGACGACCCTAGACAGGATCTATGTTGGGATTGATATAAGGGAAGTACCTTAGTTTCCCAATCCTGCTGTTTGAATGGACTAATAACAACTCAGAAATCATATCACCATAACATTGCATGTGCCTGGAAGATGTGGAGCACTTGAGGGACGATTGCATGCCGCGGTCGTAAGATGGTGCCGTATGAGGGAGATCGTCGGTGAGGGCATACATCACGTCATGTCATGTTGCATTAATAACAGTATTAGGATTGTTTGATTTACTGCTTTACTATTATCGCATGATTAATTTGATAACATGCTAATCTCTGCTCTCTTATTCCACTGAGTTGATCACTCACTCCCACATTACGGGATGGTGTTTTTGGACACCCGCCAGTCCCTATTTTGATTGCAGATGATGGCGCGGCCTGCGAGGCAGAGCTGGATTTGATGATGATGAGGAGGATTCCTCCTATATGCGTGTTTGGATTTATGGGATTACAGGGAGGTTGATTAAATGCCTTGACACTTGTCATTTTATATTTTTAGTGCACTCATGTATATTCTTTTTGTTTACTTTTGGAGTATACATGTATGTATATAACCTGGTAACATGTTCACACTCTGGAGACATACAACGGTTTTTATATGTTATACATACTATCATAGTCTTCCGCTTGCTAATTTAACGGTCTTTAGAGTATGATATGGTGTTTTAGATTAATCCCACTCATGTTTAATACATTAACACAGACAACATTCAATCATACACATTTATGTTGTATAAATAACATTTTGGAACTTGGGAGTGGAGTTTTTACTCGACCCCCCAATTTTTAGGATGTTACAGATGGTATCAGAGCATGATTTGGATTAAACCGGGCCTGAGTTATGGTCACGCGACGTACACTGTCACTTCCTTTAACTTAAGTGGGTGCGATAAGGGTCTAGAAACACTTATAGGATCACAAATTCACCAATAGGTGAAGACTATTCATATCGATCGCGCGATCGAGTCCGTAACGCATCTAGGGTCGCGTGAAGCGACCTGAGTAGCTCCTAGGTTGTAGGTAGGTGGGTTGATACGTTCTTTGAATGATCCTAAACCCGTAAATGTGAATCCTTGGGCTGTGGGACAACCACAACCCCTGCATTCAATCGCTAGGGCTTAAAAATCCCGTTTCACATAAATTCTTCGAACTTCTTCCTCTCACCACTCCATTCTTCAATTATTTCTTATTATTTTCATGTTAGGCATTGATCCTAATATGAAAATGACATAAAATCATACTTTGACAAAATTTTACAGTGAATAGTAAAATTTCATGAAAACTGGCCATTATGCCATTCTAAGTTTACTTTCTTTAGCAACTAATAGGCTAGATGGATGTATTAGCTCCTTCTACCCCCAAAATCATATGCTGCATGGTAGGAGATTATATTTGAGTTTGTAGATTGGCCCCGGAAAGCCCTGAATGCATATTTGGGCCTCTATAGGTCAATATACAATGAACTGAGGTGGGGCCCATAGTTTTTTGGGGTCCCTGGACCATGGGGGACCAGACCCATGTGGTCCCACTAACAAAATAGGGAGGTGTTCGGCGATGCATCGTCGTCCGGTGGGGCCCACTTGATGTGATTTTTGGGCGCATGCCCTATTTTGGGTAGTGTACCCCTCCCATGTAGGTTCCGTCCATAGAAAACCCCAAAAAGGGGTATTTCCTTCACAACAACCCCCTTCCTTAGCCCCATTTTCATTTTCTTACTGTCCTAACCCAAAACCGTGATTTTAAATCGCTCCCAAACCCATTCTTAGTTGAAAACAACCACACTCCATCACTCCATTGAAGTTTACAGCCTTCCCTCTTACAAATCTCATCGTTTGGAGCTCTTACAACCCCCAAAACGAGCTGAAAGTCGGTGAGCTCCATTCCCCTTTTTCCTTCTCTTTTCTTTTTGAAAATCCAGCCTTTGGGAGCTTGATGCATCCCTCTACAGGGCCTAGATTTCATTCTGTCCATTTGGACAACCATTTCTCCGCATTTCCTCCGCTTTCCATGGCTATTGTTAAGGTTGTTTTAGCTCTTTTTCTCCCTTTCCATCGTCCTCTCTCGTGTCCCTTTTATTTGATCCTCAGACTCGTGGAAACCTGCTTACCCATCCCATTTCTCCACGTTCTTCACTTGTTTGATTACTGTTTTGAAATTTCTGTGTTTTGTTGTTGTTAGGTAGAAAATGTGTTTGTGTTAGTGGTTTGGGCTTAATATAGCCGAATTTTGTTGAATGGAGTGCATGCCGTTTCGTTCGCTGTAAGGTCTCGTCCCTAGTTTGGGTGTATCCTATGGTTTTCACTGCCATGTTGTAAATCCCGGGATTAAGCCTATAAAATTAGTTTTTATCCCACCCCACCCTCCTACCAAGCATGCCACTTCCAATCCCGCCATGGGACTAGGAATGTCATTCCCTTTAATATAACTAAATGCTACTGGCCACATAGGCCCTTGGCATTTTGGACCTAGTGTTAGCACTCCTAGATTTGAAGGATCTGACGATATAGGAAATCCAATTCTATTTAGATAATCTTGACCCTAAGCGATAGAGCAATTCCCTGTATTAGTAATGGTATGGAACCATTTAGCGTATAAACTTAGGCTTTGGATTATAGCTAATATGTTACAAACTAGGATACTAGTTGTCTTAGGCAGTGTAAAGCCTATATATGCTAAGGAATAGTAAGTTAGATTTACTTGGAATGGAACTCCCTTCCTTAGATAGATCCTCATAACATCCATAGACTCCTTTACTACTTAGCACCATTCATTCTTAGGGAAGACTTATAAATCCCTCAGGTTGAACTTAGAATGAACCAACACACCCCTTAGAATTGCCTTCCCCAAGGGCTTATTGCATTCGGGAACACGGAGTAAAGGAACACTATATGTAAGCGATATATTCGCGGTTTGAATTGACTTCTCAATCCCGGTAGTTACCAATAAATCTAATGCTCTGATCAAGCAGAAGATCGGCATCGTCTAGGATTAAGAACTGATACAGTAAATTTTTGTTCTAGACAGAAAGTCTATGTATCCGGCTCAGACCTACTACACAACTTTTCTTCCGTATTGGCCCGACCACCTACAACCAAAAGTTATTGCTTTGCCCTTGGTAAATGTTAAGAATTTAAAGCTAGTAGAGAAATCGACATCTTGCCACCAACTCATACCTGCCCCTGAACTTAACCACAATAGAGATTAGGCTCATCTCTATGATCATAGGTACCAATGCCATAGAACGCATCATTAGCAAAGGAAAACCACTGTAATGAGAGGTTATTTTCCAATTCATGTCAAGGATAGCCCCTAAGTTGTATTTCATTCTGATGTACGGAGCGATGCATAGATTCTTGAACTTTAAGTAGAATCAAGTTTTAAGGGGGGTAGAATGTATTGAGTCCAATCCGGTTAGGTTAGTCAACGCTACCGTTCGATCAGAGTAGCACAGCGGAAGCGTGGTTGGCCTCTTCCCCACTGGCCCAAGATCGAAACATTTGCGTTAGGATATACGTAAGGTTAGGTCATTAAATAGGATTGAACCTTTCTTAGAAAAAGTACTCCTTACCCCTCACCAATTTTGGGGACAAAATTGTGTTTTAAGGGGGGTAGATTGTAACACCCCAGATTTTGGCCAACCTGGGATTAGACGTCCTTAGGCAATGGTTCAACCAAAACACCGGAGAAATCGCTAAGAACCCAATTCCATAGCCAAATAAACCACTTAGGATTAATTCCTTTAGAAACTAAGCATAAGATAGCTAGTGCAACGCTAGAGTAGTTGGGAAATAGTCCCTGACCGTTTTAAATATGTTCTACAAGGCCCAAAACTTGTAGAATCAATGGTGCTAAAATACTCTAAAACCTCGGATCAAACTCTAAACCAGTTTGTTCTCTGGACCTCTTTGAAACTTCGTATTGGATCTAGACCGTGCGTCGAAATTCCGATACCTACTATCTTAGACCGTTAGAACCGCCTAGCTGGACTTGACAATCATTTCGAAAATCAAGTCCAACCGACATTCTCAGGCTATTTCATTGAGCCTGGACTGAAGAGAGTGAGAATAGGGTTAAAATTGGAATTTGAAATTCAAATCGGGCACACGACTTGACACGTCAGTATTAAGCGTTCTGACCGTCAGAATTCAGGCAAATTACACCTTCAGATCGGGAAAAATTTCTATTTCATATCATGAGACTTGTAGACCTGATCTACGTGCGGTGATCGCTGAACTGAAAATGGACCGCCACGTGCGATCTGCGAACTCTGCCGGACTGAAAACTTGATGTGTGCTAGATCCAGTATGCATGAGCTTAAGTCCGACCGCGTTTGGCCAGGGGACCACCAAAAATGGTCTTTTAGACCGAAACAGCCCCGAATTGGATATACGTCAAGTGAACTTTGTTCCCGAGCCTATTTCGGGAACATTTGGGCTTATAAAAGGGGTTGAAACCCTCACTCCTCTCTCCCATCCGAATTTGAAAAAAATCCTAGATTGGGAGAGAGAAAAGGTGAGAGTTTGTGAGAGAGAGTAGGAGAGAATTTTCCTGCTGTCGTGCCACCTGTTGCACGTGCTTTAGCAACACGCTCCGATCACTTGGCCGGTGATTTCTCCACATTTTTAGGTAAGAAAATACCCAAATAAGTTGCTGATTTAGTGTTCCTTTCGTTCCATAGCATGTTAGCTGATAGATCTTGTAAATCAAGTTGTCTAGTCACCGTAGACGAAGCGTATACGCTCCCTTCGAAACGATATGCTTCTAGGAGATAAGGTGCGGATTTTAGACACTTAAATTGACTGTTTTCAACGCTTTCAATGTTGTTTAATAGTAGATTATCGACGGCAACGCCGTTTGACATGTACAACATGCTGTTCGTTTCCTGTTTCTTAAATAGACAAAGAATATGAGATTTAGGGCATTTTAGTCATTTGTAGGAAGTTCTATTTTCATTCATATTTTGCTGATGTGATTGACATGACTTCTTGTATCATTAGAATGTTAGGAATGCGTGCATAATTAGTTTGGCTGCGTACTTTGAGTCGACATACTATATGTAGACTTAAGTGTGTAGTGTAAGTGTTTGTATAAATGCTTGTATTAGTATGTATTGAATTAAATGGTGTTATGAATTAGTTTGAGAATGTTTTCTCAATAATATGCTGATGTAAATGATTTTCTACATGTTAGCTAAATGCATGATTTCATTACATGTATGGAATGCATGTGCTTGAAGATTTGCTTAAGTTGTATGTTATAACATGTGTTAACATGCTCACATGGTTGTATTTCATTTTCAATACTCTAATATGATTTCTGATGTGATTCCATAATTGTTTGGGACTATACTTAGTCCAGGCAGTCGGTAATCGAGAAATTTCGTGGTTGGTTTATCTTTGCCACGAACGACACGTTGATGAACGCGAGCCGTGTTCTGGAGTTGGCGACAGTGGTTAGGCTACAAGAAGTGTTTTACGCACTTCATGTGGTTCGACTTGAGATGCGATCATGCTAGTCGAGCCCGTCAAGTAACCCGACTGGCCGTTGTATGTTCACCCTGTATGAGTCATAACTGCTTGAACTTAGGGTACTGAACTTACCATTATAAACCCTGTTAACCATGATACCTTGATCCACGAAGACTCATGAGCTGGGCATGGTGGTATGGGACACCGTGGTCGAGCTGTCGGCCTACGCTGGGGCCACAAACCTCCCCGTAGTGACCAGTGAGCACCTATGTCTCGTGAGCAGATTATGGTGGTATGGGACACTATATTCTTGCTGTCGGCCTACACTGATCAGGCCACGAGTCCTTTGTAGTGACCGCGAGCATATTCTGAGTCTACGGGAGGCGACGACCCTTCAGTAGCAGTAGAGTACAGTAGGCCTGTATTGATAAGGTGAAAGGAGAGCGGAGCAACGAGTGCGTGCAACAGCCCTGACAGCCCTTGCAGCGACCTACAAAATATACATCGTATGATATTACTAGGAGTGATGACCCCAGACAGGATCTGTGTTGGGATTGATATAAGGAAAGTACCTTAGTTTCCCAATCCTGCTGTTTGAATGGACTAATAACAACTCGGAAATCATATCACCATAACATTGCATGTGCCTGGAAGATGTGGAGCACTTGAGGGACGATTGCATGCCGCGGTCGTAAGATGGTGCCGTATGAGGGAGATCGTCGGTGAGGGCATACATCACGTCATGTCAAATTGCATTAATAATAGTATTAGGATTGTTTGATTTACTGCTTTACTATTATCGCATGATTGATTTGATAACATGCTAATCTCTGCTCTCTTATCCCACTGAGTTGATCACTCACTCCCACATTACGGGATGATGTTTTTGGACACCCGCCAGTCCCTATTGTGATTGCAGATGATGGCGCGGCCTGCGAGGCGGAGCTGTATTTGATGATGAGGAGGATTCCTCCTATATGCATGTTTGGATTGACGGGATTATAGGGAGGTTTATTAAATGCCTTGACACTTGTCATTTTATATTTTTAGCACACTCATGTATATTCGTTTTGTTTACTTTTGGAATATACATGTATGTATATAACCTGGTAACATGTTCACACTCTGGAGACATACAACGGTTTTTATATGTTATACATACTATCACAGTCTTCCGCTTGCTAATTTAACGGTCTCTAGAGTATGATATAGTGTTTTGGATTAATCCCACTCATGTTTAATGCATAACACAGACAACATTCAATCATACACATTTATGTTGCATAAATACGATTTTGGAACTCGGGAGTAGAGTTTTTGCTCGACCCACCGATTTTCAGGATGTTACATCATATTAATTAAGAATTGAATCTCAAAGCTAATCTACAACAACATTTACTCAATACATATTAATACAAACATTTATACAAACACTTAGTCTACATAGCGTATGTCGACCCAAAGTGTACATTAGGGCGAATCTCTTCACCAAACAGATCATGCACGCCTCACTACTATCATAACATGACAAATTCACATGGCAATCATTTCGGTAAAATACAGACGTATACTGTATTTCCTATAAATGCCTAAATGCCCTAAATCTCATATTCTACGTACGCAGTGGAAAAGGAAAGCAGACAGCATGTTCTACATGTCAAACGGCGTTCTCGTCGATAATCTACTATTGAATGACATTGAAAGCTTTGAAAACGGTCAATCTAAGTATCTAAAATCCTCACCTTTCGACGTAGAAGCATAACGAATCGAACAGAAACTTTACGCTTCGTCAACGCCTGTATGACGACCTAATTCACAAGATACATCAGCTACTTCGCTACTTGTATCGAAGGAATCCCTAAAACAGGTTGAGGTTATGGTTTTCTTACATAGAAATGAGTTGGAATCATCGGAAGAGTGTTTGGAATACGGTGATTAAACACGTGTAGAAGCTGGATCAAGGGGCAGGAAGTTTCTCTCACAACTCTCTCACAATCTCTCTCTTTCTCTCTCTTCTCTTTCTAGGGTCTCTTAGAAATTCGGATGGGAGAGATATGAGAGGGTTTAAAGCCCTTATATAGGCTAAAACCTCACCTACATAGACTCTAATCCAAGGTATACTTGGGTTATAACCAAATCGGGTCTTTCCCGATCCAAAAGAGCATTTCTGGAGGTCCCCTGGCCGAATGCGATCGGACTTAAGCTCATGGATGCTGGATGTTGATCACATTAAGTTTTCAGTCCTGTAGTGTTCCCAAATCGCACGTGGCAGACCAGTTTCAGTTCAGCCGTCACGGAGATTCGATCGAGGATTCCAAGTACACTGACCTGAGTGAGAAATGTTCCCTGATCCGAGGGTGTATTTGGGTCAGATTCCGACGGTCTGAATGTTTATACTGAACCCACAAGTGAAACGTGCCAGATTTATTTATATGACATTTAAATTTTTATGAATTTCACTCTTTCTCACACTCCTTGCTCTAGGCTCAATGAAATAGCCTCAGAACATCAGTTGAGCTTGATTTTTGAAATAATTGTCAAGTCCAGCTAAGCGGTCATAATGGTCTAAGATTGTAGATATCGGACTCTCGACGCGTGGTTTAGATCCAATGCAAAGTTTCAAAGGGTTCCTGAGAGCAAACGGGTTTAGAGTTTGATCCTAAATTTTAGGATGTTATAACGTCATTGATCCTACAAGTTTTGGGTCTTGTAGAACGTATTTAAAGTGATCAGTGATAATTTCACAGCTAATCTAACCTGGCATTAGTTAACTTACGCTTAATTTCTAAAGGAATTAATCCTAAGTGATTTCTGACCGAGTTGGTACTCGAGTCTCTGTACGGATTTTTTTGAGACGTTACACCTAAACTTGAAAGCTCAAACCTAAACCCGATCCCAAACACGAACACAAGCCTGAATTCCTAAACCTAAACCCATAGCCTAAACCTAAACCAAAACCTAAACTCAATTTACATAAACTAAACCTATAACCCTAACCTAAACCTAAACCTAAATTTGAAAACCTAATCCTAAACTCGATCCGAACATGAACCCCAATCCAAATACCTAAACCCTACATCTAAACCAAAACCTAAACCTAAACCTATTCTCAAATCCCTAAACTTAAACCTACACCGACACCTAAATTAAACCTAAACCTAAACCTAAAGTCGAAAACCTAAACCTAAACCCAATCTCGAACCCGACCCTGAAGCCAAATTCCTAAAGCTAAAGCTAAACCTATTCTCAAATCCCCAATCCTAAACCCAATCTTGAACTGTAAGTGCTATGATTTTATATCCCTTTGGTTGTCAAATTTTATGGTGCCAAAACCTATATCTATGTCTTGTATATCTTGTGTTTCATGTTTGAGACTATTCATTGCTTCAAGACATCGCATTTCAAGATAAGAACTTAAATGAAGAAAGTTTCAAGTCATGGATGAAGAATTTAAGAATAGAAGTCTTCAAATATGCATGTTCAAGATACAATCAAGTTCAAGTATAGTAGAAGACTTTGTCAAGTCAAGATCAAGCTTAAGAAGGCCTACAACAAGATTCGTAAATTCTCAAGCTTCTCCTAAGGGTCATCTACGTATACAGACTATCAATGTCCATCTCACTTTTAAGGTTTGTTTGGCCTTAGATTGACCTTAGGATGGGCTTTACTATAAGTCATTTTGGATACATAATTCATATATATTTATATGCTTGTTCAGGCTGTTCTAAGACCAGTCCTAGGGACTTCAAGGTCAGTCCTAGCTCTGCTATGACTAGTCTTAAGTTTTTCATGACCAGTCCCAGGTTGTTGAAGATTTTTGGCTCTTTCTAGTTGTTTTACGACCAGTCTTGTGAGCTGTACGACTTGTCGACCAGTCTTACCCTACTACTCAAACTCCAGCAACTAAACTGGGGTCCTTCGACCTGTCGTAGGTGACCCACGACCAGTCGTAGGTGGCCTACGACCGGTCATAGGCTACCCAGGACCGGTCGTGGAACAGAAAATCCTTATCCCGCGGAAATCTTTAAAAATCTTTGAAGCTACGACCAGTCCTAGGATCCTAAGACCAGTCGTAGATGGGATTTTTAAGGCTATAAATAAAACACGAACTTCAGAGTTTTAGTAATTTAATTCAATTCTATTCAAGAAATCTTTGGCTATACTCTGAGATAAGTTTGTGTTTGTTTTAAGCTACGTTGTGTTCATTTAATATTCCTTTTGCTATCTTGTTTATTATTTTATTTTGATCTACATTCCAATCTTATTTGAAAAGGGGAATTTCTGATATTCCTTCTTCTTAGATTCAAAATCAAATAGAACTAGCCCTTTTGATTTAAAATCAATTATACTTAGAACCATTCTTAAAGTGAGTATTGGACTTTGAACGTTGAATCGAACTTCTACTCCGATTGGTTCAACCGGGCTACTTCAAAAGGAGATTCAGGTATTTTACATTTGTGTAATTTACTTTCTTTGATTTTGTTTGAGATTTTTCAGAAAAATCTCATTGTATTGGTTATCTGAGGAGAGCCAGAAAACTCAAATTGTGTGGGTTTTTGGATTGTGTAAGCCCGAGATCAAAGACACAATTGTGAAGGTTTTAGGTGAACCCGTGAAACCTATTTTGATAGTGTATGCTAATATCCCCTATGTGAGGATATTAGGAGTGGAGTAGCATTCTGTGTGGCTGTTGGATAACATTTTGTGTACACACAAGCGAACCACTATATATCGTTGTGTTGTGGATGTGCTTTATTCTTTCATATCTTTATTCATTCAGTTTTGTGGATTGTATTCATGGATGAATGTTGTAATCTTTTTATTCCAAGCAAGTGTGGGGAATGTTGTAATAACTTAGGATTTATTTTTACAAGTTATTTTGATTACTTTGCTTTTCATTCCTCATTGGTTTGTGATACATAAGACGTTCTAGAAATAAGGTTGTCCTACCTTAAACTTTTGGTTTTTGGTGTAAGGTTGTCCTTAGAACTGATATAGTATCATTCTCTTTATTTTAGGCTATTGAGATTACATTCAATTCAGCATTGTACTTTATTTCTTTTATTATTCTGCTATTTTAATTTTATTTGGCATTGCCCTATTCACCCCCCCTCTGGGGCATATAGCTAGGCCCCTTTCAAGTGGTAGCAGAGCCTAATAGCTCGTGCTTATTATTTATTTATTGGATTTATTTCCTGAGCTAACGATCTAAGCTATATTAAGATGTCAAATTTTGATAGCCTATCAGTCACTAGGCCACCACCCTTTAATGGCACAAACTATGCCTATTGGAAAGCAAGGATGAGGATCTTCCTCAAATCCTTGGATGAAAGTGTGTGGCTGGCCACAGTGAATGAATGGAACCCTCCTATCACTGAAGTAACTAATGTCGATGGTTTAAAATCAATGAAAGTAACGACTTATTCTCTTTGGACCACACTTCAAAAAAGTGAGAGCAGTGTCAATGCAAAAGCACTAAATACAATTACTTGTGCATTATCACCAGATGAATTCAAAAGAATCATCTCTTGTGAAAATGCAAAACAAACATGGGATGTATTAGAAATCACACACAAAGGTACATCTATTGTCAAGAAATCTAAAGTCCAACTCCTCACAACTAAATTTGAAGAAATTCATATGGAGGAGAATGAGATGTTTATGGACTTTACACTAGATTGAATGACATTGTGAACTCTATGTGGGGTCTTGGTGATAGAATCTCATAAAGTAAAGTGTGCGCAAAGATACTATGTTCACTTCCTGAACGGTTCAATTCTAAAGTAACCGCGATTTAGGAACTTCGTGATACGGATACCATGAGGGTTAAGGAACTAGTTGGTTCACTTCAAACTTACGAGTTGTCCTTTAAAGCTCCTAAAGGAAAATCTATTATTCTCAAATCATCTAAAAATGTTTCACAAGAGAGCACTTCGGATTTAGAAAATTTTGAAGATGATATGGCACTTTTAGCAAAAAAGTTTTACAAAATTATCAAAAGCAAGAAAAAAATTGATTTTTAAAAATCAAATGATAAGAGACGATCTAAACCTAGAACTCAAAAATCTTTGAAAGATAGTCAATGTTACAACTATCAAGAGCTTGGGCACTTAGCTAACAAATGTCCTAAAAAGGATAAATCAAAAAGGAAAAGCACGATGACTACTTAGGATGAATCGTCTGATTCTGAATCCTCTTCTAAATCAGAAGATTCTGAAACCGAGTTGGGCGATGATGTTAAAGCCCTTATGACTCTAGCCAAGATCATTTTTTCAGATAATGATGATTTATCTAGTGAAGAAAATCTGAATAGTGATTGTGATAATGAAGATGATCTTCAGGATGCTTATAATGCCCTTTATAAGGAGAGTTGTAAAATTGTCGTCAAGCTTAAATTACAAAAAGAAAAATTTTCTAAGCTTAAGGAAGATTATGAGTCTCTTGTTTTAGAAAAGTCTCATATTTCTAATTCTTTTGAAAAAACCAAATGTGATTTAGATTTCAAAACCTTTAAATTTGAAGATTTGAGATCTGAAAATGAGAAACTCAAAAATGAGGTAGCTTCTCTTCTGAGTTTGAAAGACACATGGAGATATGCCTAAGGTGATCCTAAATTGGAAAAATTATTGTTTGGATCAAGAAAATGTGGCGATCGATCCGAGTCGGGCTATGATAAGAATACATCTCCTAAACAAAAGAACATTGCTCCTAAATTTGTAAAAGATGAGTCTTCAATCTCGAAAGAAAAGAATACTTATCAAGGTTTTTCCAAGAATTCATGGACTTTTCAAAAACCTACAGGTAGCCATGTCAACTTTAATTTTTAAAACCGAAATCCATTGGCTGAAAAAATAATTGATCTTCTCAAGGAGCTATTAAAGTCTAACTCTATATGTCTCTCATATAACAACAGACAGAAAAAGACCATCTATACTCCTAAACCCAAAACAGTTCTGAAATGGGTTCCTAAAGTTGCCTGCTTGGTTGCCCACACTGCTTTCAAAGCTACGAGCCATTCAAAGTGGTACCTAGATAGTGGTTTCTCCAGGCATATGACAGGTGACAAAGCTTTATTCACCGATCTAAAAGATATGATTGACGGGTCAGTCACATTTGGTGATAGAAGCAATTGCAAGATCATTGGCCAAGGTACGGTTCAGCTTTATAACCTTCCCTTATTTAAGAATGTTTTGTATGCTGAGAGATTGAAACACAACCTACTTAGCATTTCTCAGATATGCGATAACAGCAATAGTGTGAAGTTTTCTAATCAAGGTTGTGAAATACTTAATAAAAAGGGTTTTGTTATATTAACTGGTCGTAGAACTTCTGAAAACTGCTACATCGTTAGTGATGCGAGCTCATCTACTCAATCATGTTACATAGTCTACACCGATGAGACCAAATTATGGCATAAACGCCTTGGACATGTACACTATCGGAACTTATTTAGATTGAGCAAAAGAGAACTAATTAGAGGTCTACCTAAATTGTAAAAAGTAGATAAAATATGTGGTGAATGCCAGTTGGGCAAACAGACTAGGAGCTCTCATAAGAAAGTGAACTCCAATACAACATCTAGACCACTCGAGCTTCTCCATATGGATCTTATTGGACCAACCAGATCAGAGAGTCGAGGAGGCAAAAAATACATCTTGGTTATCGTAGATGACTATACTAGATTCACTTGGGTATCTTTCTTAAAAGACAAAACTAAAACCCTGGATGAAGTGAAAAAGGTCATTAAACGAATCCAAAATGAGAAAGGTTCTCATGTTAGTAAGATCCGTAGTGATCATGGATTTGAATTCGAAAATAGTTGTTTTGAGAAATTTTGTAGCGATCAGGGAATATCGCATGAATTCTCTGCGCGCAAAACACCGTAACAAAATGATATAGTTGAAAGGAAAAACAGATTGCATGAAGCTCTCTAGAAATCTTTAGGCTGAAGCGGTTAATACCGCATGCTATATTATTAATCGAGTTTATACCAGTAAATCTGATAATAAGATTGCTTATGAATTATGGTTTAAAAAGAAACCTACTGTCAAATACTTTTAGATTTTTGGCAGCAAGTGTTATATTTTACGTGATCGTAAAAATTTAGTAAAGTTTGATACGAAGAGTGATGAAGGTATTTTTCTTGGTTATTCTTTGAACAGTCGAGCTTAAGGGTTCTAAATAAGAGAACTGGTGTGATTTAAGAGTCCATCAATGTGGTCATTGATGATCATTTGAATACACCAGCTCTGAGTTCAGATGATGATGAAGCTCTTATTATCGATAAATAAGATACCTCATCAAATAAAAAAGAATCTGACCAAGGACTATCAAAGATCATTCAACCAATCAAATACTTGGAAACCCTCTCACTAGAGTTCGTACTCACAAATAACTTGAGAATATATGTAATTATGTCTGTTTTACATCCCAAATAGAACCGGTCATTGTAAAAGAAGCACTTTTTGACGAAAATTGGATAGTTGTTATGCAGGATGAACTTAATCAATTTGTTCGTAATGATGTCTAGTATCTTGTTCCTAGACCTAAAAATAAACACAATATTGGAACAAAATGGATCTTTAAAAATAAGTCTGATGAGCTTGGAAATATAATTTGAAATAAGGCTAGACTGGTTGTACAAGGGTATACACAGATTGAAGGCATCGATTACGATGAAACCTTTGCTCCAGTCACTCGCCTTGAATCAATCAGACTTTTTATTTCCATCGCGTGCTTTAGAAAATTTAAGATTTATCAGATGGATGTAAAGAGTGCCTTTTTGAATGACGATTTACATGAAGAAGTGTATGTTGAACAACCTTCAGGGTTTGAAGACTCCAAGTTATCTGACCATATATTTCGTCTCAAAAAGGCTCTCTATGGTCTAAAACAAGCGCCCAGGGCATGCTATGAGAAATTGACTAAATTCTTACTTAGTCGTAGCTTTCAAGTAGGAAGTGTCGATAAGACACTCTTTGTTAAGAAGAATAACAATGATATTTTGATGGTTCAAATATATGTTGATAATATTATTTATGGATCAACTTGCTCTAACATGTCTATTTAGTTTGCAGAGTTAATGAAATCAAGGTTCGAAATGAGCATGGTTAGGGAACTTAACTATTTCTTAGGGTTGCAAGTAAAACAACAACCTAATGGAATTTTCATTTCCCAGACCAAATATGCTTCAAACTTGGTTAAAAGGTTTGGATTTGAGAATGGTAAGAACTTTGATACTCGTATGAGTACAACATTAAGACTCATAAAAGACTCTACAGGTAAAGATATAGATCTTAAATTATATCGTAGTATGATTGGTAGTTTGTTGTATCTAACTGCTAGTAGACCTGATATCGCATTTAGTGTTGGTATTTGTGCGAGATATCAGTCTAAACCTAAGGAATCACATCTTACTGCTGTTAAACAAATTATTAGATATGTCACAAGTACTACAAATCTGGGTCTTTGGTATTCTTTTGATACTAGTGTTCAATTAGCCGGGTACTCAGATGCTGATTGGGCCGATAATATCGATGATAGAAAATCAACCAGTAGTGGTTGTTTTTACATTAGAAATTGCTTAGTTTCTTGGTTCAGTAAGAAGCAAAGCTCTATATCGCTCTCCACTGCTAAGGCTGAGTATATTGTAGCAGGATATGCATGTACTCAACTAGTTTGGATGAAACGCATGCTAAGCGATTATGGAATTAATCAAGATTCAATGATCTTACATTGTGATAATTCCAGTGCTATAAATATTTTCAAAAATCCAATCCAGCATTCACGTACTAAGCACATTGATATTAGGTATCATTACATTCGAGAGTTGGTTGAAGAAAAAGTTATTTCCTTAGAATATATATCAACCGAAAATCAACTTGCTGATATATTTACTAAACCGCTCGATAAAAGTACGTTTAATAAATTGAAATTTGATCTTGGTATGTGCATTTTACATTGAGTATTCTTACTAGCATGTATCATAGTGTATTATATTTAGTATTATTTATGGTTAAATTTTAATTTTTTTTACATTGAAAATGTATTTTTTGGTCGATATTCGACCGGTCGTGGCTGTACATGACCAGTCGTGGTACGACCGGTCGTGAACAGCACTCGACCGGTCGTGGAACTCATGAATATGATATATTTTGGGTAAATCTCCTTCTTCTTTATTTTCACTCCGACCTACGATGAGTCGTGGCTCGACCAGTCATAGGATTTCTTATATTTCTTCAAGGTTAGTCTTATTTCTTTATTTTTCTTGAAGATTCATGCTCTCTATGCTTTTATTTGATCATTGTGTAACTAGATTTCATCTCCTGTTGGGTTTTTCAAGGGTTTTTTCTCAATTTGCTGATCTAAAGAAAACACATCCTTTCTTTTATACATTTCTCTTGCTCTTTGTATATCTTTTCGAATATGGATGCTAGAGGGAAGAAGAAAATATCACGTGGTCCATCCTCATCTAGATTTACACCGATAACAAAACGGCACCTTCGGTCACCCGAAGATGAATCTCAAGATGTACTGGATTTGCATGTCCGTAATGTTATCATTGAGCATACCGCTGATCTCAATCACATTGCTCCATATGGTATTGTCCCTCTCCTTGAATTTGTTGGCTGGACTAACATTTTGCTTTGGGGTGGGCCTGCATACCTATCTATTTCACAATCAATGGTTGCATGTATCTCAGAATTCTCCCTTGACAACTTAACTTTTTCAATTGATACTAGAGAAGGAAAATTTGAAGTAGACCGTCATTTGATATCAGGTATTATGGATATACCTGTTAATGATGAAGGTATACCGATTCATACTTTATACGACAAACCATCTCAATCGGAAAAATGCATGTTAACAAGAGACTTATACAAAATTGATGCACAATGGACACACAAAGGGAATGCGCTCCCTTCAAAGTATCTGTTACCTAAATACAGAGTGTTACATCATTTTTTCATTTCAAATGTGTATCCTCGGTCTGGTAATAAAATCGAGTTGACTTCCTTCATGGTTCATGTGTTGCATTCTATTACTTCTGGTACTATGGTCTGCCTTCCTTCTTTGATCTATCATTTTATTATACAGTTTTGTCTCCATCCGGGTCATAGTGATATTCCGTTTGGTTATCTTATGACTATTTTAGTCACTCACATGCTTGTCGATAAACCTATTAATGAGGCACCAATTCATCATCTTATTTTCAAAAATTCCAATCTTAATAAGATGAAGTTGGATTTGCTTCCTGGCCAAGTTGATGAAGGTGGTGTTGGTGGTGATTGTGGTAAAGCCGGAAATGAAGGGGAAGCTGGCGATCTTCCTCAATAGGATGTTAATATGGATGAGATAGAAACTGATTCGCTAAATGATCCAGATTACGATCCATCTGGTTATGATGCACGCCTTCGTGCATTAGAGGAGAAGGTTGATAACATGAGTATAGCCCACGATATGCAATTTAAGTACATGCAAAAATATCTTCGTTGCATGAAAAGGGGCTTACACCAGATTGATCCGATTATCCCTACTCCCTCCTCTGGATCTGATTAGGCAAATTATCTTCTGGATAGTATAACATTATCTTTTATTTTGGATATTGTATTGTCTTTTGGATATTGTATTATTGATTGATAATGGCTTGATGCTTTTGGTTTACATTTTGAAATATGCTATGTCCTTTCATATTTCTTTCTCATTATCTGCTTATTATTACTCTCTATGTTGTTGTTCTCTTTCCTATTGTGACTTTCTCTTGTCATTTTGTGACAAAAAGGGGGAGTAGTTAAGGGTAAAAGGGAGTAGTATGGAAAGGGGGAGTAATGTGTTTGGATTGATTGATTGAGAAGGAT
The DNA here is from genome assembly GCA_037074715.1 of Magnolia kwangsiensis. Classification (NCBI taxonomy): domain Eukaryota; kingdom Viridiplantae; phylum Streptophyta; class Magnoliopsida; order Magnoliales; family Magnoliaceae; genus Magnolia; species Magnolia kwangsiensis. The sequence continues at coordinate 84,985,982 of CM073572.1, read as the reverse complement.
ATGTGGATTGAGAATATGGAGTCTTAATGTTTACATGTTGATTACTATTTATATGAGTAGTACTCGTATTACTCAGGGGAAGTAGAGTAATTTGTGCTTGTTTTTATGGCTCATGATTTTTTTTGGCAAATGTTGCTCTTATTCTTTATGCTATGTGTTTTGTCACGAATTTGACAAAGGGGGAGATTGTAAGTGTTATGATTTCATATCCCTTTGGTTGTCAAATTTTGTGGTGCCATAACCTATATCTGTGTCTTGTATATCTTGTGTTTCATGTTTGAGACTATTCATTGCTTCAAGACATCGCATTTCAAGACAAGAACTTAAATGAAGAAAGTTTCAAGTCATGGATGAAGAATTCAAGAATAGAAGTCTTCAAGTATGCATGTTCAAGATACAATCAAGTTCAAGTATAGTAGAAGACTTTGTCAAGTCAAGATCAAGCTCAAGAAGGCCTACAACAAGATTCGTAAATTCTCAAGCTTCTCTTAGGGGTCATCTGAGTATACAAACTATCAATGTCCATCTCACTTTTAAGGTTTGTTTGACCTTAGATTGACCTTATGATGGGCTTTACTGTAGGTCATTTTGGATACATAATTCATATATATTTATATGCTTGTTCGAGCTGTTCTAAGACCAGTCCTAGGGACTTCAAGATCAGTCCTAGCTCTGCTACGACCAGTCTTAAGTTTTTCATGACCAGTCCTAGGTTGTTGAAGACTTTTGGATCTTTCTGATTATCCTACGATCAGTCCTAGACATCCTACGACCAGTCCTGTGAGCTGTACGACTCGTCCTTTGACCAGTCTTAGCCCTATGACTCAAACTCCAGCAACTAAACTGGGTGTCCTTTGATCGGTCGTAGATGACCCACGACCAGTCGTAGGTGTCCCACGACCGGTCATGGAATAAAAAATCCTTATCCCGCAGAAATCTTTAAAAATCTTTGAAGCTACAACCAGTCATAGGATCCTAAGACCAATCGTAGATGGGATTTTTTAGGCTATAAATAGAGCACGAACTTCAGAGTTTTAGTAATTCAATTTTATTCTATTCAAGCAATCTTTAGGCTATACTCTGAGATAAGTTTGTGTTTATTTTAAGCTACTTTGTGCTCATTTAATATTCTGTTTGCTAGCTTGTTTATTATTTGACTTTGATCTACATTCCAATCTTATTTGAAAAGGGAAATTTTTGATATTCCTTCTTCTTAGATTCAAAATCAAATAGAACTAGCCTTTTTGATTTAAAATCAATTAGACTTAGAACCATTCTTAAAGTGAGTAATGGACTTTGAACGTTGAATCGGACTTCTACTCTGATTGGTTCTACCAGGCTACTTCAAAAGGAGATTCAGGTATTTTACATTTGTGTAATTTACTTTCTTTGGTTTTATTTGAGATTTGTGAGAAAAATCTCATTGTATTGGTTATCTGAGGAGAGCCAGAAAACTCAGATTGTGTAAGCTCGAGATCGAAGACACAATTGTGAAGGTTTTAGGTGAACCTGTGAAACCTATTTTGATAGTGCATGCTAATATCCCCTGTGTGAGGATATTAGGAGTGGAGTAGCATTCTGTGTGGCTGTTGGATAACAGTTGGTGTACACACAGGCGAACCACTATATATCGTTGTGTTGTGGATATGCTTTATTCTTTCATTTGTTTATTCATTCAGTTTTGTGGATTGTATTCGTGGATGAATGTTGTAATCTTTTTATTCCAAGAAAGTGTGGGGAATGTTGTAATAACTTAGGATTTATTTCTGCAAGTTATTTTGGTTACTTTGCTTTTCATTCCTCATTGGTTTGTGATACATAGGACGTTTTAGAAATAACGTTGTCCTACCTTAAACCTTTGGTTTTTGGTGTAAGGTTGTTGTAACACCCTGGAAAAATCTGTACTTGGACTCGAGTACCAACTCGACCAGAAATCGCGTAAGATTAATTCCTTTAGAAAATAAGTGTAAGTTAGCTAGCGCAACGCTAGAGTAGCAGGGAAATAGTCCCTGATCACTTTAAATACGTTCTACAAGACCCAAATCGAGTAGAACTAATGACTCTATAATAATTTAAAACCTCGGATCAAACTCTAAGCCGGTTTATTCTCTGGACCTCTTTGAAACTTTGTATTGGATCTAGACCGCACGTCGAAAGTCCGATACCTACTATCTTAGACCGTTAGAACCGCCTAGCTGGACTTGACAATCATTTCGAAAATCAAGTCCAACCGACATTCACGGGCTATTTCATTGAGCCTGGATTGAAGAGAGTGAGAATAGGGACATATTTGGATTTTGAAATTCAAATCTGGCACACGACTAGACGTGTCAGTATTAAGCGTTCTGACCGTCAGAATTCAGCCAAATTACACCCTCGAATCAGGAAAAATTTTAAATTCATATCATGAGACTTGTAGACTTGATCTACGTGCGGTGACCGCTGAACTGAAACTGGACCGCCACGTGCGATCTGCGAACCCTGCCGGACTGAAAACTTGATGTATGCTAGATCCTGTATGCATGAGCTTAAGTCCGATCGCGTTCGGCTAGGGGACCACCAGAAATGTCCTTTTGGACCGAAACAGTCCCGAATTGGATATACCTCAAGTATACTTTGTTCCTAAGCCTATTTTGGGCACATTTGGGCTTATAAAAGGGGTTGAAACCCTCATTCCTCTCTCCCATCCGAATTTGAGAAAAACCCTAGATTGGGAGAGAGAAAAGGTGAGAGTTTGTGAGAGAGAGTGGAGGAGAATTTTCCTGCCGTTGTGCTACCTGTTGCACGTGCTTTAGCAACACGCTTCAATCACTTGGACGGTGATTTCTCCTCATTTTTAGGTAAAAAAATACCCTATTTAGTTGTTGATTTAGTGTTCCCTTGCTTTCATAGCAAAGTAGCTGATAGATCTTGTAAATCAGGTTGCCTAGTCGCCGTAGACGAAGCCTATACACTCCGTTCAAAACGATACGCTTCAAGGAGATAAGGTGCGGATTTTAGACGCTTTGATTGACTGTTTCCAACGCTTTCAATGTCGTTTAATAGTAGATTATCGACGGCAACGCCGTTTGACATGTACAACATGCTGTCCGTTTCCTGTTTCGTAAATAGACGAAGAATATGAGATTTAGGGCATTTCAGTCATTTGTAGGAAGTACTGTTTTCATTCATATTTTTCTAATGTGATTGACATGGCTTATTGTCGCATTAGAATGTTAGGAATGCGTGCATAATTAGTTTGGCGAAGAGATTCGCCTAAATGCGCACTTCGGGTCGACATACTATATGTAGACTTAAGTGTGTAGTGTAAGTGTTTGTATAAATGCTTGTATTAGTATGTATTGAATTAAATGGTGTTATGAATTAGTTTGAGATTATTTTCTCAATTAATATGCTGATGTAAATGATTTCCTACATGTTAGCTAAATGCATGATTTCATTATATGTGTGAAATGCATGCGTTGGATGATTTACTTAAGTTGTGTACTATAACATGTGTTAACATGCTCACATGGTTGTATTTCATTTCCAATACTCTCTTATGATTGCTGATGTGGATCCATAATTGTTTGGGACTATACCTAGTTCAGGCAGTCGGTAACCGAGCGAATTCGTGGTTGGCCTATCTTTGCCACGAACGACGTGTCGATGAACACGAGCCGTGTTCCGAAGTTGGCGGCAGTGGTTAGGCCACGCGAGGTATTTTGCGCACTTCATGTCGTTCGACTTGAGATGCGATCGTGCTAGTCGAGCCCGTCAAGTAACCCAACTGGCCGTTGTATGTTCACCCTGTATGAGTCATAACTGCTTGAACCTAGGGTACTGAACTTACCATTGTAAACCCTGTTAACCATGGTACCTTGATCCACAAAGACTCATGAGCTGGGCATGGTGGTATGGGACACCGTGGTCGAGCTGTCGGCCTACGCTGGGGCCATAAACCTCCCCGTAGTGACCAGTGAGCACCTATGTCTCGTGAGCAGATTATGGTGGTACGGGACACTATATTCTTGCTATCGGCCTACATTGATCAGGCGACGAGTCCTTTGTAGTGACCGCGAGCGTATTCTGAGTCTACGGGAGGCGACGACTCTTTCGTAGCAGTGAGAGTACAGTAGGCCTGCATTGATAAGGTGATGGGGGAACGGTGCAACGAGTGCGAGCAACAGCCCTGGCAGCCCTTGCAGCGACCTACAAAATATACATCGTATGAGATTACTAGGAGTGACGACCCTAGACAGGATCTATGTTGGGATTGATATAAGGAAAGTACCTTAGTTTCCCAATCCTGATGTTTGAATGGACTAATAACAACTAGGCAATCATATCACCATTATATTGCATGTGCCTGGAAGATGTGGAGCACTGAGCGGGATGCAAGCATGCCGCGGGCGTAAGATGGTGCCGTATGAGGGAGAACGTCGGTGAGGGCATCCATCATATCATGTCATATTGCATTAACAACAGTATTAGGATTGTTTGATTTACTGCTTTACTATTATCGCATGATTGATTTGAGAACATGCTAATCTTTTCTCTATGATTCCACTCAGTTGATCACTCACTCCTACATTACGGGATGGTGTTTCCAACACCCACCAGACCCTGTCTTAGATGCAGGTGATGCAGAGATCCAGGAGGTAAAGCCGTACTATGATGAGGACCAGGACGAGTTCTCATACATGCAGTATCACGACGGCTTTACTTAGGTGACCTGGGTTGACGGGACTCCTCATTGGGACTCTTTTGAACATTTGATTTTGTTTCTTTACATGTATATGAGACTCAGTGATGTATTCATACTTTAGTGACAGTCGAGATCTACTTTGTTTTTCCATACAGTGATATATATATTCTTTAGTCTTCCGCTTACTTTTATCACTGGATCTGGAGTATGAATTGCAGTTTTGGTATACTTTTACTCATGTGAATGATTTAACTCAGACAACATTGAATCATAATCATTTTTATTGCATAAGTGACGGTTTGGAACTCAGGAGTTGAGTTTATACATGACCTCCGATTTTCAGGGTGTTACAAGTTGGTATCAGAGCATGAATAAGATTATACCGGGCCTGGGTTATGGTTACGTGAGGTACTCTGTCACTTACTTTGACTTAGGTGGGTGCGAGAAGGGTCTATAAACACATATAGGATCGCAGATTCGCCAATAGGCGAAGTCTATTCGTATCAATCGCGATATCGAGTCCGTAACCCATCTAGGGTCGCGTGAAGCAACCTGAGTAACTCATAGGTTGTAGGTAGGTAGGTCGAGACATTATTTAAATGATTCTAAACCCATAAATGTAAATCCTTGGGCTGTGGGACAACCACAACCCCTGCATTCAATCGCTAGGGCTTAAAAACCCTATTTCACCTAGATTCTTCAAAATTCTACCTCTCACCACTCCATTCTTCAATTATTTCTTATCCTTTTCATGTTGGGCATTGATACTAATGTGAAAATGATATAAAATCATACTTCGACAAAATTTTATAGTGAATAGTAAAATTTTATGAAAACTTCTAAGTTTGTAATCTTTAGAAACTAATGGGATAAATGAATGCATTAGCTCCTTTTACCCCAAAATCATATGCTGCATGATAGGAAATTGTATTCAGGTTTGCAGATTGGACCCGAAAAGCCCTGAATACATGTTTGGGCCTCTATAGGTTAATATACAATAAACTGAGGTGGAGCCCATACTTTTTTGGGGTCCCTGGACCATGGGGTACCAGAACCATGTGGTCCCACCAACCAAATAGGGAGGTGGTCGGCGATGCCATCGCCGGTCGGTGGGGCCCACTTGATGTGATTTTTGGGCGCACGCCCTATTTTTGGTAGTGTACCCCTCCCATGTAGGTTTCGTCCATAGAAAACCCTAAAAAGGGGTACTTCCTTCACAACAGCCCCCTTCCTTAGCCCCATTTTCATTTTCTTGCTGCCCTAACCCAAAACTGTGATTCTAAATCACTCCCAAACCCATTCTTGGTTGAAAACGACCACACTTCATCACTCCATTGAAGTTTACAGCCTTCCCTCTTACAAATCTCATCGTTTGGAGCTCTCACAACCCCCAAAATGAGCCGAAATCGTGAGGTACTCCATTTCCCTTTTTCATTCTCTTTTCTCTCTGAAAATACATCCTAGGGGAGCTTGAAGCATCCCTCTACAATGCCTAGATCTCCCTTTTCCATTTTGGGCAGCCATTTCTTTGCATTTCGCCCATTTTCTATGGCTTTTGTTGAAGCCATTTTGGGTCTTTTGTCTCTCTCCTCCATCCTCTCTTTGATGGGAAAGAGAAAGACCGCAGTGGATGAGGCTGGGCCTAGTCACCCTGTTCAATTAAGAAGACCGCAGGGTGGTGCTGCTAGCTCAAGCACCGCCGCAAGTCCAAGCACAGCCCGAGAGTTTCATACAAAGCGGGATTTGGATCCTCATACTCAACTTAGGCGAGTAATTTTAGCAGAGATGCCTCACGGTGAATACACTGACCGTAAGGTGTTGTTTGAGGTGGACATGGAAGGACAACTCTTCGGTGAATTCCTATTGTTCGAGCGCATTGAAGCTGCGCACGCAGTGGATGAGGCTGGGCCTAGTCACCCTGCTCAATCAAGAAGACCGCGGGGTGGTGCTGCTAGCTCAAGCACCGCCGCAAGTCCAAGCACAGCCCGAGAGTTTCATACAAAGCGGGATTTGGATCCTCATACTCAACTTAGGCGAGTAATTTTAGCAGAGATGCCTCACGGTGAATACACTGACCGTAAGGTGTTGTTTGAGGTGGACATGGAAGGACAACTCTTCGGTGAATTCCTATTGTTCGAGCGCATTGAAGCTGCGCATTGGGGTCCGCTCTCTAAAGCTCGTGCTCGTGCTAATGTGAGCACCGTTCGTACCTTCTACGCTCGTATCCAGAATCTTACACTAGAGCCATTGCAGTTCAAGATTCCTTTTGGTAGAGACCAGATGACTACGATCGATGTTCGGTTGATTACGCGACTTCTGAATGTGCCTCTTGGTGATGTTCATCCTAGTGCGAAGAATTTAAGGAGTAGGCGTGAACGAGATCGCCGTACCAGGTTTTTATGCGGTAAACTGGTTCCATGGTAGCCTAATAATAGCCTCAAGGCATCTCACATGTCTGACGATTTGTGCCTGCTGCACCATATTTGCACGTTCAACGTGTATCCTAGGTCGAAAAATCGTATTTAATGTACGCGCCTTATGGTTGATTTCTTGTATCAGGTGGCCCAGGGAGAGAATGTGTGTATGGCCAATTTCATCTTGCGACAGATTATCCTCATAGGGAAATCACGAAGAACGTCCGAGTCACTTCCTTTTGTCCGACTTATATGCAAGATCACGCTTGAGTTTGCTTACAAACTTGGGCCAAAATTTCCAGTTCCGATTCACAGCATTGATGAGTCTACCATGGTCAAGATGAAGATCGGGTCTCAGTACCGTGAGACTCATCTTGAGGAGGATAACGAGGATGACTTTGACGATGGAGAGGATCCAAGTGAGGGACAACCTGGAGCAGAAGTTGAGAAAGAAGTCCAGTAAGAGGTAGAAGAGGAGGCTCAGGATACAGATGAGAGCCCTCCTCCTTCTGCTCAGGCTACTAGCGATGATCAAATTGGCCGAATTGAGGAGAGTCAGGTCACCTTGCGAAGGGTAGTTCAGGAACTTCGAGCTGAGGTCGAGGATACCAAGGCCGTTACGAAGAGGAAATTTGGCAAGGTGACTCGCACCTTGAAGGCGATCCTGTGCTGCTTGCAGGATAAGGGTGATCCTCCTCCATCACCCGACTCAGACTAGTGATGATTGTTGATGTTTTTGTTAGTAGTTAGTCATTTCCTGTTTTTGTTGTGTAAGCCTGATAAGGCTAGTGCTTTACTTATGTTGCTGTTGTAACTTTAACTTTCTTAGTTCCCATGTACTTCTTGTCATGATGCTTGTGAGGAGATATCCCTTGTATTGTGATAATTTTGATAAAATGAAATGCATGGAATGCTTTTGACTCTTTGTGTGAATGATTGCGGTGTGTTGTGCTATTGAGACTGACAAGGTTGTGCCCTATTTTGAATATAGGGAATGCCGCCGAAGGCTACACGGAGCACAGCTCAGCTTACATTGAGTGAGCCTATGGATCAAGCTCCTTGGCAGTCTGATGCACATGCGGACCCTGCTGTGGATCTGATTCCTGAGACAGTGCGTGCGTCTCAGCCTACTGCTGGTCCTACAGTTGGACCACCACCGTTCACACCGCCCGTCAGAGATCTGTATCATGTGTCTTCTTCGACGTAGTACACGCTACAGCCTGTTCCACCTTCTGATAGATTTGAGCAGATGATGGCCATGATGCAGCAGCAACAGCAGCTCCTGACTACTATTGTGGGGACACTAGCCCAGGGTGGGAGTGTGCCTCCACCTGCACCACCTGCGCATCCAGCTGAGGATGTTGATACATATGCCCAGGATGAGGGCATGACTCATCCTGTAATACCTGCTTACCCTACGGGGAATGCCGCAAACACACGGGGCTTGTTAGAGCGATTCCATCGCTTACGGCCTCCCACTTTTATGGGTTCTCATAGACCCGAGGAGGCTGAGTATTTGCTCGACCGTGTGTCGAAGATACTGCGGATGCTACATTGTACAGAGGCTGAGCAGGTAGAGTTGGCTACGTTCTTGTTCGAGCGAGAGGCCAGCTTGTGGTGGGACAGCGAATTGCGGACCGTTGCCGCCGATTATATATGGACCTGGGCAGCGTTCGAGTTCCACTTTCACGAGAAATACTATGCCCAGACGTACAAGCATGACCTAGAGAATGAGTTCCTACGCCTCAGACAGGGAGGCATGAAAGTCACTGAGTATGAGCATCGGTTCACCGAGTTGGGCAGATACGTCCCGACTATTTTGACAGATGAGCAGATGCCCATACGGTGCTTTTCGGAGGGTTTACGACAGGATATTCGGTCGAAGATGTGCTGCGTGAGCATTCTCTCCTATGCGGAGCTGATTCACATGTCCATGCGGGCAGAGCAGGATGTGGATCGACTTGCGCGATCTCGTGGCCCTGTTGCTCCTAGGCCACGACCAGAGATGCAGGACAAGCCCTTTGCTGGAAAGAGGCCTCGCGCCGACCCTCCTACTAGGGCTACAGCACCAGTACCACCGTTTTGGTGTCCCGAGTTATCATGTACATACTACGGGAGGTCGGGCCATTCATCACAGAGTTGTTTTGCTCGGATGCGGGACAGTGGGTTCTCGCCGCCGTAGAAGATCGACCGTACACACACACAGGCAATATCAACACCGCCTTTACGGTTGGCTCCTACGCACCCTTCCTTCAGACCTCCGGTATCTCAGATCAGGAAGCCTCTACGGCCCACGGCACAGCGGCCGAATTGGCCATAGCAGGCACGGGTGCATGCATTGATAGCTGAGGCAACTACGACGGAGATTTCTCAGCATTCGGCCTTTGAGGTCACTGCCCACATTGGAGGTAATCCTATTCTCCTGATGGTGGACACTGGATCCACGATTTCATTGATATCATGTGCCATAGTCAGATGCATTGGGCTACCGACTATTAGGATGGACGGGGTGCGAGTTTATACAGCTCATGGGTCCTTTACAGATGTCACCCTGATGTGTGAGGGCTGTTTGGTGGATCTGGGAGGCAAGACGATGGCCCTTGATCTTGTCGTCGACCCCTCTCTCGTTTATCTCAACGTCATTCTTGGCATGGACTGGTTGACTGCAGCGAGGGCCAAGATTGACTGCGAGACTCGTACAGTGACTACATACGAGCCAGAGGGCACATCCTTCACGTTTTCAGTGCGGGTAAATCTTCCCTTCCGCATACTTAGTTACGCTACTTTACTGCGAGACGCTGGTGCCCAGATACTTGAGCATACGCCAGTCGTTTGCGAGTTTGGGGATCTGTTTAGGAAGATCCCTGGTTTGCCGCCTAGACGAGAGATCGATTTCACTATCGATCTGGTGCCTGGTTCCACATCCGTCTCACTGCCGACATATAGCATGGCACCGTGTGAGATGGAGGAGTTGAGGACGCAGATTGATGGTCCGTTGGAGCTTGGCCTTATACGGCCTAGTGTGTCTCCTTGGGGAGCACCAGTCCTGTTCGTAAGGAAGAAGGACGGTTCGATGCGATTGTGTATTGATTATCGCAGGCTGAATAAGATCACGGTGAAGAACAAGTACCCTTTACCCAGGATCGATGACTTATTTGATCAGTTGAGAGGAGCGCAGTACTTCTCAAAGATTGATCTTCAGTCAGGATATCATCAGTTGCGTGTCAGGGATGAGGACCTGTAGAAGACAGCATTCAGGACCAGCTTTGGCCACTACGAGTTCCTAGTGATGTCGTTCGGTCTCACGAACGCACTAGCCGTGTTCATGGATCTGATGAACCGGGTATTTTGACCTTTCCTCTATCGATTCGTCGTTGTGTTCATTGACGACATTTTGGTGTACTCCAGGAGTCGAGAGGAGCATGAGGAGCACTTGCGCTTGGTCCTGGATACACTCAGACGGCATCAGTTGTTCGCACATTACAAGACATGCGACTTCTGGAAGTAGGAAGTGAAGTTCTTGGGACACGTGTGTCCAAGGATGGTATGGCAGTTGACCTGTCTAAGGTGGCTGCAGTTCAGGACTGGGAGCAGCCTGGTTCTGTCACTGAGGTGAGGAGTTTCTTGGGTCTCGCTGGCTATTATCGGCGCTTCATTCAGGATTTCTCGAAGATCGTGAGACCTCTATCTCAGTTGACACGGAAGGCCGTGAAGTTCGCCTGGAATGACAAGGCGGAGTCAGCTTTTCAGGAGCTGAAGGACAGACTTACGTCCGCCCCTGTACTAGTATTGCCAGAGTAAGGGGTTAGGTACACTATATACACTGACGCGTCTAGCGTTGGTCTGGGTTGTGTCCTTATGCAGAGGGATAGGGTAATTTCGTATGCCTCAAGACAATTAAGGAAGTACGAGGAGAATTACCCTACACACGACCTGGAGTTGGCAGCCGTCATATTTACACTGAGACTCTGGAGACATTACCTCTATGCAGAGGAGTTCGAGCTCTTCTGCGACCACAAGAGCCTCAAGTACATATTCATGCAGCGAGACTTGAATATGAGGCAGCGGCGATGGATGGAGACTTTGAAGGACTTCAAGTTCGAAGTCTCTTACCATCCTGGGAAGGCAAACCTTGTGGCTGACGCGTTGAGCCGCAAGAAGGCGATAGAGTTTGTGGCTCCGCTGATGGTTGCTGAGTGAGATATGGTTGAGTTTTTACGAGACTTTGAGTAGAAACTCACTGTAGAGGAGCTGTATGAGTTCATCGCACGTGTGCGATCTCAGATCGATGACCGGGTCATCGAGGCATAGAGGGACGATGCGCATCTGACTGAGCTTCGAGAGCAGGCCAGTGATGATGCAGACGCCGAGTGGCGAGTTGGTATGGATGGGGGCTTACGTTATCGTGGCCGCTTATGCGTCCCAAATATCCCTTACTTGAGACGAGAGATTCTCGAGGCTGTGCATTGTACCAGACTCGCGATGCATCCAGGCAGTACGAAGATGTATCGTGACGTGAAGAGGACTTATTAATAGGAAGGTATGAAGACCCATATAGCAGAGTTCGTGTCCCGTTGTCTCACTTGTCAGCAGGTGAAGGCAGAGCATCACCGACCACCTGGACTCTTGCAGCCTATGCCGATCGCAGATTGGAAGTGGGATTTCATTTCCATGGATTTCATTTCAGGGCTGCCGAAGACGAGGAAGGGACATGATTCCATTTGGGTGATCATCGACCGTCTGACGAAGTCGGCGCACTTCCTACCGATCAGAGTTACGAACTCTACAGACGAGTTGGCTAGACTGTACATCAGAGAGATTGTGCGTCTGCATGGAGTTCCGTTGGAGATCGTGTCGGACAGAGACACGCGGTTCACTTCTATTTTCTGGACTCGCATTCAGGAGGCTATGGGTGTGAAGTTGAAGTTCAGTACTGCCTTCCACCCACAGACAGACGGACAGACAGAGCGGGTGAACCAGATCTTAGAGGATATGTTGCGAGCTTGCGCATTGGACTTCAAGGACAGTTGGGATGACTGTCTTGCATATGCGGAGTTCGCGTATAACAACATTTTTCAGGCGAGTATCGGTATGGCACCTTACGAGGCGCTGTATGGGCGACCTTATCGCGCACTGCATTGTTGGGCAGAGGTCGGTGAGCGTAGCTTGATTGGCCCAGAGTTAGTGCAGGCGACGTCGGATAAGATTGATATTATTAGACGTCGGCTTCTCATAGCGCAGAGCAGACGGAAGATTTATGCCGATACGAGACGGCGACCACTGGAGTTTACAGTTGAGGATCATATATTTTTAAGAGTTTCCCTTATGAAGGGAGTCCTTCGGTTCGGGAAGAAGGGGAAGCTGGCACCGATTCATTGGTCCATTCCAGATCCTCGATCGTGTGAGAGCAGTGGCTTACCGATTGGCTTTACCCACGTCTCTCGCGAGCGTTCACAACGTATTTCATGTTTCTATGCTGAAGAAGTACGTTTCTAATCCTTCCCATATCATCAGATGAGAGCAGGTGCAGTTAGGAGAGGATGTTACATATATCCTGCGACCGACACGTATCCTAGACAGGAAGGAGCAGGTACTGCGTAGCAAGGTGATTCCCCTTGTGAAGGTATTGTGGACACATCACTCTGAGGAAGAGGCTACCTGGGAGACAGAAGCCGAGATCAGAAAGAATTACCCACAGCTTCTCGAGGAGTACGAAAAGGTACAAATTTTGAGGATGAAATTATTTGTTAAGGGGGGTAGATTGTAATGCCGTGAAAAAATTCGTACTTGGACTCGAGTACCAACTCGACCAGAAATCGCGTAGGATTAATTCCTTTAGAAAATAAGTGTAAGTTAGCTGGCGCAACGCTAGAGTAGCTGGGAAAGTCCCTGATCACTTTAAATATGTTCTACAAGACCCAAATCGAGTAGAACCAATGACTCTATAATACTTTAAAACCTCGGATCAAACTCTAAGCCGGTTTGTTCTCTGGACCTCTTTGAAACTTTGTATTGGATCTAGACCGCGTGTCGAAAGTTCGATACCTACCATCTTAAACCGTTAGAACCGCCTAGCTGGACTTGACAATCATTTTGAAAATCAAGTCCAACCGACATTCACGGGCTATTTTATTGAGCCTGGACTGAAGAGAGTAAGAATAGGGACAGATTTAGAATTTGAAATTCAAATCTGGCACACGACTTGACGTGTCAGTATTAAGCATTCTGACCATCAGAATTCAGCCAAATTACACCCTCGGATTAGAAAAAATTTCTATTTCATATCATGAGACTTGTAGACCTGATCTACGTGCGGTGACCGCTGAACTGAAACTGGACCGCCACGTGCGATCTGCGAATCCTGCCGGACTGAAAACTTGATGTATGCTAGATCCTGTATGCATGAGCTTAAGTCTGATCGCGTTCGGCCAGGGGACCACTAGAAATGTCCTTTTAGACCGAAACAGCCCCGAATTGGATATACCTCAAGTATACTTTGTTCCTAAGCCCACTTTGGGCACATTTGGGCTTATAAAAGGGGTTGAAACCCTCATTCCTCTCTCCCATCCGAATTTGAGAAAAATTCTAGATTGGGAGAGAGAAAAGGTGAGAGTTTGTGAGAGAGAGTGGAGGAGAATTTTTCTGTCGTTTTGCTACCTGTTGCACGTGCTTTAGCAACACGCTTCAATCACTTGGCCGGTAATTTCTCCACATTTTTAGGTAAGAAAATACCCTATTTAGTTGCTGATTTAGTGTTCCCTTGGTTTCATAGTATAGTAGCTGATAGATCTTGTAAATTAGGTTGCCTAGTCGCCGTAGACGAAGCGTATACGCTCCGTTCGAAACGATACGCTTCTAGGAGATAAGGTGCGGATTTTAGACGCTTTGATTGACTGTTTCCAACACTTTCAATGTCGTTTAATAGTAGATTATCGACGGCAACGCCGTTTGACATGTACAACATGCTGTCCGTTTCCTGTTTCATAAATAGACGAAGAATATGAGATTTAGGGCATTTCAGTCATTTGTATGAAGTACTGTTTTCATTCATAATTTGCTGATGTGATTGACATGGCTTATTGTCACATTAGAATGTTAGGAATGCATGCATAATTAGTTTGGCGAAGAGATTCGCCTAAATGCGCACTTCGGGTCGACATACTATATGTAGACTTAAGTGTGTAGTGTAAGTGTTTGTATAAATGCTTGTATTAGTATGTATTGAATTAAATGGTGTTTTGAATTAGTTTGAGATTGTTTTCTCAATTAATATGCTGATGTAAATGATTTCCTACATGTTAGCTAAATGCATGATTTCATTATATGTGTGAAATGCATGCGTTGGATGATTTACTTAAGTTGTGTATTATAACATGTGTTAACATGCTCACATGGTTGTATTTCATTTCCAATACTCTCTTATGATTGCTGATGTGGATCCATAAATGTTTAGGACTATACCTAGTCCAGGCAGTTGATAACCGAGCGAATTTGTGGTTGGCCTATCTTTGCCACGAACGATGCGTCGATGAACGCGAGCCGTGTTCTGAAGTTGGCGGCAGTGGTTAGGCCACACGAGGTGTTTTACACACTTCATGTCGTTCGACTTGAGATGCGATCGTGCTAGTCAAGCCCGTCAAGTAACCCGACTGGTCGTTGTATGTTCACCCTGTATGAGTCATAAGTGCTTGAACCTAGGATACTGAACTTACCATTGTAAACCCTGTTAACCATGGTACCTTGATCCACGAAGACTCATGAGCCGGGCATGGTGGTATGGGACACCGTGGTCGAGCTGTCGGCCTACGCTGGGGCCATAAACCTCCCCGTAGTGACCAGTGAGCACATGTCTCGTGAGAAGATTATGGTGGTATGCGACACTATATTCTTACTGTCGGCATACACTGATCAGGCGACGAGTCCTTTGTAGTGACCGCGAGCGTATTCTGAGTCTACGGGAGGCGATGACCCTTCCGTAGCAGTGAGAGTACAGTAGGCCTGTATTGATAAGGTGATGGGGAAGCGGTTTCACGAGTGCGAGAAATAGCCCTGGCAGCCCTTGCAGCAACCTACAAAATATACATCGTATGAGATTACTAGGAGTGACGAGCCTAGACAGGATCTGTGTTGGGATTGATATAAGGGAAGTACCTTAGTTTCCCAATCCTGATGTTTGAATGGACTAATAACAACTCGACAATCATATCACCATTACATTGTATGTGCGTGGAAGATGTGGAGCACTGAGCGGGATGCAAGCATTCCGCGGGCGTAAGATGGTGTCGTATGAGGGAGAACGTTGGTGAGGGCATCCATCATGTCATATCATATTGCATTAACAACAGTATTAGGATTGTTTGATTTACTGCTTTACTATTATCGCATGATTGATTTGAGAACATGCTAATCTTTGCTCTATGATTCCACTGAGTTGATCACTCGTTCCCACATTACGGAATGGTGTTTGCAACACCCACCAGACCCTATCTTAGATGCAGGTGATGCAGAGATCCAGGAGGTATAGCCGGACTATGATGAGGACCAGGACGAGTTCTCATACATGCAGTACCACGACGGCTTTGCTTAGGTGACCTGGGTTGACGGGACTCCTCAGTGGGACTCTTTTGAACATTTGATTTTGTTTCTTTACATGTATATGAGACTCAGTGATGTATTCATACTTTAGTGACAGTCGAGATCTACTTTGTTTTTCCATACAGTGATATATATATTCTTTAGTCTTTCGCTTACTTTTATCACTGGATCTGGAGTATGAATTACAGTTTTGGTATACTTTTACTCATGTGAATGCTTTAACTCAGACAACATTGAATCATAATCATTTTTGTTGCATAAGTGACGGTCTGGAACTTGGGAGTTGAGTTTATACACGACCTCCGATTTTCAGGGTGTTACAGTTGTCCTTAGAACTGATATAGTATCATTCTCTTTATTTTAGGCTATTGAGATTACTTTCAATTCAGC
Organism: Magnolia kwangsiensis; assembly: GCA_037074715.1. Classification (NCBI taxonomy): domain Eukaryota; kingdom Viridiplantae; phylum Streptophyta; class Magnoliopsida; order Magnoliales; family Magnoliaceae; genus Magnolia; species Magnolia kwangsiensis. The sequence goes on along the minus strand of CM073572.1, from coordinate 84,969,896 downwards.
ATTGTTTTTTATTTCTTTTATTATTGCGCTGTTTTAGTTTTATTTGGCATTGCCCTATTCATCCCCCCTCTAGGGCATATAGCTAGGCCCCTTTCATGAACCCGAACCCGAATCCAAATACCCAAACCCCACACCTAAACCTATTCTCAATTCCCTAGACCTAAACCTACACCTACACCAAAACCTAAACCTAAACTCAAAAACAGAAACCTAAACCCAATCTTAAAATTGAACTCGAACCTGAATTCCTAAACCTAAAACAAAACCCATCATCCAATCCCTAAACCTAAACCTAATCCTATAACCAAAACCTAAACTTAATTCACATAACCTAAGCCTACACCTAAAACTAAACATATAACCCTAACCTACACCTAAACCTAAACTTGAAAACCTAATCCTAAACCCGATCTCGAACCTGAACCTAAACCCGAACCCGAATCCGAATCCCAAAACCCAACACCTATACCTAAACTTAAACCTATTCTCAAATCTCTAAACTTAAACCTACACATACACCTAAACCAAAACCTATAACCTAAACCTAAACCTAAACTCAAAAACCTAAACCTAAACCCGATCCTGAACTCCAACCTGAACCCGAATTCCTAAACCTAAACCTAAACTGATTCACAAATCCCTAAACCTAAACCCGATCCTGAACCCGAACCCAAATCCGAATACCCAAACCCCACACCTAAACCTAAACCTAAACCTGTTCTCAATTCCATAGACCTAAACCTACACCAACAACAAAACCTAAACCTAAACTCAAAAACCTAAACTTAAACCCGATCTCGAAATTGAACTCGAACCCAAATTTCTAAACCTAAAACAAAACCTATCGTCAAATCCCTAAACCTAAACCTAATCCTATAACCCAAACCTAAACTTAATTCACATAACCTAAACCTACACATAAAACTAAACCTATAACCCTAACCTAAACCTAAACCTAAGGTTGAAAACCTAATCCTAAACCCGATCCTGAACCCAAACCTGAACCCAAACCCGAATCTGAATCCCTAAACCAAACACTTATACCTAAACTTGAACCTATTCTCAAATCCCTAAACATAAAATTACACATACACCTATAACCTAAACCTAAACCTAAACTTAAACCAGATCCCGAACCCGAACTCAAACTCAAATTCCTAAACCTAAACCTAAACCTATTCTCAAATCCCTAAACCTAAACCTAAACTCAATTCACTTAAATTAAACCTACAACCCTATTCCAAAACCTATAACCCTAACCTAAAGCTAAACTTAAATTTGAAAACCAAATCCTAAACCCGATCCCAAACCCAAACCTGAATCCTTATCCCTATATTCTACACCTAAACCTAAACCTAAATCATTTCTCAAATCCCTAAACCTAAACCTACACCTACACCTAAACCAAAAACAATAACCAAAATCAAAAGCTAAACCTAAACCCGAACCCAAACATAAATTTCTAAACCTAAACCTAAAGCTATTCTCAAATCCCTAAACCTAGGCCTAAACCTATAACCTAAACCTAAACTTAATTCACCTAACCTAAACCTACACCTATTCCTAAACCTATAACCCTTAAATAATACTAAACCTGATCCTGAACCCTAACCCTAATCTGAATCCCTAGACCCTACACCTAAACCTAAACCTAAAGCTATTCTCAAATCCCTAAACCTAAACCTACACCTATACCTAAACCTAAACCAATAACCTAAAATTAAACCTAAACTCAAAAACCTAAACCAAAACCCAATCGCGAACCTGAACCGGCACCCGAATTCCTAAACCTAAACATAAACCTATAACCTAAACGTAAACTTAATTCACTTAACTTAAACCTATAACCCTAACCTAAACCTAAACCTAAACTTGAAAACTTAAACCTAAGCTCGATCTTAAACCTAAAATTGAACTCGAATTCCTAAAGCTAAACCTAAACCTATTCTTAAATTCATAAAACTAAACCTAAACCAAAACCAATAGTTAATTTAATTGACCTAAACCTACACCAAATCTAAACTTGTAACCCCAACCTAAACATAAACCTAAACTTGAAAACCTAATCATAAACCTGATACCGAACTCGAACTTGAACCCAAACCCGAATCCAAATCCCTAAGCCATACACCTATACCTACACATAAAGCTATTCTCAAATCCCTAAACTTAAACCTATACCTACACCTAATCCTAAACATATTACCTAAACTCGAAAACCTAAACCAAAACCCGATCCTGAACACGAACACAAGCTCGAATTCCTAAACCTAAACCCATAACCTAAACTTAAACCTAAACTAAACTTAATTCACTTAACCTAAACCTATAACCCTAATCCTAAACCTATAACCCTAACTTAAACCTAAACCTAAATTTGGAACCCGAATCCAAAACTCGATCCCAAACTCGAACCCGAATCCAAAAACCTAAACCAAAACCTAAACCTATTCTCAAATCCCTACACCTACACCTAAACTAAACCTAAACTCAAAAAACTAAACCTAAACCCGATCTCGAACCCAAACTTGAACCCAAATTCCTTAAGTTGAACCTAAACCTATTCTCAAATCCCTAATCCTGAACCCGATCCTGAACTCGAACCCGAATCCGAATACCCAAACCCCACACCTAAACCTAAACCTAAACCTATTCTTAGTTCCCTATACCTAACCTACACCTACACCAAAACCTAAACCTAAACACAAACCCAATCTCGAAACCGAACTCGAACCTGAATTCCTAAACCTAAACCAAAACCTATCATTAAATCTCTAAACCTAAACCTAATCCTATCAGCTAAACCTAAACTTAATTCACTTAACTTAAACCTACACCTAAAACTAAACCTATAACCCTAACCTATACCTAAACCTAAACTTGAAAACCTAATCTTAAACCCGATCCCGAACCCGAATCCGAATCCCTAAACTCAACACTTATACCTAAACTTAAACCTATTCTCAAACCACTAAACCTAAACCTACACATACACATAAACCAAAACCTATAACCTAAACCTAAACCTAAACTTGATCCCTAACCCTAACTCGAAACTAAATTCCTAAACCTAAACCTAAACCTATTCTCAAATCCCTTAACCTGAGCCTAAACCTAAACCAAAACTTAATTCACTTAACTTAAACCTTCAACCCTAATCTAAAACCTATAACCCTAACCTAAAGATAAACTTAAACTTGAAAACCTAATCCTAAACCCAATCCCAAACCCGAACCCAGATCCTAATCCCTATAGCCTACACCTAAACCTAAACTGAAACCTATTCTCAAATCCCTAAACCAAAACCGAAACCTACACCTAAACCTAAACCAATAACCTAAACCAAAACCTAAATTCGAAAACCTAAACCTAAACCCGAACCCGAACCCAAATTCCTAAACCTATTCTCAAATCCCTAAACCTAGACCTAAACTGATAACTAAACATAAACTTAATTCACCTAACCTAAACCTGCACCTAATCCTAAACCTATAACCCTAACCAAAACCTAATCCGAAATTAGAAAATATAATACTAAACCTGATCCAGAACCGTAACCCGAATCTGAATCCCTAGACCCTACACCTAAACCTAAAACTAAAGTTATTCTCAAATCCCTAAACCGAAACCAACACCTATACCTAAACCTAAACCAATAACCTAAAATTAAACCTAAACCAAAACGTGATCCCGAACCCAAATTCCTAAACCTAAACCTAAAACTAAACTTGAAAACCTAATCCTAAACCTGATCCTGAACCCAAACCCAAATACGAATACCTAAATCCTACACCAAAACCTAAACCTAAACCGATTCTTAAATCCTTAAACCTAAACCTACACCAACACCTAAACCTATACCTATACCTATAACCTAAACTGTAACACCTCAGATTTTTACCAACCTGGAGTTAGGCGTCCATAGGCAATGGGTAAACAATAGCACCTTGGTAACTTCTCAAAATTTGAGTCTAAAGCCAGAGAAATCATTTAGAACCTAATTCTTTATAAATTTAACGTGTATTAGCCAGCGCTACACTAGATTTCCTATACAATTAGCACCAACCACTTTAAATACAATCTGTAAGACCTAAAACCTCTAGAATTGTTAACGTTACGTTACCCTGAAATCTAGGATCCAACTCTAAACCTAGCTGCTCTCGAGAATACTTTGTAACTTTGTATTTGTTCTAAACCACGCATCGATAGTCCGATAGCTATGAACTTAGACCATTACGATCGCCTAGTTGGACTTGTCAATCACCTAGAAGATCAAGCTCAAACGATGTCCTGAGACCATTTTATTGATCTCGAAGTAAAGAGAGTAGGAAAAAGAAGATTTTTAGAAAAATTAATTATATTTTTAAGAAATCTGGAACGATTCACTTGCACGTTATTTTTAAGCATTTTGACCGTTAGAATTCGACCCAAATTCACCCTCGGATCAGGATAGGTGGCCCTTACATGTCATAGTACTTAAGCTCTAATCGAGTTCCCGTAACTGTTGAACTGAAACTGGTCCGCCACGGTCGATCTAGCAACCCGACCGGACTGAAAACTTAGCTTGACCTAGATCCGATATTAGAGAGTTTAATTCCGTCTGCATTTAGTAACAGGACCTCCAGAAGTTCTCCGTTGGATCGGAACAGACCCGATTTGGTTATAACTTAAGTATACCTTGGCCCCAAGTCTATTTTCATCGCTTTTGGGCTTATAAAAAGGGCTTAAACCCTCTCTCACAAATCCCATACGAATTTCAAAACCTAGCCAAAATCAAGAGAGAAAAGAGAGAGAAAGTGAGGGAGAAGTTGGAGTTTCTTCCAGGGATTCCTCCCAGTCTCTCTGCGTGCCTCATCCACCCTTCTGCATCGCTATTCTGGCGATTCCAAATCCGTTCTTAGGTAAGAAAACCTAACCCTAACCTATTTTGAAGCTTAGAAAAGTTGTAAGAAAGTTCTAGCTAACCTGTTTCATGTCATAGGTAGCGTATCCGCCGTTGACGAAGACACATCGTCTGAATCATATCGAATACGCATTTTCTGGTTTAAGGTGCGGACTATATACGTTTAGGTTATAGTTTTCAACACGTTTAGGTTATGGTTTTCAACACTTTCAATGTTAAGTAATGATTTATTCTTGCCTAAGATGCTATTTCACATATACAAAGTGTTGTCCGTTTCGATTTTCAGTTATACGTTAATTATGTTGAATATACTGTATTCCTCGTATTTATGGAAAATATCGTGTACGTATGAAATTTTATTTGTGGTTAACATGATTATTTGCCATGAATATATGCTTGTTATAGGTGTGACAACTCCTTTGCAAAAGGACTTGCCCTAAATCACGCCACAACCAATATACGCTATATATGTAAATGTGTGTAGCTCACGTGTTTGTGAAAATGTTTAAATAAATATAGAACCCGAATTCATGCATGCCATAATTATCCGCCGTGGGTACATGCAAGTGATATATGGGGCAACTCCCTAGTGAAAGGATTTGGTCAAATACATGATATATCAACATACGGTATGTAGTTGGTATGTGTAGCCTAAGTGTTTGTGAAAATGACTGAATGAGTATAGAATTTGCTTTCATGCTCACCATGAATAATTGTCATGGATATATGATTGTTGTATGGGCGATAACCCTTTGACGAGAGGATTTTCCCTAATACGTATGTTAATGACTATATAATATGTATGATGCAATGTGTAGACTAAGTGTATGTAAAAGTGTCTGAATGAGTTAGTAGTTAGTAAAAATGTGATTGCTAAGGTTGTTGAGATATGAATCTCAATCACAATACTTGAGTATATGATTTCCTCTATGCATTGTGTAACTTAGATTATTTGTATTAACTATGTATATGATTTCCTCCATAAATTGATTAACTTAGATAAATCATGTCAAAGGTATATATGATTTCATCCATGTACTGTATTTACATTTAAGTTATACTTCATGAATGTCCACATGATTGTAGGATATGCTTCATATGCCTGTTATAGAATTTATATGTGATTGGGGTTGTACTACAGTCCAGGTAATCGGTAAGCGTACTCCAAATGGTGGTTGAGGTTGTTCGCCACGTAGGATGAGTTTAACGAATCTGAGTCGTGCTTGGGCTGTTCAACAGTGGTTAGGCCACACGGAGTTCTTATGCATTCCATGTCGTTCAACTCAACGTGCGCTTGGCCTAGTTGAGCTTATCAACTAACCCGATAGACCGATGTTTGTTCACCATGTTTGGTCGCTATTTCTTGAACCTAAGGTACTAAACTTACTAGTGAAAAGCCCCTCTAACCTTGGTACCTCGATCCGCTAAGACTCATGATCTTATTATGGTGGTATGGGACACTATATTCGTGTTGTCGGCCTACTCTGATTGGTGATGAGCCCTTTGTAGTGACCAGTGAGCACCAATACTTGTGAGCAGATTATGGTGGTATGGGACACTATATTCTTGTTGTCGGCCTACATTGATTGGTGACGAGCCCTCTGTAGTGACCTCGAGTGTATCCTGATAGTGCATAAGGGCGATGAGTCTTGTTGCAGTATGTGGGATATAACTAGGCCTTTATTGATAAGGTGATGGGGGAGAGGAGCAACGATTGCACGCAACAGCCCTGACAGCCCTTGTAGTGACCTAGAACCGTAACATCGTATGAGATTATCTTGGACTGACGACCCAAGAATGGAACACCATTTAGATAATGATACAAGGGAGGTACCTTAGCTTCCCAATCCTGCTGTATGAAAAGGACTAATAAGAACTTGGCAAGCATATTCATAACACCGCATTGCATGTGCTAACGGCGTTGGTGATAGAGCATTGAGGAAGTGAGTCATGCCGCGATCGTTAGATGATGTGGGCCTGCATCATTCTTCATATCATCCTTGCATTAACAAGAGTATCTAGGACCTGTTTGATTGTACTACCTTATCATTACTACTTGATTGGATTGATAACATGTTAACCTTTGCTGTATATAGCTTCCACTGAGTTGATCACTCATTCCCACGTTACGGGACGGTGTTGGCCACACCAACCAGTCCCTGTTTTAGTTTCAGATGGAGACGATGCTTGCGAGGCAGAGTCAGTTTTTCTTGATGATGTCGAGGAGGATTTCTCCTATATGCAGGTTCTGATCGATGGGTTTACAGGGTTACTGATTAGATGCCAATACACTTGGTATTTTTGCTTTTTATTTAAACACCTATGTATATTCTTTTCTTTCCATTTTTGGAGTATACATGTATCTAGTTAACCTGCTAACATGTTTACACTCTGGAGACTTACAATCAATTATACATTTTATATATTTATCACAGTCTTCCACTTGAGAAACTTAACTGTCTCTGGAGTATGATATGTTGTTTTCGTCTAATCCGACTCATGTTTTCTACACTAATATGAACAACATTCATCCATCATTGAAAATGTTTCATAAGTGATGTTCTGAAACTCGAGAGTGGAGTTTATGCTCGACTCCCGATTTTTGGGATGTTATAGATGGTATCAGAGCATGATTTGGATTAAACTGGACCTGGTTTATGGTCACACACCGCACGCTGAGGCCAATTTAATGTAGGAGGGTGCGAGAACAATATAGAAACAAGTTTAAGACCCCCAGTTTGTTTGTTGGCGCAAGTCTACTGAAAATGATCACCAAGATCGAGTTCGTACACAGTCCTGATCACACACAAGGACACCAAATCAATTATAGACCGTCAATTGACGGGTATAGACCGCATTTCACCCCATTCCAGCTGTTAGAAATCGTAAATTTTGAATAGAGATCAGATTAGTTCCGAAATGACCCGAAATGGCTCAAATCAGAAGAGGGGGCCAAACGAACATATTTTAGAAGGTTTCAAGGTGGGAACCAGACATTTTTGGGGCCTAGGAGGTAGGAGGTCCTCACCCATTTGGCGAGGCCTCACAAAATTTTCCAAAGAGCGGCGAGGCCCTCGTCGGTTGGACGAGGCCTCTCTGGTCGGCGGGCTATTCTGGTCGAGCTGTTAGGGCCGATGCACTTTGGGGTTAAATGGGACCCTTTGGTCCAGGGTTCAGCCACCCATTCATTCGAAACCTCATACTTCCTTCACAAAATGACCCTCCAAGCTCTCCTTTCCCTCTAAAATTGTTATTTTCTCTCTCCAACCTTCCTTCCAATCATCCCTTCTATCATTTTCTATTATTTCCTTCATCCCTCTACCGTTCTCAATCAGATCCAGCAGCTACTTCATCTATTCTCCGCGATTAGAGCTCCCATAACTCCCATTTGAGCTCTAAAATCATTTCAGCCCCAAACCTCACCTATCTTGGTCTTTTCTTTCTTTTATTTTCCCTTTCTTTGACCCATTACACTTCTCTTTTAGACCTAGATTCGTGGGAACCCATTAGGTCAGCCTTTTCTTCCATTTCATCAATTTTCCATGGCTCTTTTTGAGTTAGTTATAGCTATTTTCTCGATCTCTCCGCTTCTACCGATGGGTGAGACCTAACACAGTAGTTTATTCCATAAACTGTGACCATCTAGTGCTAGGACATCTAGAGTTTTGGACCTAGAGTTAGTACTCCTAGATTGCAAAAGATCTAGCGATATAGGAAATTCAAGTTCAATTAGACAATATTGACCCTAAGCGATAGAACAATTTTCTGTAGTAGAAATGGTATGAAACCATCTAGCGTATAAGCTTAGACTTTAAATTTTAGCTAGTGAGTTACAGACTAGGCTACTAGTTGTATTAAGCAGTGTAAAGATTGAATATGCTAAGGAATAGTAGGTTTGATTTGGTTGGAATAGGACGTCAGTCCTTCGATAGATCCTCATAATATTCATAGGCTCCTTTAGTAACTCTCAGGAAGCTTGCTTAACTTAAAACTAGTCATGCGTAGGGAAGACTTATATACCCCTCAAACGAAATGCTAGGATAAACCAGCATGCCCTTTGAAATTTCCCTTAGAATTACCCTCCCAAGGACTTAGTACAATCGAGAACGCGGAGTAAAGGAACTGTATATAAGTGATATATTCACGGTTTGAATTGCATTCTTAATCCTAGTAGTTACCAATAAACTAATGCTCTGATCAAGCAGAAGATCGGCATCAACTAGGATTAAAAACTGATACGACAAATTTTCTATCATCGCGAGGCAAAAGGTCTATGTATCCGGCTCAGACCCCCTACACAACTTTTCTTCCGTGTTGGACTGACCACCTATAACCAAAAGTTATTGCTTTTTCCTTGAGAAATGTTAAGGACATATAGCCAGTAGAGGATTAGATATCTTGCCACCAACTCACACCTACCCTTGAAATCAACCACAATAGAGATTAGGCCCCTTTCTACAACCATAAGTACCAATGCCATAGAACGCATCATTAGTAAAGGGAGACCAATGTTTTGGGAGGTTGTTTCCCCATTTCATGTCAAGGATTCCGACATACGGATCGAGACATAAGTTCTTGAGCCTTGTGTAGAAATATTTTTAAGGGGAGTAGAACCTTATGAGCCCAATCTAGTTAATATAACCATTAGATCAGAGTGGCACAGCGACAGCGTGGTTGGCCCTTTCCCCACTGGCCCAGGATCGAAGGAAATTCAGGGAAACAAATATGATGAAGGTCAGTGTATCTATAAACCTACTCGTTAAATACGAGCATAATAGAAGCCTTGACCGATTCTATACGATTAGAAACCCCTTAGGATACTCTATTAGAGTGTTTATTAATCCCTACCTTGGACATAGATTCAGACGAGGACTCTCCTAGATAGAGTGATCAAGACCCAAAGCTCAACCCTATTAATAGAACTTTTGAACCTTTTAGTGATTGACTTTCCCTAAGTTTTTAGAGTAATAGGATTACGAAGTTACTGAAATGCACAAATACGAAACATTCGTGGCTTGATCCAATTCTCAATCCTGGCAGACTACCAATGGACTCACTGCTTGACCGGACAGAAGACTAGGATCCACCGGGATTAGGAAAGGGTACAATGTTGTCTACCCTGGTCAGGCGGACATTCGTTATATCGAGATCAAGCCCACTACAACTGTCTCTTCGTATTGGTCGACCATTGAACAAGTTTTTAGGAAAAATGAATAATAAAACCTGTACTCATTACCCTTAGCCAATTTCGAGGATGAAATTATTTTTAAGGGGGGTAGATTGTAACACTCCGAATTTTTACCAACCTGGAGTTAGGTATCCTTTGGCAATGGGTCAACCATAGCACCTTGGTAACTTCTCAAAACTCGAGTCCAAAGCCAGAGAAATCATTTAGAACCTAATTCTTTAGAAATTTAACGTGTATTAGCCAGCGCTACACTAGATTTCCTGCAAAATTAGCACCAACCACTTTAAATACGATCTGTAAGACCCAAAACCTCTAGATTTGTTAACGCTAAGTTACCCTAAAATCTAGGATCCAGCTCTAAACCCATTTGCTCCCGAGAATACTTTGTAACTTTGTATTGGTTCTAGACCACGCATTGAGAGTCCGATAGCTATGAACTTAGACCATTATGACCGCCTAGTTGAAGTTGTCAATTACCTAGAAGATCAAACCCAAACGATGTCTTGAGACCATTTTATTGAGCCCAAAGTAAAGAGAGTAAGAAAAAGAAGATTTTTAGAATAATTAATTATATTTTTAAGAAATTTAGAACGATTCACTTGCGTGTTATTTTTAAGCATTCTGACTGTTAGAATTCAACCTAAATTCACCTTCGGATCAGGATAGGTGACCCTTACATGTCACAATACTTGTAGCTATGATCGAGTTCCCGTAACCGTTGAACTGAAACTGATCCGCCACGGACGATCTAGAAACCCAACCAGACTGAAAACTTAGCTTGATCTAGATCCGATATTAGAGAGTTTAAGTCCGACCGTATATTAACAAGACCTCCAGAAGTGCTCCGTTGGATTGGAACAGACCTGATTTAGTTATAACTTAAGTATACCTTGGCCCCAAGTCTATTTTTGTCGCTTTTGAACTCATAAAAAGGGCTTAAACCCTCTCTCACAAATCCCATACGAATTTCAAACCCTAGCCAAAATCAAGAGAGAGAAAAGAGAGAGAAAGTGAGGGAGAAGTTGGAGTTTGTTCCAAGGATTCCTCTCAGTCTCTCTGCGTGCCTCATCCATCCTTCTGCATCGCTATTCTGGCGATTCCAAATCCATTCTTAGGTAAGAAAACCTAACCCTAACCTATTTTGAAGCTTAGACAAGCTGTAGGAAAGTTGTAGCTAACCTGTTTCATGTCATAGGTAGCGTATCCGCCGTTGACAAAGACACATTGTCTGAATCATATCGAATACGCATTTTCTGGTTTAAGGTGTGGACTATATACATTTAGATTATGATTTTCAACACTTTCAATGTTAAGTAATGATTTATTCTTACCTAGGATGCTATTTCACATCTACAAAGTGTTGTCCATTTCGATTTTCAGTTATACGTTAGTTATGTTGAATATACTGTATTCCTCGTATTTGTGGAAAATACCTTATACGTATGAAATTTTATTTGTGCTTAACATGATTATTTGCCGTGAATATATGCTTGTTATAGGTGTGACAACTCCTTAGCGAAAGGACTTGCCCTAAATCACGCCACAACCAATATACGCTATATATGTAAAAGTGTGTAGCTCACGTGTTTGTGAAAATGTTTAAATAAATACGGAACCCGGATTCATGCATGCCAAGATTATCCGCCGTGGGTATATGCAAGTGATATATGGGGCAAATCCCTAGTGAAAGGATTTGGTCAAATACATGATATATCAACATACGGTATGTAGTTAGTATGTGTAGCCTAAGTGTTTGTGAAAATGAGTGAATGAGTATGGAATTTGCTTTCATCCTCGCCATGAATAATTGTCATGGATATATGATTGTTGTATGGGCGATAACCCTTTGACGAGAGGATTTGCCCTAATACGTATGCTAATGACTACATAATATGTATAATGCAATGCGTAGACTAAGTGTATGTAAAAGTGTCTGAATGAGTTAGTAGTTAGTAAAACTGTGATTGCTAAGGTTGTTGAGAAATGAATCTCAATCACAATACTTGAGTATATGATTTCCTCTATGCATTGTGTAACTTAGATTATTTGTATTAACTGTGTATATGATTTTCTCCATAAATTGATTAACTTAGATAAATCATGTCAAAGGCATATATGATTTCTTCCATGTACTGTATTTACATTTAAGTTATACTTCATGAATGTCCACATGATTGTAGGATATGCTTCATATGCCCGTTATGGAATTTGTATGTGATTGGGGTTGTACTACAGTCCAGGTAATCGGTAAGTGTACTCCAAATGGTGGTTGAGGTTGTTCGCCACGTAGGATGAGTTTAACGAATCTGAGTCATGCTTGGGCTGTTCGACAGTGGTTAGGCCACACGGAGTGCTTATGCATTCCATGCCATTTAACTCAACGTGCGCTTGGCCTCGTTGAGCTTTTCAACTAACCTGATTGACCGATGTTTGTTCACCATGTTTGGTCGCTACTGCTTGAACCTAAGGTACTAAACGTACTAGTGAAAAGCCCCTCTAACCTTGGTACCTCGATCCGCTAAGACTCATGAGCTGATTATGGTGGTATGGGACACTTATTCGTGCTTTCGGCCTACTCTGATTGGTGACGAGCCCTTTGTAGTGACCAGTGAGCACCAATACTCGTGAATAGATTATGGTGGTTTGGGACACTATATTCTTGTTGTCGGCCTACATTAATTGGTGATGAGCCCTCTATAGTGACCTCGAGTATATCCTGATAGTGCATAAGGGCGACGAGTCTTGTTGTAGTATGTGGGATATAACTAGGCCTGTATTGATAAGGTGATGGGGGAGAAGAGCAACGATTGCACACAACAGCCCTGAGAGCCTTTGCAGTGACCTAGAACCGTAACATCGCATGAGATTATCTCGGACTGACGACCCGAGAATGGATCACCGTTTGGGTAATGATACAAGAGAGGTACCTTAGCTTCTCAATCCTGTTGTATGAAAAGGACTAATAAGAACTTGGTAAGCATATTCATAACACCACATTGCATGTGCTAACGGCGTTGGTGATAGAGCACTTAGGTAGTGAGTCATGCCACGATCATTAGATGATGTTGCAGAGGGGATTATGGTGAGGGCATGCATCATTCTTCATATCATCCTTGCATTAACAAGAGTATCTAGGACCTGTTTGATTGTACTGCCTTATCATTACTGCTTGATTGGATTGATAACATGTTAACCTTTGTTATATATAGCTTCCACTGAGTTGATCACTCATTCCCACGTTACGGGACGGTGTTGGCCACACCAACCAGTCCCTGTTTTAGATTCAGATGGCGACGATGCTTGTGAGGCAGAGTCAGTTTTTCTTGATGATGTCGAGGAGGATTTCTCCTATATGCAGGTTCTGATCGATGGGTTTACAGGGTTACTGATTAGATGCCAATAGACTTGGTATTTTTACTTTTTATTTAAACACCCATGTATATTCTTTTCTTTTCATTTTTGGAGTATACATGTATTTAGTTAACCTACTAACATGTTCACACTCTGGAGACTTACAATCAATTATACATTTTATATATTTATCACAGTCTTCCGCTTGAGAAACTTAACTGTCTATGGAGTATGATATGCTATTTTGGTCTAATCTCACTCATGTTTTCTGCACTAATATGAACAACATTCATCCATCATTAAAAATGTTGCATAAGTGATGTTCTGAAACTCGGGAGTGGAGTTTATGCTCGACCCCCAATTTTCGGGATGTTACATAATTCTAAACCTAAACTTGAAAACCTAAACCTAAACCCGATCTTGAACCTGAACCCGAACCCAAATTTCTAATGCTAAACGTAAACCTATTCTCAAATCCTTAAACCTAAACCTAAACCTAAGCCAATACTTAATTCACTTAACATAAACCTACAACTAATCCTAAACCAATAACCCTAACATAAACCTAAACCTAAACTTGAAAACCTAATCCTAAACCCGATCCCAAACCCAAACCTGAACCTGAACCCGAACCCAAATCCGAATCTTAATCCCTGAACCGTACACCTAAACCTAAACCTAAAGCTATACTCAAATCCCTAAACCTAAACCTACACCTACACCTAAACCTAAACCTATAACCTAAACCTAAACCCAAACCTAAACCTAAACCCGATCCCAAACATGAACACAAGCTCGAATTCCTAAACCTAAACCCATAACCTAAACCTAAACCTAAACTTAAATTTAATTCACTTAACCTAAACCTATAACCCTAATCCTAAACCAATAACCCTAACCTAAACCTAAACCTAAATTTAAAAACCTAATCCTAAACTCGATCCTGAACCTAAACCAATATCCGAATACCTAAACCCTACACTTAAACCTAAACCTAAACCTATTCTCAAATCCTTAAACCTAAACTTAATTCACTTAACTTAAACCTATAACCCTAACTAAACCTAAACCCAAACTTGAAAACCTAATCCCAAACCAGATCTCGAACCCGAACTCGAATCCGAATACCTAAACCCTACACCTAAACCTAAACCTAAACCTATTCTCAAATCCCTAAACCTAAACCTACACATACACCTAAACTAAATGTAAACCTAAACTTATAACCTAAACCTAAACCTAAACTCGATCTCGAACCCGAACCGGAACCCAAATTCCTAAAGCTAAACCTAAACCTATTCTCAAATCCCTAAACCTAAGCCTAAACCTAAAGCTAAACCTATAACCCCAACCTAAACCTAAACCTAAACTTGAAAACCTAATCCTAAACCTGATCCCGAACCCAAACCTGAACCTAAACCCGAATCCGAATCCCTAAACCCTACACCTAAACCTAAACCTAAAGCTATTCTTAAATCCCTAAACCTAAACCTATGAAATGGCCAAGCTAAATGTCCCGGGGGGGGGGGTGAATAGGACAATGCCAAATTTAAAATAAAAACAGTGGAATAAAAGAAAAAGAGAGAGCTAAATAAAGAAATCAATTTACAATGCTGAATTAAAATGTAACCTTAACATTCAAGTCTTGAGAGGTTGATACAAATATTGTTCTAAGGACAACCTTAGACCAAAAACCAGAGTTTATGGTAGGAAAACCTTATATCTAGAAAGGTCTTTGTATCCAAAACTCAAACCGAAGAGGAATAAATAATTAGCAAGGAACTGAAATAAATTACAGAAATTTAAATCTAAATTATTACAACATTCCCCACTGTGCTTTAAATGTAAATATTACAACATTCCCCACTGTGCTTTAAATGTAAATATTACAACATTCACATCCGCACATACATCTCACAATTCCGAATGATGAGAGGTGAGAAATAAAAATCACACATCCACAAAACACATGGAGTTATAGTGGTTCCCTTATGTGTACACCAACTGTTAAAAAACAGCCACATAGATTGCTACTCCACTCCTAATATCCTCACATAGGGGATATTAGCGTTCACTACCAAAATAGTTTTTCACAGGTTCACCCAAAACCTTCATAATTGTGTCTTTTATAAAAGGGCTTACACAATTCAAAAACCCTCACTTCTGAGTTTTCTGGCTCTCCTCAGATAACCAACTGTCGCACCCCAAACCTGGAAATTGAATTCACAGGAATCCCGATCACCGAATCCGGTGCCTACAGCCTCTATAGTACCCCATTCTCTGCTCCTAGTGCCCATATGCCAGGTTCCGATCCCGGGATCACACAAGGAGGATTTTCCCAACATACATTTATCTCGTAAGAAGCATAACACAAGTATACCCAAATAATAAAGACAACATCGCCATCACATATCCACTAATATAAACTTGAATACAATGCTGAAAGGAGAAATACATATGTCAAAATAAAATCAAAGCTCTAGAAGTCATTTACATGCTCCAAGCTCCACGCTACTGCAACCTAACTTCACCTGTATGCATCTATCGTACATAAACTTATAAAAAGCTTAGAGGGTGGTGAAAGTGTGTGCATAAGATAAGTGTCAAGTATTCAATACAATGCCATAATCATATAATATCAGAGTAAGAAAAAAACATACTGATAGGCCCATAAATTCCATCAGCCTTATCCAGGCTATGCGATGTAGAGATATAGTAAAAATAATATCATATACTGATGAAGCAATGCAAATAAACTATGTAATGTGGAGACAGCCAACCAAATATCAGATGCTGATGATGCAATGCAATATGAAAATCCTGATGAGTCCACAAATACTATCAGTTGTATCTATGTCGTATAAATGCATAAATATAACAACCAAAAATGCCATATGTTGTGGATGTAATGAGACATGCGGTGAGAATGTAATGAGCCTGCTGGAGTGTGAAGTTGAGATGATAGTACGTAGAATTTGTAACATCCCAAAAATCGGGGGTTGAGCCTAAACTCCACTCCCGAGTTCCAGAATATCACTTATGCAACATTTTCAATGATGGATGAATGTCGGCAGCAATAGTACATAAAACATGAGGTGGATTAAGCCAAAACAACATATCATACTCCAGAGACGGTTAAATTAGCAAGCGAAAGAATGTGATAGATATATTGAATATATGAACTGTTATAGGTCTCCAAAGTGTGAACATGTTACCAGGTTAACTAAATACATGTATACTCCAAAATAGAAAGAAAAGAATATACATGAGTGTGTAAATAAGAGGTAAAATACCAAGTGTATTGGTATCTAATCAGTATCCCTTTAAATCCGTCGATTAGAACCTGCATATAGGAGAGATCCTCCTTATCATCACCAAGTCTGGCTCTACTTTGCAAGCATCGCCATTATCTGAAACTGAAATAGGAACTAGTTGGTGTGTACAACACCGTCCCGTAACGTGGGACTGAGTAGCTAACTCAGTGGAATCATAGAGCAAGGGTTAACATGTTATCAAATCAATCACACGATAATAGTAAAGTAAACAATCAGACATTCCTAGATACTGTGATTAATACAAGCATGAAATGACATGATAGATGCCCTCACCGACATACTCCCTCATGCGACACCATCTTACGTCCGCGGCATGCATTCTTCCCTCATTGCTCCACATCTTCTAGGCACAAGCAGTGCGATATGAATATGATTACCGAATTATTATTAGTCCTTTTCATACAGCCGAATTGGGAAACTAGGGTACCTCCCTTATATCAATACCCAAATAATGATCCATTCTAGGGTCGTCAGTCCTAGCATATCTCATACGAAGTATAGTTTTAGGTCACTGAAAGGGCTGTCAGGGATGTTGCACGCACTCTTTGTACTGCTCCCCCATCACCTTATCAATACAGGCATAGTTTATATCCTTAAGACTGCATCAGGACTCGTCACCCCCATGCGGTGTCAGGATAAACTCAAGGTCACTGCAAAGGGTTGTCAGGGCTGTTGCTCGGACTCGTTGCTCCACTCCCCCATCACCTTATCAATGTAGGCTGACAGCAAGAATATAGTGTCCCATACCACCATAATCTGCTCAGAGTAAGGTGCTCACTGGTCATTACGGGGAGGTTTGTTGCCCCAGCGTAGGCTGACAGCTCAACCACGGTGTCCCATACTACCATGCCCGGCTCATGAGTCTTAGGGGATCGAGGTACCAAGGTTAGAGGGGCTTTCCAATGGTAAGTTTAGTATCCTAGGTTCAAGCAGTTATGATGAATACAAGGAGAATATACAATGGTCAGTCGGTTTACTTGATGAGTCCGACTAGCACGAGCGCACGTTGAATCGACCGACATGAAGTGCACAAGCACTTCGTGTGGCCTAACCACTGCCGACGACTCTAGTACGATTCGGGTTCGTCATACACATCCTTCGTGGCAAATAGAATCCAACCACGAATTCTAAACTGTTACTGACTGCCTGGACTAGAGTATAGCCCCAAGCACTTGAAATCTACATCAGTGATCATGTGAGAATGACAGAAATGAAACAAAATTAATCCAAGCATAATAACAACATGTTATAACATACAACATAAGCAAATTAAACAAACACAAGCATTTCATACATATAAGGAAATCAATTCATATAGCGAACATGGTGGAAATCATATACATCATCATATTAATTAAGAATTCAATCTCAAAACTAATCTACAGCAACATTTGCTCAATACTTACTAATACATACATTTATACAAACACTTAGACTACTCAACTCCAACGTACTTGACGTATGTTGATTTCAGCATATAATATGACAGATCCTTATATCAAGGAGTTTTCTAATATGCAACAATCATGTTTTTACATTCAAAACATATAGCAGGCATAAATCATATTGATTTAGGCATTTCAACAAACACTTAGACTACACATATTAGTCTACATAGTATATGTCGGCCAATATGTGCATTAGGGCGAATCTCTTCGCCAAACAGATCATACACGTATAACTAGTATTGGTACATGGTAAATACTCATGGCAATCATACCGAAAAAATACGTACGTATACAGTATTTCCTACAAATACCCAAAATACCCTAAATCTCATATTCTTCGTACATATTCGAATTAAAAAATAGACAGCATGTTCTACATGTCAAACAGCATCCTGATCAGAAATCTACCATTAAACGGCATTGAAAGATTTGAAAACAGGTAATCTAAGCGTCTAAAATTCGCACCTTTCACCATAGAAGCGTAACGAATCGAATAGAAACTCTACGCTTCGTCAACGCCTGTATGACGACCTATAGCACAAGATACATCAGCTACGTCGCTACTTGTATCGAAGGAATCCCTAAAACAGGTTAAGGTTAAGGTTTACTTACCTAGAACGAAGTTGGAATCATCGGAATAGCGATGTAGGTGGATGGCTTTGGCATTTGGAGCAGCAGGGAAGAATCCCGGGAGAAAGCTCCAACTTCTCCCTCACTTTCTCTCTTTTCTCTCCTCTCTCCTAGGGTTTTTTCCAAATTCCTATGGGTTAGAAAGCTAAGGGTTTAAGGCCCTTTTATAAGCCCAAACATAACCAAAATAGACTCCAAGTCAAGGTATACTTAGGTTATAGCCAAATCGGATCTTTCTCGGTCCAAAAGACCATTTCTGGAGGTCCCCTGACCAAATGCAGTCGAACTTAAGCTCATGGATATTGGATCCTGATCACATTAAGTTTTCAGTCCGGTAGTGTTCCCAGATCGCACATGAAGGACAAGTTTCAGTTTAGCGGTCACGGAGTGTAACATCCAGAAAATTGGGGGGTCGAGCAAAAACTCAACTCCCGAGTTCCAAAATGTTATTTATGCAACATAGATATGTATGATTGAATGTTGTCTGTGATAATGTATTAAACATGAGTGAGATTAAGCTAGAATAACATATCATACTCCAAAGACAGTTAAATTAACAAGCGGAAGACTGTGATAGTAGGTATAGCATATATAAACTGTTGTATGTCTCCAGAGTGTGAATATGTTACCAGGTTATATACATACATGTATACTTCAAAGTAAACAAAATGAATATACATGAGGACGCTAAAAATATAAAATGACAAGTGTCAATGTATCTAATCAACCTCCCTGTAATCCCGTCGATCAGAACACGCATAAAGGAGGGATCCTCCTCATCATCATCAAGTCCAGCTCCGCCTCACAGGCCGCGCCATCATCTGCAATCACAAAAGGGTCTGGTGGGTGTCCAGGAACACCGTCCCGTAACGTGGGAGTGAGTAGCTAACTCAGTGGAATAATAGAGCAAAGATTAACATGTTCTCAAATCAATCATGCGATAATAGTAAAGCAGTAAATCAAACAATCCTAAAACTGTTGTTAATGCAATATGACATGACGTGATGTATGCCCTCACCGACGATCTCCCTCATACGGCAACATCTTACGACCGCGGCATACCACACTACCTAGAGTGCTCCACATCTTCCAGGCACATGCAATGCTATGGTGATATGATTTCTGAGTTGTTATTAGTCCATTCAAACAGCAGGATTGGAAAACTAAGGTACTTCCCTTATATCAATCCCAACACAGATCCTGTCTAGGGTTGTCACTCCTAGTAATCTCATACGATGTATATTTCGTAGGTCGCTGCAAGGGCTGTCAGGGCTGTTGCACGCACTCGTTGCTCCGCTCCCCCATCACCTTATCAATACAGGCCTACTGTACTCTACTGCTACTGAAGAGTCGTCGCCTCCCGTAGACTCAGAATACGCTCGCGGTCACTACAAAGGACTCGTCGCCTGATCAGTGTAGGCCGACAGCAAGAATATAGTGTCCCATACCACCATAATCTGCTCACGAGACTAGGTGCTCACTGGTCACTACGGGGAGGTTTGTGGCTCCAGCGTAGGCCGACAGCTCGACCACGGTGTCCCATACCACCATGCCTGGCTCATGAGTCTTCGTGGATCAAGGTACCATGGTTAACAGGGTTTACAATGGTAAGTTCAGTACCCTAGGTTCAAGCAGTTATGACTCATGCAGGGTGAACATATAATGGCCAGTCGGGTTACTTGACGGGCTCGACTAGCGCGATCGCATCTCAAGTTGACGACATGAAGTGCGTAAAACACTTCGTGTGGCCTAACCACTGCCGCCAACTCCAGAACACGGCCCGCGTTCATCGACGCGTCGTTCATGGCGAAGATAAGCTAACCACGAATTCACTCGGTTACCGACTGCCTGGACTAAGCATAGTCCCAAACAATTAAGGAATCACATCAGCAAATCATATGAGAGTATTGGAATTGAAATACAACCATGTGAGCATGTTAACACATGTTATAACATAGAACTTAAGTAAATCATCAAGTACATGCATTTCATACATACAATGAAACCATGCATATAACTAACTTGTAGGAAATCATTCACATCAGCATATTAATTGAGAAACCAATCTCAAACTAATCTATAACATCATTTAATTCAATACATACTAATACAAGCATTTATACAAACACTTACACTACACACTTAAGTCTACATATAGTATGTCGACCCGAAGTGCGCATTTAGGCGAATCTCTTCGCCAAACTAATTATGCACGCATTCCTAATATCCTAATGCGACGAGAAGCCATGTCAATCACATCAGCAAAATATGCATGAAAACAGTACTTCCTACAAATGACTAAAATGCCATAAATCTCATATTCTTCGTTGGTTTACGAAACAGGAAACGGACAGTATGTTGTACATGTCAAACGGCGTTGCCGTCGAGAATCTACTATTAAACGACATTGAAAGCTTTGGAAACAGTCAATCAAAGCGTCTAAAATCCGCACCTTTTCCTTTTTAGATGTGTGAATTCGAACGGAGCGTATACGCTTCGTCTACGGCGAATAGACAACCTCATTTACAAGATCCATAAGCTAACATGCTATGGAAATGGAGGAACACTAAATCAGCAACTATTTAGGGCACTTTCTTACCTAGAAAAGTGGAGAAATCACTGGCAACGTGATTGAGTTGCGTGGCTTAGGCACTTGCAATGGGTAGCACAAGCGGCAAGGAATTCTCCTCCAATCTCTCTCACAAACTCTCACCTTTTCTCTCTCCCAATCTAGGGTTTTTCTCAAATTCGGATGGGAGAGAGGAGTGAGGGTTTCAACCCCTTTTATAGCCTAAAACATGCCCAAAATAGGCTTGGGAACAATGTTTACTTGGTGCCTAACCAAATCGGGATTGTTTCGGTCCAAAAGAGTATTTTTGGAGGTCCCCTGGCCAAATGCGGTCGGACTTAAGCTCATGCATACTGGATCTAGCACACTCCAGTTTTCAGACCAGTAGGGTTCCCAGATCGCACATGGCGGTCCAGTTTCAGTTCAACGGTCATCGCACCAAGATCAAGTCTATAAGTCTCATGATATGAAATAGAAATTTTTCCTGATCCAAGGGTATAATTTGGTTGAAATCTGACGGTCAGAACGCTTAATACTGATGCGTCAAATCGTGTGCCAGATTTGAATTTAAAATTTCATTTCTAACCCTATTCTCACTCTCTTCACTCCAGGCTCAATGAAATAGCCTCTGAATGTCAGTTGGACTTGATTTTCGAAACAATTGTCAAGCCCAGCTAAGCGGTCATAACGGTCTAAGATTGTAGGTATCGGACTTCCGACGCGCGGTATAGATCCAATACAAAGTTTCAAAGAGGTCTAAAGAATAAACCGGCTTAGAGTTTGATCCAAGGTTATAGAGTGTTATAGGGTCATTGGTTTCACTCACTTTGGATCTTGTAGAACGTATTTAAAGTGGTCCAAGTTAATTCTACTGAGTATTCAGTTTGGTACTCAACCAAATTCTACCCTAATTATGGCAGAATACGGTCCTAGGGCCATTCTATCCCCCATTTTTGGAACTTCTAGGTATCACATTATTTTTATTATTTTTTTAGGGGTTCATCATCAAGTTTACCCTAACTCCTCCAAATTTCATAAGATTTCGAATTGTAGAAAAATTCTAAAAATTCCAGAAGCAGCAGCTGTCCAACAAGTGATTATCGGACAGTTGCTCACAATGACCTAATTTAAACTATATTAAATATTTTATTATATTTTTCACATATTTTTATATAAAACTAAACTCATTTATCTTCA
This sequence comes from Magnolia kwangsiensis, assembly GCA_037074715.1. NCBI lineage: Eukaryota > Viridiplantae > Streptophyta > Magnoliopsida > Magnoliales > Magnoliaceae > Magnolia > Magnolia kwangsiensis. Next base: position 84,947,275 of record CM073572.1, on the reverse strand, counting down.
ATCTAGTTTTTGAATCACCTAAATCGGAGTTATAACGAAGGAGATATGATTTTTCAAAATTTGAAGAAATGCGTAGGAAAAAAGGTACAGAAACTCGTTGTACGGACGAGTTCGGCGATGCATCGCCAAACCGGCGATGGCATCGCCGACCACTAACCTGTTTGGGGTGATTTCTCCATCTGATATTTAAAATTGGTGTATTTTAGAACCTGGGATGAGTTATTTGACATGTAATATATGATTTTGGGGTAGGAGAAGCTGATCTATCCAATTAGTCTACTTATTTAGTGAGACTTCAAAAGGTTAATGGCTAAAAACCCTTTTCATTTATTTATTTACTATTCATAGTACTTTTTAGCTTAAGTATTGATCAACATCACCTAAACTTTAAGATTTGTGTCTAATGTGAGAGCTCTTAGAAAATTTTGAAGGATAAAGTAGTAAAAGGTGAGATTTTCGAAGGAAATAGGGATTTGAGACTTTTGGATTGAGTTTTGAGAAGTTAATCAAGTGTTAGGATAGACTCATTACCTAAGGACGTCTAATCCCAGGTTGGCAAAAATCCGGGGTGTTACACGGAGACTCAATTAGGGATTCCAAGTACACTGACCTGAGTGGGAAATTTTCCCTGATCCGAGGGTGTATTTGGGTCAGATTTCGAAGGTCAGAATGCTTAAAAAATGTCGCGCAAGCGACATGTGCCAGATTTATTTAAATTAAATTAATTTTCTAAATATTTTTCTTTTCTCACTCTCTTCACTCCGGACTCAATAAAATGGTCTCAGGATATCGGTTGTGCTTGATTTTTGAAATGATTGTCAAGTCTAACTAGGCGGTCGTAATTGTCTAAGATTATCACTATCGGACTCTCAACGCGTGGTCTAGATCCAATACAAAGTTTCAAAGGGTTCCTGAGTGAAAATAGGTTTAGAGTTTGATCCTAAGTTTTAGGATAACGCAGCGTCAATGATTCTATAGGTTTTGGGTCTTACAGATCGTATTTAAAGTGGTTGGTGCTAATTTTGTAGAAAATCTAGTGTAGCGCTGGCTAATTCACGTTAAATTTCTAAAGAATTAGGTTCTAAATGATTTCTCTGGCTTTGGAATCAAATTTTGACAAGCTACCAAGGTGCTATGGTTGACCCATTGCCTAAGGACGTTTAACCCCACGTTGGCAAAAATTCAGGGTGTTACAGTATCACAGGCTATGGGGTCCATCACAAGGGACTTTTATCCAAACTAGTCCCATATCTAAATTTGGATAGTCAGACTCAATGTGGTAAAATCCTGATCTCAGGTTAGTCGCGCACCCAACCAAAATCCTGACCATGCGAAGGTACACGTAACAAATAGTTATGCACCACCAACCTAAGTGGATAGTGAATGAATGAATATGCAATTCCTGATCACTAAGTCCACATATCAGTATGATTACTCTCTGGAAAATCATCGGGGTCTATTACACTCTAAACCAGGTTGTCGCCCCATCGTGCGTAATAAGATAAGTGAAAGAGATCTCATTATCTACCTGCCAATATCATGCCCGGCTCGTTGTTAGCAGACCCATTCCATTGGTTGGTCAACTCAGCCTAGCATTACCCCCTCCTTTAGGGCAAGTAAGGCCATACCCCCTTCCAAACGACCATGACATAATTGGAGACGCGGCTTAACAATATACGGTGTCACGCCCCAAACTCAGAAACTGGGCTCACAGAATTCCTGATCGCCGAATCCGGCGCCGACAGCCTCCGTAGAACCCCATTCTCGGCTCCTAGCTCCCATTCGTAAGGTTTCGATCCTGGGATGCTACGAGGAGAATTTTCAATGTTAGTTTGATTCGTAATAAGCATAACCAAAGGCATAACCCACAAACAACAACCAAGAACTCCATTACATTTCCACTATGATCAAAAACTTTACAAGTACAATGAGCATAAAGGAAAATACAATGGTAAATAACAAAAACTCCAAAATGATCAGCAACGTGCTCCTGCCTCAGCGCTGCTGCGATCCAACGTCACCTGCACGCAACGGTCGTACATAAGCTTACAGAAAGCTTAGAGGGTGGTGAAAGTGTGTGCGCAAGGTAGTAATATGAACATGCAATGACAGATTATTGCAGAATATGCAGATGGAACCATAATATCATGAGCCGTACCAAGGCTTATGCGATGCAAGACATGAATGGTATCGACCACCCCAAGGCCATGCAATGTGCAATGCAACTCAAGCATACAGATCCTCATCTATGTCCATACATCAATACGGCTCAAATATGGGATATCACCGGGGTCTAGTATACTCTAAACCAGATTGCCGCCACATCACGCGTAATAAGGTAAGTGGAAGAGACCTCACTATCCGTCTGCTAATATCGGGCGCGACTTGTCGATAGCGAACCCATTCCTCGAGCTGGTCAAACTCAGCCTAGCATTGCCCCCTACACTCGGGCGGGTAAGGCCGCACCCCCTTCTAACCGACCACGACACAGTGGAGAGCTTAACCGTCTGGTAATTAGCATTCAACGCTCATCTACCCACTCGGTCTAGACGTTGGAGCAACCTCTTGGTACCATAAGGGTTTAGGGACTTTCACCCAGGGATATCTATAGTATCCCATGTAGAACAAGATTTTCGATATCCAATCCTGCCAACCACGATGCGTCTGTGGAGGCTATGGTCCTGATGTCGTTAGGGCGTTTAATAAACATGTCACACAAATGCGAAATGCATGATTCACGCTATCCAGTCATGCAACAAATCTAGCACATATCGTGCGCTCATGTAGGGCAACTCCGCCTAACCGGGAGCCCATAAACAACCTGCCCGAAGGCATATACTATGATCAGTCAATCCCCATATAAGGCATACATATGATGCGTATAATCATGAGTCATGAAACTATATTAACATGTAAATGAGTGATGAACCATCCTTACAACGCAGATGGGCCTGAACGGTCGAAATACAAAAAGTACGGCCTAGTAATGGGCTCTAAGGAGAGTCGTAATGTGGACATCCAACCAACATTACACTCGCAATGTGGACGTCAAACCAACATTGCTCCCAAGGCACGATCTTCTTAAACTTCGCTACGTAATCGGTATGGGATTACACATTGCAATGGACCTTAAGTTCACCCCATTGGGCTTTTCATATATATATCAAATGGCCATATCCTATGGGCCTTTTATTCATCAGATGGGCCACATAAATGGGCCACACCAATGGGTCATATGTGCATTGCAATGGGTCAAACCCGTGGGCCTAGGATTGCATCAAATGAGCTTAGTCTCATGCGTCTAACATGTGACCAATGGGCCACACCAATTGAGTCCCACATGTAGATCAAGTGGGCCTCAACCCATAGACCTAACATGAGTTCAATGGGCCTAAACCCCTAGGCCTTGATCAAATAAAATGGGCCTAACTCATGGGTCTCAAATAAGTCCAGTGGGCCTAATCCCATTGAACCTTTTTATAATCAAATGGGTTCACTCCCATGGGCTTTAAATTTCAACAAAAAGGGTCCAATTACATGGGCCTTGAAGTACATCAAATGGGCCTAGTCCCATGGACTTGCAACACATCGAATGGGCCTAAGTTCTAAGGCCTTAAATGAATCAAATGGGCCCAGCCCATAAGCATTTCATAAATCAAATGGGCCTAGCCCATAGGCCTTTTATAATTTAAATGGGCCTAACCCATAGGCCTAAAATGATCTTTTCAAGTGGATGGACGGTCTGGATGCATCGCCTGTGACAATGGTGGGGCCCACATGAAGGCGTACAATCGTGTATATTATATAATATAATATATATATATATACACACACGCGGCTGGGGTGGGCCCCACCGTCCAGTGGGGACGGTCTAGATACAACACAAATCACAGTGGGCGTCACCGGTGTGAATAAAATACATAAATCACTGTGGGTTTCACGTATGTGGCCCGCCTTGATGTTTATTTGAAATCCAACCCGTTCATAAGGTCACTCTGACCTGGATGAAGGGAAAACATAAATTTCAGCTTGATCCAATACTTCTGTGGGCCCCAAAGAGGATTCCAATGGTAGACATCCAAGTCCACTGTTTCACATGGTGTGGGCCACCTGAGTTTTGGATCGATCTCATTTTTGGAGGGGGCCCCACCACTGGGGTGGCCCACCTAGTGAACCGGTTGGATGGAAAACAAACATTACTGTGGGGCCCACGGATGGAGCCGTGGGTCCCTAGCTGGACACCACCCGCCAGCCTGGATGGCTGCACGCAGCAGCGTGCAGCGCTGCCACCCGCCTAACGCCAAAAACCAGAGGCTCTGCCTCTTCTCAATTTTGGGAAAAACCTGTTTTCCCAGGGTTTTTCTAGTGTGGGGTCCGCTTTAATGAAATCTGCCCCGACCATTGCGTTCAGTGGCTCGAGGCCGACTAAATGAGTCTAAAGTTTGAATTTTTTTGATGCTTGGAAGTGAAATAAAATAAGAATTAGTGTTTGAATGGTGGGAATGCAATATTTGGCGCTATGGCCCACCAGGTGATTGGATCAGCTCCAAACTTCTACCCAACGGCTAAAATACCATGGGTAAGAGGATGGACGGCTTGGATTGAACATAAACATCAGGGTGGGGCCTATGCAAGGGGACCACCCAAGTCCCTTCCTTTTTCTTTCTTCCTTTTTCTCCTTTCTGTTGAAACGTCCAGCGTCCTAAACGCTGGACGGTCTTTTATTATTATTTTTTTGAGTGTGGGCCCTGATGGAGTGGGCCACCACTGATGGGTGCCATGGGTTCAACGTCCAAGGTGGGTCCCACTTGAATAAAAATTACATCAAGGTGGGATCCATTCAAGTGGGCCACACAATCCTAAGAAAAATAAAATAAAATAAAATAAAATAAAATAAAAGAAATAAAAGAGAGAGAGAGAGACATGGAGAGTGGGACACGGCTTGTGATGGAGGGACCCCGACATTATGGGCCCTCCCTTACATGAAATCATACATCAAGTGGGCCTTAAAGCATGTGGGACCACCGAAATTTAAAATCAACGGTGGGGATCCTTTCCCCACCAACATGGACGGTCTAGATGACCTTTGAAGAGAAAATAAACCTCATGATGGGGTCTATGGAGAATGGCCCCATCATGGAATGATCATGATGATCCAAGTGGTCCATCGACCACATTTTAGGGTCCCAAGTGAGATCCATACCATTGATCGGTGGGCCTCACTTGGTCCACCATAAAAATAAGTAAAACTACCCTATAGAGGCACCCACCGTCCTATCTTCTCGCTCCTAGGGGTTCCTTGGCACCTTAGCTTCAACTTCAATGGTTAAGATGAAGAATGGAGGGTTGAGATGGGAGATTTTAGGGTAGGAAGGTGGGCCACTTGGAGCTTAGGAGCTCTTGCAAAATTCCATACGTATGGAGCTCCTTTGCTTGGAGTTTTGCAAATGAGAAAGAGAGAAAGAGAGAGAGTGATGTAAGGGAGAGAGAGAGAGAGAGTGATGGATGGATGGGTGAGTGATGGTTGTGTAAGAAAAGCTTGACTTTTGAGGCTTTTGTGTAAGAGAGGTATGGGTGATGAAGACTTTTGTGGCTTTTTGTGTAAGAGAGGTATGGGTTTGGGAGACTTTTGTGGTTGCTTGGGAAAATAGAATAAAGTGATGTGTACTTGACATGTGATGGATTGATGGGTGATTGATTGATGGGATTGATGTGATTGATGTGACACATCGTAGAGATTCTCTTGGGTTTCGCAACGCGCGGCGTTTTCTCGCACCGGACGTTGGCCCACATCTCTTGATCAGGGTATCGCCTCGGCGCGCGAGTCGCGGTATCGGAACCGCGGCGACGGCGCGGTCGCTATGGTATTGGTCTCGGGTTGAGTCGACTCGGGTTATCGGTACATGAATCAGTGTAGCGCATCGATATTGTTTAAGGTTCGAAGGTTGCCGGAATTCGACCGGTAAGATCGCGGAAGTCTATGGAAAGGTACGGACCAAGATACGAGTCTTACATATGGCCCTCATGCGCTCATGCATCCACTTGGTCTAGACGTTGGACCAATTTCTCGAACCAAGAGGGTTTAGAGACTTTCATCCAGGGATATCTATAGCACCCCTGTAGAACAGATTTCTATTGTCACTTCTGACCATCCACGAAATACATGTGGAGGCTACGACCCTGATGTCGCTAGGGCGTACAGTGGTCATGTCACACAAATACAAGATGCATGAGTCACACGGTCTAATCATGCATCAATCCTACACATACCGTACACTCATGTGGGGCAACTCTGCCTTTTATGGAGCCCCATGAACAACCTGCCCTATGGCATATGCAATGGTCAATCACATCTCATAACAAACATGCTAATGATGCGTATGGGCATGTATTGTGATGTTATGCTGTTACATACTCATGATCGGTATTAATAACCGACCTCAATAATTGACATCGACATTCGACCTCGACAATGTGGACATTTAACTAACATTGTCCCCAAAGGGTGGCCCTCATAGAGCCTAACATATAGTGGACCCATGGCCTCACAAAAGGGCCAAATATACAACACCATGGGTCTTACTCAAGAGCTTAACACACATCACGATGGGCATTTCACATGGGCCTAACATACATTGCGATGAGCTACATCGCCTGACCCACATCACAATGGGCCTCATCACATAGGCCTCATATGCATCACATTGAGCCTTAAACAAGAGCTGAATACACATCACAACGGTCCTCAAATACGGGCCGCATATGCATCAGATTGGACCTCAAACACGGGTCGAATGCACATCACGTAGGCCAAATGCACATCACAATGGGCCTTAACTACAAGTCGCATATACATTATATAGGTCTCGACAATTAGCCTCGATAATTAAAATCGACCTCAACAATCGAAATCAACCTCAACAATCGGAATTGACACTCGGAATCGGCCTAGATACTCATCCTCGACAATCGAAATTAGTCTCGATACTCGGCCTCGACAATCGAAATCGACATATACAATCGGCCTCGACAATCGGAATCAACCTCGATACTTGGCCTCGACAATCGGAATCGACCGATAATTAGAATCTATAAATCTATCACGTCAATCGAAATCGATAATCAGTCACATCGATCGGAATCGATCAATAATCAGAATCGACAAATCGGTCAAGTCAATCAGAATCGACAATCAACCACGACAATCAGGATCAATCGATAATTAGAATCTATAATTCAGTCATGTCAATCAGAATCGACAATCAGTGAGACAATCGTAATCGATTGATAATCAGAATCGGCAAATCGGTCATGTCAATCAGAATCGGCAATCGGCCACAACAATCGGGATCGATCGATAATCAGAATCGGTAATTCGGTCATGTAAATCGAAATCAGCAATTGGTCACGACACTCGAGATCGATCGATAATCAAAATTGGTAAATCGGTCATGTCAATCGGAATCGGCAATTAGTCACGACAATCAAAATTAATTGATAATCATAATTGGCAAATCAGTCATGTCAATCGGAATCGGCAATCGGCCATAACAATTAGGATTGTTCGATAATTAGAATCAGTAATTCGGTCATGTCAATCGGAATCAGGAATTAGTCACTACACTCGGGATCGATCGATAATCAAAATCGACAAATCAGTCATGTCAATCATAATCGACAATCGGTCACGATAATCAGCCTCGATCTCTAATCGATAATCGACAAATCGGTTATGTCAATCGAAATCGGTCGATAATCAGCCTCGGTAATCAGAATCGTAAGAATGGGCACAATGTGGACATTCAACCATCATTGTCCATCAATGTGGACATTTAACCAACATTGTTCCTAAGGAGTGGCCTACATATAGATCCAAAACATATAATGAGCTCATGGCCTCACATAAGGGCCATATACACATCAAGTAGGCCGCATCGCATGGGCCTTGAATACATCTCAATGGGTCTCGCTCATGGGCCTCGATACAACACATTAGGCCTTGCCCACGGGCCTCGAATACATCATATTGGGCCTCGCCCACGGTCCTCGAATACAATAAGTGGGTTGCATCAATGGGCCGCACGAATGGGCCTCATAGACATCAAGTGGGCTGCATCAACAAGCTACACTAATGGGCCTTATACACATTAAGTGGGTTGTGCCAATGGGCTGTACTAATGGGCCTCATACATATCAGGTGGGCCCTTCTCATGGGCCTCAGATTCAAGCAGGTGGGCTCCATCATATGGGCCTCAAATACATAATAAGTGGGGTCCATGGGTTGGACGGTACTGATAAAACACTCACATCATGCGGGGGCCACGTGGATTGGTGGTGTGAATATACAACACGTCTCAAGATGGACCTCATGCAGATGAAGGAGTCCGCCACCATCCCAACCTGAGGGATGGTGTGAATAAACAATACATCAAGGTGGCTCCACATATCAGAAAACAGATGGAAAACATGAATATACAATGCATACAGGAGGTGGGGTCCAGCAGTTTGGACGATCGTGATACAACACATACATCAGGTGCATCCCACCATCTGGACAGATACATCATAGTAAGCCCTGCACATCACCGTCCAGTCTAAATGGACGGTGAGAATAGAATACATACATCAAGGTTGGGACCCACCATCCATGGTCTGGATAGTGGATCAGCACATCATCAAGGTGGTCCCCACCCTCACACGTACAGGGTGGGTCCCACAGAAATTGCTGTCATCAATCATAGTAGCTGCTGTAACAGGTACACGAGCAACCATATCTATCCCAGGTCCCACGTTTAGGGTGGGTCCCACCATCCAAGGTCTGGATAGTGCGGGTGCATCACACGTGTAGGGCCCCACACAATGGACTGATGGTGTGGATAATCACAAACATCGTGGTGGGACATGTCAGCATGGTTCAGATAGTCTAGCACTGTCTAGATTGTCTAGACGGTGTGAATGGAGCAAATACATCACAGTGGACACCACCTCTGGGTGGTACACATTCATCAGGGTGGAATCCATGTGCTGGACAGCATGGTAATACAACACATACTTCATGGTGGGTCCCCACAGCCTGGACCGTCCATTAAAATGGACAAACGACATAGATTCAGAACATGTACACACCGTCCAGACCGCTGGACGGTATACATATACAATACATATATTGAGTGCAGGCCCCAGTTCACGGATGGTGTGAATAAGACATACATCAATGGGTCCCACCAGATGAACGGTCTAAATATAAAATAGACCTCATAATCAGATCCAGAGAGCTCCTGGCGTCATTCCAGCAGCTGCATGCTGCTGGGGTCCACATTATTGTCCTGATGATGGACGACTGAGATGGAACGCCTACATTACGGTGGGATCCATAGATGGATGGTGTGGACATAAGATACATCATGCGGGACCCACATGGGTGCTGACGTCAATACAGTAGCTATATAGCTGCTGTAAACGTACACAACCAATCCTCATCCACAGACGTGGGTCCCATGTGTGAGTGGCCCATCATTAAAATATAAAATATTAAATTATAATATAATGCATATCATATACATATATATAATATTATTTATATTTCTCATAAATCTAGCATCCATGAGTGTTGGACAGCTGGGATGTACAATACATCCGGGTGGATGGTGTTGATAGAAGACCCATCACGGTAACCCATGGTCCAGAGACATGTGGTTTAGATATACCACATACCTTATGATTGGATGCACAGAACTTGCTACGTCCAGCATCTACTGTGTACAGCGTGGGACCCACCGTCCTTGCTTGGATGGTGTGGATCCAATACATCATCAAGATGGGCCACACGTGTGGCTTGCTGCTTTGGAAAAAGTTGATATTTGTTTTTCCCCTTTAATGGTCCAGCAACAGCGTCTGCTGGAAGTCCAATACTTGGAAGGTTAGGCTCAGATCAGGTGGGCCCGTGATCTGGCCAAACAAGATGGACGATGTATATGTAGTACATACATCAATTGGGCCCCACATACCCTGGTGACGTCATAGCAATGGGTCCTACGAAGCTTGATGGTTTCAATACAGCAGCTATATGACTGGTATGAGGTACCCAGCTAGTCCATTTTCAGGGTGGGGTTCCATATGATGTGGCCCTACTAGCTTGAATCAAGGTGATATTTATAATTTCCCTACATCAGGGTCTGTCCAAGCCGGCAGCAAGCGTGGGCCCTCAATTCATAAAAATTAATAAGTAAAAGCACCCACCTTAAGATCTCTTCTTCCTTCTTCCACCAATGCGTTGTAAAGCTTCAAGGGAACAAGATTCAACGGTTGAGATCAATCTTAGATTTGGGATTGGGTGATAGGAAGGTGGGCCACACATGGCTTCTCCATAGAAGCCATGGACGATTCTTCTCTTGAGGTTACTTGGGAGAATGAGAGAGAGAGATGATGGGAGAGAGGGATGGTGAGTGATGGGTAGGTGTACTTGGTTATAAGAGAGTGTTGACTTTAGGAGAGGGGTGGTTGTACTTGGGAATGGAGTGTGAGGTGATGGGAGTACTTTGATTGATTGATGGATTGATGTGACATTTCGTAGAGATTCTCTCAAAATTGTAATGTGCGGTATTTTTCTAGAACTGGACGTGGGCCCATGTCTCCTGGCTCGGGGATCGCCTCGCCGCATGAGACGCGGCGTTAGAATCACAGCGACGGCGCGGTCGCTAGAGTACAAGTCTCGGGTTGAGCCGAATCTTAAATATGGGATACGAACCAAGATCGTGCATAAATCTTAATAATGAATCGTAGGTCGCCAAAATTTGATCAGAAGGACAGCGGAAGCCTAAAAAACGGTACAGTATAAGATACGGGTCTTACACCAACAAAGTGAGATTTTTCTGGCTTAACCTCAAATAAAACCAAAATGAAAGGAATTTACAATAAATGTAAAATACCTGAATTTCTCCTTTTGTTGTAGCTGTGTAGAACCAATTGAAGTAGAAGATCGAATGTAGAAGTTCCAAGTCCAATACTCACTTTATAACGGTTTTAGGTTCTAATTTATTTTAAATTAAACCAGTTGGGCTAGCTATATTTAACTTTGATTCCAAGAAGAAGGACTATCACAATTCCTCTTTTCAATTAAGATTGGAATGTAGAAACAAAATCAAAATAATAAAGCTAATAAAAGAGAATATAAATTATGTACAAAGTAGCTTAAAATGAACACAAACTTATCTCAAAGTGATCCCTTGATATTTCTTAAATTTTTATCTAAAACTCTGAAATTCGTGCTCTATTTATAGTTACAGAAACTGCACCTTCGACTGGTCTTGAGGATATTATGACTGGTCGTAGGAGAATGGATTTTTAAATTTTTTTAGCGCGATCGGTTAAAACTGTTCTACGACTGGTCATAGGGTGTCTATGACTGGTCATAGCATTCCTGCGACTGGTTGTAGGACCCAGAGTTAGGTTGCTGGACTTTGAATCATAGAACTAAGACTGGTCGAAGGACGAGTTGACACTGTTCACATGACCGGTCGAACAGAGTCCAGGACTGGTCGTGGACAAATAGAAAATTCTAAAAAATTGTAACAAACTTATGACTGGTCTTGGAATCTCTTAGACTGGTTGAGACAGTGCTAGGACTAGTCGAACAAGGTTCAGGACTAGTCTTAGAATAGTCCAATTCCATGTAAAATGATTCAAATGAATTATGTATCCAAAGTGACCTATCCTAAGGACAATCTAAGGTCAATCTTACCTTGAAAGTGAGATATAAACTTCGAAACTTCATATCTACAGATGATAGATGACTTATGAAGATTGTGAAGCTTGAGATCTTTAAACATAATGTAACACTTGAAAAAAGAGATCTTCTAAAGCATGAATAATCATTCATCATATGTTGTACACTGACTTTGAGTCTTGAACAAGATCACTTCTACTATTGTAGCTTGTACTTGCATCCTTCTATAGTGGCTTGTACTCGCATTTCTTGAAGTAATTGAAGTAGTTATTCATTCTTGACTTAAAGCAAAGTGAGCAGAGAAGCAATGTCTTGAACATTTATAACAATGAGCTACACAAGACATATATTGAGGTTTTAACACTACAAAATTTGACAACCAAAGGAGCATAAAACCATAGCACTTACAGTCTCCCCCTTTGTCAAATTTGTGACAAAATACTCAATAATAATATAACCAATATGAATGTAAAGAATTATGCACAGGTTATAAAAGAAAATACCAGTTACAGCCTAGTTAAAGAATCATGCACCACTTGTCTTACACTAGATGCTTTAACTAGCACACCTCAAGATGAAGTAAGAAAAACACTTCACCTCCTTACTCCCCCTGAGGTACTCCCCCTGAGTAGCGTGCGCGTTCACACACACACACACACACACACATATATATATATAAATGCACTACTACTCAAAATCAATCCATAACCAAAACCATAGAAATTCTCCCCTTTTTTGTCACAATATGACAAATGAAGAAGAAAAATGAAAAATGATAATAAACAGGAGTAATCAAGGAAGCAAGATATAAGAAAATAAAGACCACACAGCATGAACTAGTTCAAACCAAAGTCAGTAAACTATAGTCAACAAACCAAATAAAGTTTACAACCCAACAAAAGTAAACTTAAGGTTATTATAAACCAAAGAATTAATCATTCAGTCAGATCCTGAAGAAGGAGCAAGTATAGAAGGATCAAGTTGATGCATGCCCTTATTTAAGCTCCTAAGATACTTACGCATATATTTGAACTGTAAGTCATGGGCAACATTCAATATTTTCTACTTTCACATTCATGTTTTCTACCTTTTCATCAAGTGCATGCAGATGCGCATCAAACTCAGATGGTTCATAATCAGGATTATTTATAGAATCAGACTCAATTTCATTAAAAATATCATCCGTGTTTATGTCATCAGGAGGAAGATCATCAGCTTCTTCTTCATTCCCAACTCTAGCTCCATCACCACCATCCACTTGGCCAAGAACCAATTCCAACTTCATTTTGTTTATATTTGAGTTGTTAAAAATAAGATTATGGATAGGAGCCTCTCTAACAGGCATAACAACCGACATATGAGAAGCTAAAACAGTCATAAGATAGGCAAGCGGTATATCAGTATGACCTTAATGAAGACGAAACTGAATGATGGAATGACATATTAAAGATGGAAGACAAACTTTAGTACCAGAGACGATAAAATGTAAAACACGAACCATAAATGAAGTTAACTTTGTTTTATTACCAGACCGCAGATACAAATTAGAAGTAAAAATTCTGTGGAGGACTGTGCATCTGGGTAACAAATACTTTAAGGAGAGAGCATTCCCTTTATGAGTCCATTGCACATTCATGTTACATAATGCTCTTGTAAGCTATCGTTTTTCTATTTCTGAGAGTTTTTCAGTTAGAACATGAATGAGGATGCCCTCATCATTAACAGGAATTTTCATAAGGTCAGATATTAGATGACGGTCTACATCAAAAGGGCCTTCTCTAGCATCTATTTTAAATGTTAAATTTTCAGCAGAAAAATCAGAGATGCATGCAAACATGGACTGTGCAATAAATTAGTATGCAGGCCCACCCCAATGTAAGATGTTACTCCATCCTACAGCTTAGAGGAGTGGAAAGATACTAAATGGAGCAATGTGGTTAAGATCAACAACTCTTTCAACAATAACCTTGCGCAAGCATAAATCTCGAACAAAAGAGGGATCATCTTCGAGTGACCGAAGGTGGTGCTGAGTTATTGGAGCTGATCTAGAGGATGATGGACCACGGGCTATTTTCTTCTTCCCTTTAGCATCCATTGGCAATAAGAAATACAAAGGACTAAGGAGATGCAACACATGAGAAATGTGTTTTCTCAAAATCAGAAATTTGAGAAGAAAACCCCAATTAGCCCAACAAAGCTTGAAATCAAGCACTCTAAAGAAAAGATTGAAGCAAATAGACTATGAATCTACAAGCAAGACTAAAAAAATGGACTAACCTTGACGAATCACACTGTAGGGTTCGACTAGTCGGGAGTCGGCTTGTTGGAAAGGGAGTTAGAAATGAGGAAGATGAGATTTTTTCCAAATGTTAAATGACCCAACGTGCTCCACAACCAGTTTTTGGCTGTCCTCGACCAATCGTACTAGGACCGGTCGAGTACACTCATGACTGGTCGAGTACCGACTAAAATATGTAATATTATCATAAAAAATTGAAATTTAAATAAATTCTCAAAAATATTTACATTATGATACAAACATGCATGATTAATCAGTTTAAATTACACATACCAAGATCAAATTTTAATTTATTAAACCTGGTTTTGTCGAGCGGTTTAGTGAAAATGTTAGCAAGTTGAGTCTCTATTGGAATGTATTCCCAAGATATTATTTTTTCTTTCACTAATTCATGAATATAATGATACCTAATGTCAATGTGCTTGGTACGTGAATGTTGGATTAGATTTTTTGAAATATTAATAGTACTGGAATTATCTCAATGTAAAGCCATTGAATCTTGTGTAATTCCATAATCACTTAACATACGTTTTATCCAAACAAGCTGAGTACATGCATTTCCAGCTACGAAGTATTCAACCTCAGCTGTAGAGAGTGATATAGAACTTTATTTCTTACCAAACCAAGAAACTAAATAATTTCTGATATAAAAGAAACCACCATTGGTTAATTTCCTAACATTGATATTTCTAGCCCAATCAACATCAGTGTACCCTGCCAATTGAACATTGATATCATATGGATACCAGAGACCCAAATTAACTGAACTTGCGACATATCGCATAATCTGCTTAAAAGCTGTTAAATGAGATTCTTTAGGATTAGACTAATATCTATCATAAATACCAACACTGAAAGAAATATCAGGTCTACTAGTAAATAAATAAAGTAAATTGGCAATCATGTTATGATATAACTTAGGATTAACAATTTCACTTATAGAGTCCTTTGAGAGTCTTAAGGTTGTACTCATGGGAGTATCAAAATTCTTACCATTTTCAAATCCGAACCTTTTAATCAAGTTCAGAGCATATTTGGTCTGAGAAATAAAAATTTTATTAGGCTGTTGTTTTACTTGCAACCCTAAGAAATAATTTAATTCCCCAACCATGCTCATTTCGAACTTAGATTTCATTAAATTTGCAAACTCTACAGTCATGTTAGTACAAGTTGATCCATAAACAATATCATCAACATAGATTTGAACAATTAAGATATCATCGTTGTGTTTCTTAACAAAAAGCGTCTTATCAACACTGCCCATTTGAAAATTATGATTGAGTAAAAACTTAGTCAATTTCTTGTACCATGCCTTAGGAGCTTGTTTTAGACCATAGAGAGCTTTTTTAAGACAATATACATGATCAGTAAACTTAGGGTCTTCAAACCCTGTAGGTTGTTCAACATATACTTCTTCATGTAAATCGCCATTCAAAAAGTCACTCTTTACATCCATTTGATAAATTTTAAACTTTCTAAAGTATGCAATGGATATAAAAAGTCTGATCGCTTCAAGATGAGCAACTAGTGCAAAGGTTTGATCATAATCAATGCC
Organism: Magnolia kwangsiensis; assembly: GCA_037074715.1. NCBI lineage: Eukaryota > Viridiplantae > Streptophyta > Magnoliopsida > Magnoliales > Magnoliaceae > Magnolia > Magnolia kwangsiensis. The sequence goes on along the minus strand of CM073572.1, from coordinate 84,931,696 downwards.
TTCAATTTGAGTGTATCCTTGTACAACCTGTTTTGCCTTGTTTCGAATTATATTACCAAGTTTATCAGACTTATTTTTAAAAATTCACTTTGTTTCGATAATATGTTTATCTTTAGGTCTAGGAACAAGATACTAGACATCATTTCGAACAAATTGATTAAGCTCTTCCTGCATAACAACTATCCAGTTTTCGTCAGAAAGAGCTTCTTTTACGTTTTCCAGTTCTATCTGTGATGTAAAACACACGTAATTACATATGTCTTCTAATTGTCTACGAGTGCGTACTCCTGTGAGTGGGTTTCTAAGAATCTGAGTGGTCAGATGATCTTTAACAGTCCTTAATTCAGAACTAGTTTAATTTGGTGAAGTATCTAGTTTGTCGATTAAAAGAAATTCATCATAGTCTGAACTTAGGGCAGGTGTATTCAAGTGATTATCTATGACCACATTTATAGATTCATGAATAACACCGGTCCTTTTATTTAGTACATGATATGCGTGACTATTTAAAGAGTATCCTAAAAAGATCCCTTCATCACTCTTAATATCAAACTTGTCCAAATTTTTTCGATCACGTAAAATATAGCACTTGCTGCCAAAAACTTGAAAGTATTTGACAGTAGGCTTCTTATCAAACCATAATTCATAAGCAGTTTTATTATTTGACTTACTTGTATAAACCTGATTAATAATATAGCAGGTGATATTCACTGCTTCACCCCAAAGATTTCTAGGGAGCTTCATACTATTTAACATTACGTTTCCCATTTCTTGAAGCACTCTATTTTTCCTTTCCACAATTTTATTTTGTTGTGGTGCTTTGGGTATAGAGAATTCATGTAATATCCCCTGATCGCTATAGAATTTCTCAAAATTGCTATTCTCAAATTCAAATCCATGATCGCTACGGATCTTACTGACTTGAGAACAATTTTCCGTTTAAATCCGTTTAAGAACTCTTTTTACTTCGTCAAGGGTTTCTGATTTATCCTTTAAGAAAGATACCCAAGTGAATCTAGTAAAATCATCCACAATTACCAAAATGTATTTCTTGTCACCTCGACTTTCCATCCTGGTAGGTCTTAAATGATCCATATGGAGAAGCTCGAGTGATCTTGATGTGGTAATGGAGTTCACTTTCTTGTGAGAGCTCCTTGATTGCTTGCCTATCTGGCATTCACCACATATTTTATCTACTTTCTGTAATTTAGGTAGACGTTTGATTAGTTTTCTTTTTCTCAATCTATATAAATTACGGTAGTATACATGTCCAAGGCGTTTATGCCACAAATCTGTCTCATTAGTATGGACCATGTAACACTTTTGATTAGTTGAGCTGGATTCACTAACTATATAGCACTTTTCAGAAGTTCTGCAACTAGTTAAGATTACTGAACCCTTATTATTTAAAATTTCACAACTTTGGTTAGAAAATTTTACGCTATAATTATTATCACATATTTGAGATATGCTTAACAGGTTGTGTTTTAAACCTTCAACATATAAAACACTTTTAAACAAAGGGAGGTTATAGAGTTGAACTGTGCCTTGGCCAATAATCTTACAATTGCAGCCATTGTCGAATGTGACTAAACCATCAGTCATGTTTTTGAGATTAGTGAAAAATCCTTTAACACCAGTCATATGCCTTGAACATCCACTGTCTAGGTACCACTTTGAATGGCTTGTAGCTTTGAATGCAGTGTGGGCAACCAAACAGGAAACCTTAGGAACCCATTTCATAACAGTTTTGGGTTTAGGAGTATAGTGAGTCTTCTTTTGATTGTAGTTCTTGTTAGAGTGACCCACTGAGTTAGATTTTAAGAACTCCTTAAGAAGATCAACTATTTTCTCAGCTAAAGGGTTTCGGTTTTGATGTTTATAATTGATATAATTGTTTTTCAGTTTTTGAAAATATTTAGTATTTTTAGAAAAATCTTGAATAGTACTTTTCCCTTTTGAGTTCAAAGTCTCTCCTTTTATAAACTTAGGAGGTGTATTCTTATGTTTAAGAGGAACATTTTTCTCGTAACCCAAACTGGATCGATCACCACATTTCCTTGATCCAAATAAAAGCTTTTCTAACTTTAGATCTCCTTGAGCATACTTCCATGTATCCTTTAAACTTAAAAGAGAAGAGACTTCAAGTTTAAAGTTTTCATTTTCAGATTTCAGATTTTCTATCTAGGAGGTTTTGAATTCCAAATCACATTTTCATTTTTCAAAATAATCTGAAAAATGGAATTTTTCTAAAACAAGGGATTCAAAATTTTCTTTAAGTTTTGAAAATTTATCTTTTTGAAGTTTAATTTTCACAGCAATTTTACAACTTTCCTTGTATAGGGCATTGTAAGCATCTTAAAGATCATCTTCATTTTCACATTCGCTGTTCTGATTTTCTTCACTTGTTGAATCATTATCTGAAAATGTGAATTTGGCTAGAGTCATAAGGGCTTTTACTTCATTACCTGACTCGGTTTCAGAATCTTCTAAATCATAACAAGCTTTAGAATCAGAGGATTTATCCCAAGTAGCCAACATACTCTTCTTTTTGGGTTTATCCTTTTTAGGACACTTGTTTGCTAAATACTCATATTCTTGGTAGTTGTAACATTGACTATCTTTTAAAGATTTTCAAGTCTTAGATTTAGACTTAGATCTTTTCTTATCATTAGCTTTTTGAAAATCAACCCTCTTTTTTGCTTTTGAAAATTTTGTAAAACTTTTTCATTAAAAGGGCCATATCGTCTTCAAAATTTTCTAAATCAGAATTGTTTTCTTGAGAAACATCTTTACAAGACTTAAGGGAAATATATTTTCCTTTCTGAGCTTTAAAATTTAACTTGTAGGTTTATAAAGACCTAACTAATTCTTCTACCCTCATAGTATCTGTATCACGAAGTTCCTAGATCGCAGTTACCTTAGAATTAAACCGTTCAGGAAGTGAGCGTAATATTTTTGCACACAATTTACTTTCTAGGATTTTATCTCCAAGACCCCACATAGAGTTCACAATGTCATTTAATCTAGTGTAGAAGTCCATAAACATTTCATTTTCATCCATACGTATTTCCTCAAATTTGGTTGTGAGGATTTGAACTTTATATTTCTTGACAATTGATGTACCCTCGTGTGTAATTTCTAAAATATCCCAAGCTTGCTTTATAGAATCACATGATATAATTCTTTTGAATTCATCCGGTGATAGTGTGCAAGTGATTGCATTTAGTGCTTTAACATTTGTACTACTCTCACTTTTCTGAAATGTGGTCCACGAGAAATAGGTGTTACTCTCTTTGATTTCGAACCTTCGATCCCAGTTACTTTAGTGGTAGGAGGGATCCATTCATTCACTATGGCTAGCCACACACTTTCATCCATGGATTTAAGGAAGATCCTCATCCTGGCTTTCGAATAGGCATAATTGGTGCCATCGAAAGGTGGAGGCTTAGTGACTGAAAGGCTATCAAAATTTGACATCTTAAATATAGCTTAGATCGATTAGCTCAGGAAATGAATCCAAATAAAAAGAATTAAAATGAGCTATTAGGCTCTAATACCACTTGAAATGGCCAGGCTATATGTCCTAGAGGGGGGTGAATAGGACAATGCCAAATTTAAAATAAAAACAGCGGAATAAAAGAAAGAGAGACAGCCAAATAAAAAAATTAATTCAAAATGCTGAATTAAAATGCAACCTCAAAATTCAAGTCTTGAGAGGTTGATACAAATGTTGTTCTAAGGACAACCTTATACCAAAAACTAGATTTTATGGTAGGACAACCTTATATCTAGAAAAATCTTCGTATCAAAAACTCAAACCAAAGAGGAAAAAATAAATAGTAAGGAATTGAAATAAATTACAAGAATTTAAATCTAAATTATTATAACATTCTCCATTGTGCTTGAAATGTAAATATTACAACATTCACATCCACACATACAACCCACAAGTCTGAATGATGAAAGATAGGAAATATAAATCACACATCCCCAAAACACAAGGAGTTATAGTGGTTCACCTGTGTGTACACCAACTGTTAAAAAATAGCCACATAGATTGCTACTCCACTCCTAATATCCTCACACAGGGGATATTAGCATTCACTATCAAAATAGGTTTTCACAAGTTCACCCAAAACCTTCACAATTGTCTTTTAGAAATGGCTTACACAATTCAAAAACCCTCACTTCTGAGTTTTCTGGCTCTCCTCAGATAACCAACAAATTGAGATTTTTCTGGTTTAACCTCAAATAAAACCAAAATGAATGAAATTTATAATAAATGTAAAATACTTGAATTTCCCCTTTTGTTGCAGCCCAGTAGAACCAATCGAAGTAGAAGATCGAATGTAAAAGTTCCAAGTCCAATACTCACTTTATAATGGTTCTAGGTTTGAATTGATTTTAAATTAAACTAGTTGGGCTACCTATATTTGATTTTGATTCCAAGAAGAAGGAATATCACAATTCCTCTTTTCAATTAAGATTGGAATGTAGAAATTAAATCAAAATAATAAAGCTAACAGAAGAGAATATAAATTATGCACAAAGTAACTTAAAATGAACACAAACTTATCTCAGAGTGATCCCTTAATATTTCTTGAATTTTTATCTAAAACTCTAAAATTCATGCTTTATTTATAGTTGCAGAAACCGCACCTTCGATTGGTCTTGAGGACACTACGACTGGTCGTAGGAGAACGAATTTTTAAATTTTTTAGCACGATCGGATAAAACCATTCCACGACTGGTCGTAAGGTGTCTACGACTGGTTGTAGGTCCTCTACGACTGGTAGTAACATTCCAACGATTGGTCGTAGGACCCAGAGTTAGGTTGATGGACTTTGAATTATAGAACTAGGACTTGTCGAAGGACGAGTCGACACTGTTCACATGACCGGTCGAACAGAGTCCAGGACTGGTCGTGGATGAACAGAAAATTCTAAAAAATTGTAATAAACTTAGGACTGGTCTTGAAATCTCTTGGACTGGTCAAGATAGTTTTAGGACAAGTCGAACAAGGTTCAGGACTGGTCTTAGAACAGTCCAATTCCATGTAAAATGATTCAAATGAATTATATATCCAAAGTGACCTATTCTAAGGACAATCTTACCTTAAAAGTGAAATAGGAACTTCGAGACTTCATATCTATAGATGATAGATGACTTATGAAGATTGTGAAGCTTGAGATCTTTGAACATAATGTAACACTTGAAAAAAGAGATCCTCTAAAACTTGAATAACCATTCATCTTGTGTTGTATACTGGCTTTGAGTCCTGAACAAGACCACTTCTACTGTTGTAGGCTGTACTTGCATTCTTCTGTAGTGGCTTGTACTCGTATTTCTTGAAGCAATTGAAGTAGTTCTTCATTCTTGACTTGAAGCAAATTGTGTGGAGAAGTAATGTCTTGAATATTTATAACAATGAGCTACACAAGACATAAATTGAGGTTTTGACACCACAAAATTTGACAACCAAAGGAGTATAAAATCATAGCACTTACAACCTACAACCTAAACTTAAACCTAAACTCAAAAACCTAAACCTAAACACGATCCCAAACCCGAGCCCAAACCCGAATTCATAAACCTATAACTCAAACGTAAACTTTATTCACTTAACTTAAACCTATAACACTAACCTAAACCTAAAACTAAACTTGATAACCTAATCGTAAGCCTGATCCCGAACCTGAACCCGAATCTGACTCCCTAAAACTAACACCTAAACCTGAACCTAAAACCTAAATCTACACCTACGCTTAAACCTAAACCTAAACCCGATCACGAGCCCACACCCTAACCCAAAGTCCTAAACCTAAACCAATTCTCAAAACCCTAAACCTAAACCTAAACCTAAACTTAATTCACTTAACTTAAATAGATAACCCTAATCCTAAACCAATAACCCTAACCTAAACCTAAACCAAAACTTAAAAACCTAATCATAAACCCTTTCCCGAACCCGAACACAATTTCGTGTACCTAAACCCTACACCTAAACCTAAACCTAAACATATTCTCAAATCCCTAAACCTAAACCTACACCTACACCTAAACCTAAACCTAAACCTAAACCTGATCTCGAACTCGAACCTGAACCCAAATTCTTAAAGCTAAACCTAAACCTATTCTCAAATCCCTAAACCTAAACCTAAACTTAAAACCTATACCTAAACTTAATTCACTTAACCTAATCCTACACCTAATCCTAAACCTATAACCCTTAGCTAAAGCTAAACATAAACTTAAAAATCTAATCCTAAACCCGATCCTGAACCCGAACCCAATTCTGAATTCCTAAACACAACACCTAAGCCTAAACATAAATCTATTCTCAAATCCCAAACCCTAAATCTACACCTGCACCTACACCTAAACTTGAAAACCTAAAGCTAAACATGATCCCTATCCCAAACTCAAATTGCTAAACCTAAACCTAAACCTATTCTCAAAACACTAAACCTAAACCTAAACCTATAACCTAAACCTAAACTTAATTCACCTAACTTAAACCTATAACCCTAATCCTAAATTTATAACCCTAACCTAAACCTATTCTCAAATCCCAAAACATAGACCTAAACCTAAACCTATAACCTAAACCTATACCTAAACCTAGACCCGATCATGAACACGAAGACAAGCCCAAATTCCTAAACTTAAACCAAAACCCATACTCAAAACCCTAAATCTAAACCTAAACCTAAACCTAAACCTAAACTTAATTCGCTTAACTTAAAACTATAACCCTAATCCTGAAGCTAAAACCCTAACTAAATCTAAACCTAAACTTGAAAACCTAATCCTAAACCCGATCTGGAGAATGAACCCGAATCTGAATACCTAAACCCTACACCTAAACCTAAACCTAAACATATTCTCAAATCCCTAAACCTAGACCTACACCTACACCTAAACTAAACCTAAACCTAAACCTAAACTCGAAAACCTAAACCTAAACCCAATGTCAAACTTGAACATGAACCCAAATTCCTATATCTAAACCTAAACCTATTCTCAAATCCCTAAACCTAAGCCTAAACTTAAACATAAACCAAAAGTTAATTCACTTAACTTAAACCTACACCTAATCCTAAACCTATAACCCCAACCTAAACCTAAACCCAAACTTGAAAACCTAATCCTAAACCTGATCCTGAGCCTGAACTTGAACCCGAACCCGAATCCAAATCCCTAAACCCTACACCTAAATCTCAACCTCAAGCTATTCTCAAATCCCTAAATCTAAACCTACTCCTAAACCTAAACCTATAACCTAAACTTAAACCTAAACCTAAACCTAAACATGATCCCAAACCCAAACCCAAACCTGAATTCCTAAACCTAAACCTAAACCTATAACCTAAACATAAACTTTATTCACTTAACTTAAACCTATAACCCTAACCTAAAACTAAATGTAAACTTGAAAACCTAATTATTAACTCGATCCTGAACCCGAACCCGAATCCAAATTCCTAAACCCAACACCTAAACTTGAACCTAAACCTATTCTCAAATCCCAAAACCTAAACCAACACCTATGCCTAAACCTAAACTTGAAAACATAAACCTAAACCTGATCCCGAACCCGAAATCGAACACGAATTCCTAAACCTAAACCAAAACCTATTGTTAAATACCTAAACCTAAACTTAATTCACTTCACCCAAACCTACACCTAAAACTAAACCTATAACCCTAACCTAAACCTAAACCAAAACTTGAAAACCTAATCCTAAACCCAATCCAGAACCCAAAACTGAACCTGAACTCGAATTTGAATTCCTAAACCCCACACCTATACCTAAACCTAAACCAATTCTCAAATCCCTAAATCTAAACCTATACATACACCTAAACCAAAACCTTTAACCTAAACCTAAACCTAAACTCAAAAACCTAAAACTAAGCCCGATCCTGAACCCGAATTCCTAAACCTAAACCTAAACCTATTCTCAAATCCCTAAACCTAAACCTAAACCTAAACTTAATTCGCTTAACTTAAACCTACAACCCTAATAGAAAGCCTATAACCCTAACCTAAACCTAAACCTAAACTTGAAAACCTAATCCTAAACCCGATCCCAAACCCAAACCCGAGTCCGAATCCCTATACCCTACACCTAAACCAAAACCTAAACCTATTCTCAAATTCCTAAACCTAAACCTACACCTACAACTAAACCTAAACCAAAACCTAAACATAAGCCCGAACTCGAACCCAAATTCCCAAACCTAAACCTCAACCTACACCTATAACTAAACCTAAACCAAAACCTAAACATAAGCCCGAACCCGAACCCAAATTCCCAAACCTAAACCTAAACCTATAACCTAAACCTAAACTTAATTCACCTAACCTAAACTTACACCTAATCCTAAACCTATAACCCAAACCAAAACCTAAACATAAATTGGAAAACATAATACTAAACCTGATCCCAAACCCTAACCAAAAATTAAACCTAAACCCAATCTTGAACTTGAAACCAAATACCTAAAGCTAAACCGTAACCTATTCTCAAATCCTTAAACCTAAACCTAAACCATTAACCTAAACCTAAACCTAAACCAAAAGTTAATTCACTTAACCTAAAACTACACCTAATCCTAAACCTATAACCCTAACCTAAACCAAAACTTGAAAACTTAATCCTAAACCTGATCCTGAACCCGAACCTAAACCCGAACCCAAATCCGAATCCCTAAACCGTACACCTAAACCTAAACCTAAAGCTAATCTCAAATCCCTAAACCTAAACCTACACCTTCACCTAAACCTAAATGTGAAAACCTAAACCTAAACCCTATCCCTAACACGAACACAAGCCCGAATTCCTAAAACTAAACCTATTCTGAAAGCCCTAGACCTAAACCTAAACCTAAACCTAAACTTAATTCACTTAACTTAAACCTATAACCCTAATCTTAAACCTATAACCCTAACCTAAACCTAAGCCTTGAAATGACATAGCTATATGTCCTAAGGGGGGGTGGGGGGGGGGGGGGGGGGGGGTGAATAGGACTATGCCAAATTTATGAATAATTACTGCGTAATCAAATAAAAATATACAACCAAATATATAAATTAAACTACAATGCTGAATTGAAAGGAACCCTCAAAATTCAAGTCTTGAGAGGTTGATACAAATGTTATTCTAAGGACAACCTTACACCAAAAACTAAGGGTTTATGGTAGGACAACCTTATTTCTAGAAAGGTCTTTGTATCAAGAACTCAAACTGAAGAGGAATAAATAAAAGAATGAATAAAATATAATCTCAAATATTGATTGTTCTAAGGACAACCATACACCATAAAAATGGCAGGGCAACCTTGCTAGAACAAATAAAGAAACTGAATCTCAAAGTAATAAAGGAATAGCAAGAAGTAATTCCCCACAATGTTTGAAATAAAATGATTACAAGATTCACATCGACATATACATCCCACAAATGAATAATCAAATATAGGAAATATAAATCATACAACCACAAAACATAAGGGATTATAGTGGTTCACCTATGTGTACACCAACTGTTAATAAACAGCCACACAGCTACTCCACTCATAATTTCCTCACACAGTGGATATTAGCGTTCACTATCAAAATAGGTTTTCACAGGTTCACCTAAAACCTTCACAATTATGTCTTTTTAAACTTGGGCTTACACAATCTAAAAACCCACTTTCTGAGTTTTTTGGCTCTCCTCAAATAACCACCATAATAAGTTTTATCTAACAAATCCCAAAATAAACCAAAAAGAATGTAAATTATAATAATATAAAATACTTAGATTTCTCCTCTTTGAAGCAACCCGGAAGAACCAATCGGAGTAGAAGTTCGAATACAAAATTTCAATATCCAATACTCACTTTAAAATAGTTATAGGTTCTAATTGATTTTAAATTAAACCACTTGGGCTGAGCTCTATTTGATTTTGATTCCAAGAAGAAGGAATACAACAATTCCTCTTTTCAAATAAGATTGGAATATAAAAATAAAATCAAATGCAAAAGCTAACAAAAGAGAATATTAAATGAGTACAATGTAGCTTAAAATAAACACAGACTTATCTCAGAGTGATCCCTTGATTTTACTTAAATTTCTATATATAAAATCTGAAATTCATTGTCTATTTATAGCTGCAAAAATCGTACCTTTGACTGGTCTAGTAGACACTACGACTGGTCGTAGGAGAATGGATTTTTGAAATTTTTAGCGCGATCGGATAAAATCAACTCATGACTGGTCATAGGGTGTCTACGACTGATCGTAGGCCTCTCACGACTGGTCGTAGGACCTCCTGTTTAGTTGTTGGACTTTAAGTCATAGAACTGGGATAAGTCATGGGATGAGTCGACATTGTTCATATGACCGGTCGAGCAGAGTCCAGGATTGGTCGAGGACGAACAAAAATTTCTAAAAATTTTCAACAAACTTAGGACAAGTCTTGAAATCTCTTGGACTGGTCATAGCGGTGCTAGGACTAGTCAAACAAAGTCCAGGACTAGTCTTAGAACAAACCAAAATCATATAAAAATATTTAGCTTGAATTATATGTACAAAATGACCTACCCTAAGGTCATTCTAAGGTCATTCATACCTGGGATATGGAGTATGAACAATGAAACTTCAATCTTTCAGATGACGGTTAACCTTTGAACTTATGAAGCTTGAGATCTCTACTTGATGTAGCTTGATCTTAAGATCTTCTATAGCTTGAAATTAAACTTCATGTTGAGTTACACTTGAGTCTTAAACAAACATTCTTCTTATTGATGTAGCTTTGAACATTGATGCTTACAGAAGAGGACAAAATTCATGACCTTGCATTTCTTTCTTGAAGTCGATCACCGTACTTGACTTGAAGCATTATGATGCAATGTCTTGAGCACATATATATCACCATACAAATATAAGACACGGATAGAGGTTTTGGCACACAAAATTTGACAATTTGACAACCGAGACCATAGTCCCTTTGTCAAATTTGTGACAAAATACTCAATAAGTATGAGACCATAGTAATTACAATCTCCCCCTTTGTCAAATTTATGACAAAACACTCAATAATAATATAACACCAATATGAATACAAAGAAATATGCACAGTTTATAAAAGGAAGCCAGTAACAGCCTGGTTAAAGAATCATGCACCAGTTTGTCATGCACAAACACACATCAAGATGCAGTAGACTCTACTCCCCCTGAGTAACACATAAATTTCTCTCCCTTTTTATCACAATATGACAAAGGAAGAAGAAAACAATAAAAAATAAACATGAGTAATCAAGGAGTCAAGATAAAAGTTCAATAAGGAATTAAGAGTTCAAAAGTTCAAACCAAAGTCAGTTAACCATATAAAGTTCACAATTTAACAAAAGTAAACTTAAAGTTATTACAGACCAAAGAGAGAACTACTCAATCAGAACCTGAAGACGGAAAAGGTATGGTTGGATCAAGTTGATGCATGCCCTTGTTTAAGCACCTAAGATACTTGTGCATATATTTGAATTGTAAATCATGGGCAACATTCATGTTTTCTACTTTCTCCTCAAGTGCACGTAGAAGCGCATCAAGCTCAGATGGTTCATAATTAGGATCATTAGTAAAATCATATTCAATTTCATTAAAAATATCATCCATGTTTATGTCATCAGGAGGAAGATCATCAGCTTCTTCATTTCCAAGTCCAGCTCTATCACCACCATCCACTTGGCCAAGAGTCAATTTCAATTTCATTTTGTTTATATTTGAGTTGTTAAAAATCAGATTATGGATAGGAGCCTCTCCAACAGGTATAGCGACCAACATATGTGAAGCCAACACATTCATGAGATAGGAAAACGATATATTCCTATGACCTGGATGAAGACGAAACTGAATGATGGAATGATAAATTAAAGATGGAAGATAAATTTTAGTACCAGAAACAACTGAGTGCAAAACACGAACCATAAATGAAGTTAACTCTGTTTTTTTACTAGATTGCAGATACAGATTTGAAGTAAAGATTCTATGGAAGACTCTGTATCTGGGTAACAAATACCTTGAAGGGAGCGCATTCCCTTTATAAGTCCATTGCACATTCATGTTACACAATGTTCTGGTAAGCTGTCATTTTTCTATTTCTGAGGATTTTTCAATTATAACATGAATGGGGATACCCTCATTATTAACGGGTATTTCCATAAGGCCAGATATTAAATGACGGTCTACATCAAGAGGGCTTTCTTTAACATCTATTTGAAATGTTAAATTTTTAGTAGAAAAAGTAGAGATGCATGTAAACATGGACTGTGCAATAGATTGGTATGCAGGCCCACCCCAATGTAAGATTTTATCCCATCCTACAGCTTAGAGAAGAGGAAATATACCAAATGGAGCAATGTGGTTAAGATCAATAGCTTTTTCAATAATAACATTACGTAAATGCAAATCCTGTATATATGAAGGATCATTTTCAGGTGAACGAAGATGGCGCTGAGTTATTAGAGATGATCTAGAGGATGATGGACCACGGGTTGTTTTCTTTTTCCCTCTAGCATCCATTTTCATAAGGAAATATAAAAGAACAAGAAAACTCAAAGGAAGTAGAGATGGATTTTCTTAGATCAGCAAATGTAGAAGAAAAACCCCAAAATCTCCACAAAGCTTGAAATTAAGCACTCTAATGCAAACAAAAAAGAGAATAGAACTTGAATCTGATAGATTGAATAATAGAACTTGAATTATCTGAACCCTTTCTTTACTTTCTTGTTTGTAAAATCGTCGATGTTCTCTTTAGTGGAAGATTCAATCCTTTACTTTTTGACAATCCTTCTTTTTACTTTCTTTCTTCAGTAGTATCTGTTGTTGTTCCCCTAGGACTCTTGAAATAGTTAATTCATATGAGAGTGGAGCAACTTTACTTTGACCCTTGCTCTTATAATCTGGAAAGTTATGTTGATGCCCCCAGGGCTCTCTATTGACTGATGAATTCGTTAATTCATTAATTGATTTGTTTACTTGTTGGCGAGCAACGCTTGACTTAGTTGAACTAACTTTTCATCTGAAGGCTTTGGACATTCTTTGTGTACTAACACGCTATCATTCGTCCTTCATTGTCTCATGGCATTACTAATGAAGCAGAAACTACTTTCGACGCTACCTGACATTGTCTATTTTTTTTATCGCAACTGATTTGATCTTCCCTAATACTTTCTGGCATTGGTAAATACTTTCGACATTACCTTGCTTCTTGGTGACATCACACACAAACCATGGCAAGATGCGTTCTACCAATCTTGGTGACATCACACACAAACTTTTATATAGAAGCTTTCGCTATTTTGTAGGACTGGAATGCTCATGGGCAAAAGTAAGGACCTCAACTTCCCCGCCATGGAAGTTCTTCTGTATGATACTCATTATTTGGTCAGCACAGCTTTGCATAAAAATCAGCTGAATTTGAATTGGCTTTAGAACTTTGAATGCTTTCTATCAAGCATCTAAAATTGTCGAATCAGTTTTCTTCTTCAGCATGCTCCTGAGCAAACGATAATTTCCCATCTACTTCCCTTTAGTTATATCATCCAACTCTCTTTTGATAGCATTGTGCCAATACAATATTTCATCAACTGGATGTCTTATAACCGAATCAATAGCTGACTCCAGATGTTTCTTTTTTCTAGTCTTGGAAGATTCACAAGTGCTCCACCCTTTCTCTATTTGATCTATTAACTGGTCATGTGTGGGATCCACATAACACTTTTGAGGAAGTTTTTCCTGTAGGACTATCTTGCACAAACATTTCAGTAGATCTTGGGACTCCTCAAGTGAAATAGAAGAAGAACATGGAAGAAACTCTGCCATCATATTCACAGGTATGCTGCAAAAGGACTACTAGATCAAAGTAACCTATTCTTCTTCCTTAGACATGTGCTGACTAACTGTTGTTTAAATCACTCCTGTACAAGAAGCTAGCTCTCTCCGAAGACTGTCATCGTTCTGGCATTATTTGTCTTTGCTCGAAACTGATTTGATCTTTTCTGACATATTTTTTTGTGGGAGTCTATTGGATGTAAAGTGAATAACTATATTAGTCGGGAGAAAGATCACCACAGTATATCTATCATTTAGAACAGAATATTAATTAATTTATTTAAATAAAGTTGTACTTTATTTTCAGTGATGAAGGGGAGGATGTTCCCATAGAGAGTCTCCATTTCGGTGTCTATAAGTGATAAATGTTCTGTTAATATTTTCTAAGTTTCCATCGAATAATAAGCCCCCATCAGAGTCACCATTTTGTTTCGATAAAGAAACAAATGCATCTGATTTGGAAAATTTATTCAATGATAACAAAGAATTTATTGAGAGAACATTGATCACATTTATCTGAGTTCATTTACATCCTCTGATTCCCTTGATTATGAAAATAAAATACAATTAATGCAATGTATTAAATAAAAGAGAAGACAGTCAAATAGAAATTTCGACAGCATTCCGGCGCCTACTTTGGTCATCTCCTAGTACTTAGGAGGAATGTCGATCTGATCAACTAGTCTTCAATGAGATGGGAATTGTGTGGCTTGAAGCCCTTGATCTAACCACTAAGATCGATTCTGAGCATCATTCCAATCATCTTTCCTTGAAATATGGAGCATCCTTTTGGTCATTCTTCTTTGAAATATGGAGAAGCCTGTTGAAGTGTGGCCAGGACCCAAAGAAATTAGGCCGACCATGTTAAACGAGCCTAAAAAATCTCCCAAAATGTAAGATCAAGGGTTACCATCGTCCGTTTGATTTGAAACTTTACGTGCAGCCTTAAAATCACAAATTAACCATACACGTCAAATTTCAGCTCCTGAATCCTTGTAGAAATGACCAAACTGAAAAATTAGCCCCTGAAATCGTGATTTGGGGCCCACCTATCATCTGAATACATTCAAACTCGGTCTCAATGCGTTAAAAATAGTGGCAAAGAAGATGGACGGAGCAGATTTACAACGAACATCATGTAGGGACCTACATGTATGTCGTATGTACATCACGTACGAGTGCACAAGCCGTGCATGAAATTTCTCAAAGTCGGTCTGCGCATGTTGACCAACGTCTTCTTCTTCCTTTTAAGAAAATGCAATAGCATCCTCCATGTCCCTTTGCAATTTTCTCAGCATGGCCCACTCCACATTCAAATCGTCGATTTGTACCGTCCATTGTGTACAGAAGGGAGATTTAACCCTTAGTAATGTGGCATTCGGAAATCATGCAGGCTATTGTTGAATTATGACCATTGAACATGAAATGGACGGTGGAGTAGATAAGCTCGTGGGCCATGCTAATTTTCCTCCAAAAGCACTTTATTCCTGATGGTTTTTCCACTTGAGACCAATGAATGGAGTAGATTTTTCAAACAACTTTAGTAAATGGGCCACCGAACTTCATAGAGTTGACGTACGTCGACTCGGTAGAAAACAGAAGTTTCATCTTTCTGTTGTGGGCCACCATCATACACTAACAGGTGGATCTGAGCCATCTGTCAGGTAGAGGGATAAAAATCTATTAAAACCATGTTAAGCTTTCATGATCATGTTCTTCCTCATGATCGCTACAACGATCAAAAGAAGACGGTTCAGCTACTGTTTTAACTTGATTATCTCAGTGGGTCCCATCATCAGATGATCAAAGCTCACTATTCATGGTTAAAATCTTAAGAGGAAGATAGTGGGCAGTGTAGATCTCTCAAAAGATGGTCGTACTGGGCCCCACCAGCAACACAGTTGAAAGGGAGAAGCTTTCTTCCTTTGTTTACGTCTGGCTGAGATTCCGATCGGTTGTGCAGTTGGCGAAACGGAATTCTTCCTTCGGTCGGCATATTGTGACACATGGCGTTACGGGAATTATCCCGTATTTGTTGCGCAGTTCGCACAGTAGGCAGACCGCGCAACAACATCTTCCTTACGCCGTTGGCGAAGCTTCTCTTTTTACCTTGCTCGTATGGCACAGCAGTTTTGTTCCTTGCGTAGTCAGCGCAGCTGTGGACTTCCTTGCACGGTCCGTGTAAATACCACCTCTCTCTCTCTTCTCACTTCTTCTTCTCACCGACTAATCCAATCTGATCTCCTCAAATGAAGCAGGGGTGGGGGTATTTATAGGCCCCACCACTCTTATAAAGTGGTGATCACCACCATTTATCCCTTCACATTTGGACTTCTTCTTTTCTTAAACCATGGTGTCTATCAAGCTTCCTCTTAAATAGTGGTGTACAGCCTTTCTCCCTTAAAATGACACTTGTGCACCCTTTTTTACCAAACTACCATGTACAATCCCTTTTACCAAAATACCTAAACTACCCTTGGACATGGAATTTTACCAAAATACCTTCGGACATGGATTTTATCAAAATACACCCGGACATCGATTTTACAAAAATACCCCAGTACATGGATTTTTACCAAAATACCCCCGGACATGGATATTTACCAAAATACCCCCGGACATAGATTTTACCAAAATACCCCCGGACATGGATTTTACCAAAATACCACTAAACATGGATTTTACCAAAATACCCCTGGACATGGATTTTTCTGACTAATGCAATGGCATATTTTTTATGCCTTAACAAGCCTAAACCTAAACATAAACCAAAAGTTAATTCAATTAACCTAAACCTACACCTAATCCTAAACCTATAACCCCAACCTAAACCTCAACCTAAACTTGAAAACCTAATCCTAAACTCGATCCAGAACCCGAATCCGAATCCCTAAATCCTACACCTAAACCTCAACCTAAAGCTATTCTCAAATCCCTAAACCTAAACATACACCTAAACATAAACCTATAACCTAAACTTAAACCTAAACTCGAAAACCTAAACCTAAATAGGATCCCTAACCCGAACCTGAAACCAAATTCCTAAACCTAAACCTAAACTTAAAACCTAAACATAAACTTTATTCACTTAATTTAAACCTATAACCCTAACCTAAACCTAAACATATACTTGAAAACTAAATCCTAAACCCGATCCTGAATCCGAATCTCTAAACCCTACACCTAAACCTAAACCTAAACGTGTTCTCAAATCCATAAACCAAAACCTACACCTACACCTAAACCTAATCTCAAAAACCTAAACCTAAACCCATTCCCGAACTAGAACCCGAACCCGAAGTCCTAAACATTAACCTAAACCTATTCTTAAAACCCTAAACCTAATCTTAAACCTATAACCAAAACTTAAACTTAAACCAAAACTTAATTCACTTAACTTAAACCAATAACCCTAAGCCTAAACCTATAACCGTAACCGAAAACCAAAGCCTAAACTTGAAAACCTAATCATAAACCTGATCCCGAACCCGAATCTGAATACATAAACCCTACACCTAAACCTAAACCTAAACCTATTCTCAAATCCTTAAACCTAAACCTACACCTACACCTAAACTAAACCTAAACCTATAAGCTAAACCTAAACCTAAAATCGAAAACCTAAGCCTAAACCCGATCTCGAACCTGAACCCAAACCTAAATTCCTAAAGCTAAACCTAAACCTATTCTCAAATCCCTAAACCTAAGCCTTAACCTAAACATAAACCAAAAGTTAATTCACTTAACCTAAGCCTACACCTAATCCTAAACTATAACCCTAACTTAAACCTAAACCTAAACTTGAAAACCTAATCCTAAACCCGACTCGGAACCTGAACCCGAACCCGAACCCGAACCCGAACCCAAATCTGAATCCCTAAACCCTACACCTAAACCTCAACCTAAAGCTATTCTCAAATCCCTAAACCTAAACATACACCTAAACCTAAACCTATAACCTAAACTTAAACCTAAACTCGAAAACCTAAACCTAAACACGATCCCTAACCCAAACCTGAAACCAAATTCCTAAACCTAAACCTAAATCTAAAACCTAAACATAAACTTTATTCACTTAATTTAAACCTATAACCCTTACTTAAACCTAAACATATACTTGAAAACCTAATCCTAAATCCGATCCTGAATCCGAATCCCTAAACCCTACACCTAAACCTAAACCTAGACCTGTTCTCAAATCCATAAACCGAAACCTACACCTACACCTAAACCTAACCTCGAAAACCTAAAGCTAAACTCGTTCCCGAACCAAAACCCGAACCTGAAGTCCTAAACATTAACCTAAACCTATTCTTAAAACCCTAAACCTAATCTTAAACCTATAACCAAAACCAAAACTTAATTCACTTAACTTTAACCAATAACCCTAAGCCTAAACCTATAACCCTAACCCAAAGCAAAGCCTAAACTTGAAAACCTAATCATAAACCTGATCCCGAACCTGAACCCGAATCTGAATACATAAACCCTACACCTAAACCTAAACCTAAACCTATTCTCAAATCCCTAAACCTAAACCTACAACTACACCTAAACTAAACCTAAACCTATAACCTAAACCTAAACCTAAAATCAAAAACCTAAGCCTAAACCCGATCTCGACCCTGAACCCAAACCTAAATTCCTAAAGCTAAACCTAAACCTATTCTCAAATCCCTAAACCTAAGCCTAAACTTAAACATAAACCAAAAGTTAATTTACTTAACCTAAACCTACACCTAATCCTAAACCTATAACCCTAACTTAAACCTAAACCTAAACTTGAAAACCTAATCTTAAACCCAACACGGAACACGAACCTGAACCCGAACCCAAATCTGAATCCCTAAACCCTACACCTAAACCTCAACCTAAAGCTATTCTCAAATCCTTAAACCTAAACATACACCTAAACCTAAACCTATAACCTAAACTTAAACCTAAACTCGAAAACCTAAACCTAAACATGATCCCTAACCTGAACCTGAAACCAAATTCCTAAACCTAAACTTAAACCTAAAACCTAAACATAAACTATATTCACTTAATTTAAACCTATAACCCTAACCTAAACCTAAACATATACTTAAAAACCTAATCCTAAACCCGATCCTGAATCCGAATCCCTAAACCCTACACCTAAACCTAAACCAAAACCTGTTCTCAAATCCATAAACCAAAACCTACACCTACACCTAAACCTAACCTCGAAAACCTAAACCTAAACCCGTTCCTGAACCAGAACCCGAACCCAAAGTCCTAAACATTAACCAAAACCTATTCTTAAAACCCTAAACCTAATCTTAAACCTATAACCAAAACTTAATTCACTTAACTTAAACCTATAACCCTAATCCTAAACCTATAACCCTAACCCAAACCAAAGCCTAAACTTGAAAACCTAATACCGAACCCGAACCCGAATCTAAATACCTAAACTCTACACCTAAACCTAAACCTAAACCTATTCTCAAATCCCTAAACGTAAACATACAACTACACCTAAACTAAACCTAAACCTATAACCTAAACCTAAACCTAAAATCAAAAACCTAAACCAAAACCCGATCTCGAGCCTGAACCCAAACCTAAATTCCTAAAGCTAAACCTAAACCTATTCTCAAATCCCTAAATCTAAGCCTAAACCTAAACATAAACCAAAAGTTAATTCACTTAACCTAAACCTACACCTAATCTTAAACCTATAACCCCAACTTAAACCTAAACCTAAACTTGAAAACCTAATCCTAAACCAGATCTCGAACCCAAACCTAAACCCAAACCCAAATCCGAATAACTAAACCCTACACCTAAACCTCAACCTAAAGCTATTCTCAAATCCCTAAACCTAAACCTACACCTAAATCTAAACCTAAACTTATAACCTAAAACTTACACCCAAACTTGAAAACCTAAACCTAAACTTGATCCCGAACCCAAACCCGAACCCGAATTCCTAAACCTAAACCTAAACCTAAAACCTAAACGTAAACTTTATTTGCTAATTTAAACCTATAACCCTAACCTAAACCTAAACCTAAACTTGAAAACCTAATCGTAAACCCAATCCTGAACCCAAACCCGAATCTGAATCCGTAAACCCAACACCTAAACCTACACCTATGCCTAAACCTAAACCCGATCATGAACCCAAACCCGAACCCGATGTCCTAAACCTAAACTAATTCTGAAAACCCTAAACCTAAACCTAAACCTTAACTTAAATCTATAACCCTAATCCTAAACCAATAACCCAAACCTAAACTTAATCCAAAACTTGAAAACCTAGTCCTAAACCTAATCCTGGACACGAACCCGAATTCATGTACCTAAATCCAACACCTAAACCTAAACCTACACCTACACCTAAACCTAAAGCTAAACCTTTAACCTAAACCCGATCTCGAACTCAAACCTGAACCCAAATTCCTAAAGCTAAAGCTAAACCTATTCTCAAATCCCTAAACCTAAACCTAAACCAATAACTTATACCTAATCTTAATTCACTTAACCTAAACATATGCCTAATCCTAAACCTATAACCCGAACCTAAAGCTAAACCAAAACTTGAAAAACTAATCCTAACCTAATCCCAAACCTAAACCAGAATCAGAATCCCAAAACCCAACACCTAAGCCTAAACCTAAACTGATTCTCAAATCCAAAACCCTAACTCTAAACCTGTGCGTAAACCTAAACTCAAAAACCTAAACCTAAACCCGATCCCGAACCCGAACTCGAATTCCTAAACTTAAAGCTAAACCTATTCTTGAAACACTAAACCTAAACCTAAATCTATAACCAAACATAAACCTAAACTTAAACTTAATTCACCTAACTTAAACCTATAATGTAATCCTAAACCTATAACCCTAACCTAAACCTAAACTTGAAAACCTAATCCTAAACCCGAACCCGAATCCGAATACCTAAACCCTACACCTAAACCTAAACCTAAACTTAAACCAACACGTACACCTAAACCTAAACCTAAACTCAAAAACCTAAACCTAAACCCAATCCTGAACCTGAACCCGAACACGAATTCCTGAACCCAAACATAAACCTTTTCTCAAAACACTAAACCTAAACCCAATCCTATAACCTAAACCTAAACCTAAACCTAAACTTAATTCACTTAACCTAAACCTATACCTAATCCTAAACCTATAACCCTAACCTAAACCTAAACCTAAACTGGAAAGCATAATCCTAAACCTGAACATGAACCCAAACCCAAATTTGAATCCCTAAACCCTACACTGAAACCTAAACCTAAAGCAATTCTCAAATCCCTAAACCCTACACTAAAACCTAAACCTAAAACTATTCTCGAATCCCTAAACCGAAACCTACACCAACACCTAAACCTAAAACTAAAATTAAAAACCTAAACCTAAACCTGATCCCGAACCCGAACCCAAACCCGAATTCCTAAACCTAAACCTAAACTAATTCTCAAATCCATAAACCTATATCTAAACTTATAACCTAAACCTAAACCTAAACTTAATGCACTTAACTTAAATCTATAACCCTCATCATAAACCTATAACCCTAGCCTAAACCTAAACCTAAACTTGAAAACCTAATCCTAAATTCGATCCCAAACCCGAACCCGAATCCGAATCCCTAAACCCAACACCTAAACCTAAACCTATACTTATTCTCAAATCCCTAAACCCAAACCTACACCTACACCTAAACCTAAATCAAAATTCGAAAACTTAAACCTAACCCCAAACCCAAACCTGAACCCAAACCCGAATCCCTATATCTAAGCCTAAACCTATTATTAAATCCCTAAACCTAAACATAAACCTATAACCTAAGCAAAAACCTAAACTTAATTTACTTAACTTAAACCTATAACCCTAAACCTAAACCAATAACCCTAACCTAAACCTAAACCTAAACTTGAAAACCTAATCCTAAACCCGATCCCAAACTTAAACTCAAATTAGAATCCTTAAACCCTAAACCTAAACCTAAACCTAAACCTATTCTCAAATCCATAAACATAAACCTACACCTACACCTAAATCTAAACCTATAACCTAAACCTAAACCCGATCCCGAACCCGAATATAAATCCCTAAACCCTACAATTAAACCTCTCAAATCCCTAAACCTAAACCTATGCCTGCACCTAAACATAAACTTATAACCTAAACTTAAACCCAAACTTGAAAACCTAAACCTATTCTCAAAACCCTAAACTTAAACCTAAACCTATAACCTAAAGCTAAAGCTAAACCTAAACTTAATTTACTTAACTTAAACCTATAACCATAATCCTAAACCTATAACCCTAACCTAAACCATAAACAAAACTTGAAAAACTAATCCTAAACCCAATCCTGAACCCAAACCCGAACCCGAGTCCGAATCCCTAAACCCTACACCTAAACTTAAACCTATTCCTATTCTCGAATCCATAAAACTAAACCTACACCTACACCTAAACCTAAATCTAAACTCGAAAACCTAAACCTAAACCCGATCATGAACCCGAACCCGAACCTGAACCCAAATTCATAAACCTAAACCTAAACCTATTATCAAATCCCTAAACCTAAACCTAACCCTAACCCTAAACTTAATTCACTTAACTTAAATATATAACCCTAATCCAAAACATATAAACCTAACCTAAACCTTAACCAAAAATTGAAAACCAAATCCTAAACTTGATCCCGAACCCGAACCCGAACCCGAATCCGACTACCTAAACCCTACACCTAAACCTAAACCTATTCTCAAATCCCTAAAACTAAACCTACACCTACACCTAAACTGAAACCTAAACCTATAACCTAAACCTAAACCTAAACTCGAAATCCTAAACCTAAACCAGATCTCGAACCTGAACCTGAACCTAAATTCCTAAAGCTAAAGCTAAACCTATTCTCAAATCCTAAAACCTAAACCTAAACCTATAACCTGTACCTAAACTTAATTCACTTAATCTAAACATACACTTAATCCTAAACCTATAACCCAACCTAAACCTAAACCTAAGCTTGAAAACCTAATGCTAAACCTGATCCCGAACCCGAACGTGAACCTGACCCAGAATCTGAATACCTAAACCCAACACCTAAACCTAAACTTAAACCTATTCTTAAATCCTAAAACCTAAACCTACACCTACACCTTAACCTAAACTGTAAGCTCTATATCCTTGACTGTACCATTCCTTAGGCTTCTGTGGTCTTCCCGGTCGAATTCCAGCAACCTTCAACCTTTATCCAATGTTTACAAGTGAACCTGAGACGCATGCCATTAACCAGAGTCAACTCACCACGCCGTTACCGCGGTTCCAATGCCGTGACTCACGCACCGAGGTAATACCCAAGCCAGGAGATGTGGACCCATGTTCAGTTGGAGGAAAACGGCGCACGTTGCAAAACCTAAGAGAATCTCTACAACATGTCACCTCAATCCATCAATTAATCCCATCATGTCAAGTACACCATCACCTCTCACCCTTCCCCAAGCAACCCCTAAAGTCAAAAGTTTCTTACGAGCCCATATCCCTTCTCACACAATCTACCCCAAAGTCAAAAAGTTCTTACACCCATCACTCACCACATCCATCACTCCATCACCCATCTCTCTCTTTATAACCCTCTCTCTCTCTCTCATTTCTCGAACTCACTCTCCTAAGCAAGAGAAAGCATCACATGTCCAAGGCTGTCCCAACCCTCCATGAGAGAGTTTTGTATGTGGCCCACTTCCGACCCTCTCATCCCCATCTCAACCATCCAAACTCCATCTCCTCCGTTAGGATCAAAGCTAAGGAGCAAAGGAAGACAAGAGAGCAAGAAGAAGACGGTGGGTGATCTAGGATCTCCATTCCTTTACTTTTTGTGATGTAAGGATCCACTTATGGTGGGACCCATCTTGATGTAGGCTTTGTATCAAAGGGGGAGGGGGCATAGTGGCGGAGCCCCTCCATCCTCTCCGTTCTCTCCCTCTCTCTCTATATCTTCATTATTTAT
Source organism: Magnolia kwangsiensis (assembly GCA_037074715.1). Classification (NCBI taxonomy): domain Eukaryota; kingdom Viridiplantae; phylum Streptophyta; class Magnoliopsida; order Magnoliales; family Magnoliaceae; genus Magnolia; species Magnolia kwangsiensis. Next base: position 84,907,813 of record CM073572.1, on the reverse strand, counting down.
TTTTTTTGTATGATGGTCTGTGGCCCACTTGATGCATGACCTTATCCATGCCATCCATTGATGTGGACCCCACTGTTTTCATGGCCGATACGTGCCATGGGAAAAACACAAATATTAGGCTAATCCAAAATAGATGGCTCATGTGGTACCCAACTTGATGAGGTGTACACCCACACCAGCCATCCAGGGGTGACTGATGTAACTGACAGTGGGGGTTGCTGACAGTGGGTGTGCTAACCGTGGAGGTGTACTGAAGGTGTGTGTGTGTGCTGACGTTGGGTGTGTGTTGACGGTGGGGTCAATGGGACCCACCCACATCATCCATCCATTTTGATAGGCCACGCCACACGCATGTGGTGCATCCACCATTTAAGGATGGTGGGACCTAGGTCCATAGCCCTAGTGGTAGGTGTAAGACCCGTATCTTGGTCCGTACCTTTCCGTACACTTCCGCGGTCGTACCGGTCGAATTCCGGCAACCTTCGACCCTTAATCAATATCGACGTGTGACCCTGATTCATATGTCGACAACCCGAGTCGACTCAACTTGAGACCAATACCATAGCGACCGCGCCATCACCGCGGGTCCGATACTGCGACTTGCGCGCTGAGGCGATACCCTGGTCAAGAGATATGGGCCAACGTTCGGTGCGAGAAAACGCCGCACATTGCAAAAACTAAGGGAATCTCTACGATGTGTCACATCAATCACATCAATCCCATCAATCAATCACCCATCAATCCATCACATGTCAAGTACACATCACTTCCATCCCTTTTCCCAAGCAACCACAAAAGTCTCCCAAACCCATACCTCTCTTACACAAAAAGCCACCAAAGTCTTCACTACCCATACCTCTCTTACACAAAAGCCTCAAAAGTCAAAGATTTCTTACACCTCCCATCACTCACCCATCCATCCATCTCTCTCTCTCTCTCCCTTTACATCACTCTCTCTCTTTCTCTCTTTCTCATTTTAAAAATTCCAAGCAACAAGAGCCCCATGTATGGAAATTTTCAAGCCTCCCTAAACTCCAAGTGGCCCACCTTCCTACCCCAAAATCTCCCATCTCAACCCTCCATTCTTCATCTTAACCATTGAAGTTGAAGCTAAGGTACCAAGGAACCCCTAGGAGCGAGAACATCGGACGGTGGGTGCCTCTTTAGGGTAGTCTTTCTTATTTTTATGGTGGACCAAGTGAGGCCCACCGATCAATGGTGTGGATCTCACTTGGGACCCTAATATGTGGCCGATGGACCATTTGAATCATCATGATCGTTCCATGATGGGGCCATTCTCCATGGACCCCATCATGATGTTTATTTTCTCTTCAAAAGTCATCTAGACCGTCCATGTTGGTGGTGAAAGGATCCCCACCATTGATTTTAAATTTCAGTGGTCCCACATGCTTTAAGGCCCACTTGTTGTATGATTTATTGCAAGGGAGGGCCCATAATGATGGGGTCCCTCCATCAAAAGCCGTGTCCCACTCTTCATGTCTCTCTCTCTCTCTCTCTCTCTCTCTCTCTCTCTTTTATTTTATTGTATTTTATTTTATTTTTTTAGGATTGTGTGGCCCACTTGAATGGATCCCACCTTGATGTAATTTTTATTCAAGTGGGGCCCATCTTGGACATTAAACCCATGGCACCCATCAGTGGTGGCCCACTCCATCAGGGCCCTCACTCAAAAAATATATATATATTATAAGACCGTCCAGCGTTTGGGACGCTGGACGTCTCAGCAGAAAGGAGAAAAAGGAAGAAAGAAAGGGAAGTTTATGGGGTGTTCCCCTTGTGTAGGCCCCACCTTGAGGTGTATATTCGATCCAAGTCGTCCATCCCCTTACCTACAACGTTTTAGCCGTTGGGTAAAAGTTTGGGGCTGATTGGGAGACCTGGTGGGCCATAGCATCAAAGAATGTACCACTACCATTGAAAGATCCTTTTTCTTATTTTACTCATTTTCGATCATAAAAAAAAATTAAACTCTGGACTCATTTGGACGGCGTCGAGCCACTGAATGCAATGGCCGGGGTGAATTTCATTTTAGCGGGCCCCACACGTGAAAAACCTCAGGAAAATGGGTTTTTCCCAAATTTTGAAAGAGGCAAGCCTTGCCTCTGCCTCTCTATCAGCAGGCGTGCAGGCGGGCAGCACCTACACACAGGTGCGTGCAGCCGTGGACGGCGGTCGTCCAGCACGGGCCCACGGCCCTGCGTGTGGGCCCCACTATAATGTTTATTTGTCATCCAACTTGTTCATTAGGTGGGCCACCCCAGTGGTGGGCTCCCCTCCAAGAATTAGTCAGATCCAAAACTCAAGTGGCCCACACCACGCAAAACAGTATGAATTGAATTCTACCGTTGAAAAGTTTCTGGGGCCCACAGAAGTGTTGGATCAAGCTAAAATTTTTGTTGTCCCTTCATACAGGTCTGAGTGACCTTATGAACAGGTTGGATTTCAAATAAACATCACGGTGGGCCACATACGTGGGACCCACAGTGATTTATGTATTTTATTCACACCGTCCACGGTCCATGGACGGTGACACCCACTGTGATTTGTATTGTATCCACACCGTCCCCACTGGACGGTGGGGCCCACATATATATATTATTATATTATATATATATTATTATATTATATATATATTACATATAATATTGTATATATTACATATATTATATTATATGTAGTTTATATATTATATAATATACACGATTGTACGCCTTCATGTGGGCCCTACCATTGTCACAGGCGATGCATCCAGACCGTCCATCCACTTGAAAAGATCATTTTAAGGCCTATGGGTTAGGCCCATTTGAATTTCAAAAGGGCTATGGGCTAGGCCCATTTGGTTTATGAAATGCTTATGGGCTAGGCCCATTGGATTCATTTAAGGCCTAAGAACTTAGGCCCATTTGATGTGTTGCAAGTCCATGGGACTAGGCCCATTTGATCTAGGAAATGTTTATGGGCTAGGCCCATTTGACTCATTTAAGGCCTATGAACTTGGGCCCACCTGATATATAAAACTATGAGCTTAGGCTTACTTGATATTTAAGGCCTATGGGTTTAGGCCCACTTGATATGTTCCAATTCCATAGGAATAGGCCCTTTTGATGTGTTCCAAGGCCCATAAATTGGATCCATTTGTTGCATTCCTAAAGCCCATGGGAGTGAACCCATTTGATTATAAAAAAAGGGTCAATGGGATTAGGCCCACTGGACTTATTTGAGACCCATAAGTTAGGCCCATTTTATTTGATTAAGGCCTAGGGGTTTAGGCCCATTGAACTCATGTTAGGTCTATGGGTTGAGGCCCACTTGATCTACATATGGGGCCCAATTGGTGTGGCCCATTGGTCACACATTAGACTCATGAGACTAAGCTCATTTGATGCAATCCAAGTCCATGGGTTTGACCCATTGCAATGCACATAAGACCCATTGGTGTGGCCCATTTATATGGTCCATCTGATGAATAAAAGGCCCATAAGATATGGCCCATTTGATATATATGTAAGGCCCAATGGGATAAACCTAAGGTCCATTGCAATGTGTAATCCGAATACAGGTTATGTAGCGACGTTTAAGAAGATCGTGCCTTGGGAGCAATGTTGGTTTGACGTCCACATTGCGAGTGTAATGTTGGTTGGATGTCCACTTTACGACTCTCCTTAGGGCCCATTATTAGGCCATATTTATCGTGTTTAGGCCGTCCAGGTCCATCTATATTGTAAGATAGTTCATTTTATTATAACATGTTTTGTACAGTTCCATGACTCTTGACCATACGCATCATATGTATGCTTGACGTGAGAGTTGTCTGATCATAGCATTTGCCTTCAGGCAGGTCGTTTATGGGCTCCCGGTTAGGCGGTGTTGCCCTACATGAGCGTACGATATGCGCAGAAATTGTTGCATGATTGGATAGCGTGAACCATGCATTTCACATTTGTGTGACATGGTTATTGTACGCCCTAGCGACATCAGGACCGTAGCCTCCACAGATGCATCTTGGTCGGCGGGATTGGATACCAAAAATCTTGTTCTACATGAGGTACTATAGATATCCCTAGGTGAAAGTCCCTAAACCCTTATGGTACTAAGAGGTTGCTCCAACGTCTAGACCGAGTGGGTAGATGAGCGCTGAGTGCCGAATACCAGTTGGCTGCGCTCTCCACTGTGTCGTGGTCGGTTGGAAGGGGGTGCGGCCTTACCCGCCCGAGTGTAGGAGGCAATGCTAGGCTGAGTTTGACCAGCTCGAGGAATGGGTCCGCTATCCACTAGTCGTGCCCGATATTGGCAGACGGATAGTGTGGTCTCTTCCACTTACCTTATTACGTGCGATATGGCGGCAATCTGGTTTAGAGTGTACTAGACCCCGGTGATATTCCATATTTTGAGCTATATTGATGTGTGAACATAGAGGAGGATCTGTATGCTTGAGTTACATTACACATCGCATGGCCTTGGGATGGCCGATACCATTCATGTCTTGCATCGCATAATCCTTGGTACGACTCATGATATTATAGATCCATCTGCATATTTCGCTTTACTCTGACATTGCATGTTCATATTACTACCTTGCGCACACACTTTCACCACCTTCTAAGCTTTTTGTAAGCTTATGCACGACCGTTGCATGCAGGTGACATTGGTTCGCAGCAGCGCTGAGGCAGGAGCACGTTGCTGGGTATTTTGGAGTTTTTGTTCTTTACCATTGTATTTCCCTTTATGCTCATTGTACTTGTAAAGTTTTTGTTCATAGTGGAAATGTAATGGAGTGCTTGGTTGTTGTTTGTGGGTTATGCCTTTGGTTATGCTTATTACGAATCAAATTGACATTGAAAATTCTCCTCGTAGCATCCCAGGATCGGAACCTGGCGAATGGGAGCTAGGAGCCGAGAATGGGGTTCTACGGAGGCTGTCAGCGCCGGATTCTGCGATCGGGAATTTTGTGAGCCCGGTTTCTGAGTTTGGGGCGTGACAGTAGGATGAGTGAAAGATACCTCCTTTTAATGCTGAGGTCATGGCATTGATTCCCTAGCAGGGTGGCTAACAGTGAAGTGTGATTGGACGGTGGGGTCCATAGGACCCATCCACACTATTCACCCATTTGTTGGGCCACACCGTGATGCATGTGGGACATCCACCATCCTTGGACGGTGGGACCCACCCCACGTGTGGGGCCACCTTGGTGCGTGCATCCGTCCAAACTGTCCAGGGTTTGGACGTGGTGAATGTTATGTATATAATATTAATATATTATATTATATATGATATAGTATATTATATATTATATTATAATATATTTTAATGTCTTATATATAAATGTTGTGGTGGGCCCTACGTGGGACCCACCTCTGCTCTCTTAATGCAGAAAAGCTGCTCGAGCAGCAGATTTGGATATTATATATATATATATACATATATTATATATAATATTACATATATCTATATGAGGGTGGGCCCTACGTGGGACCCACCTCTAGCCCCTTTATTGTATAAAAGTTGTACAACAACAACAAATATATTTATAATATATATACACACACATTAGGATGGGCCCTACGTGGGACCCACCTCTGCTGTTCTTTTAGCAGCATATGCTACACGTACCGTAACATTAGGTACCTTGTGGCGTGTGAGCCTGCTGCTACACACAGCTACAAGTTCCGTGGGTCCCACCTATTCCATCCATGTCGTCTATCTATGGGACCCACCGTGATGCATATGTTGTATCCAAACCGTCCAACCATTTGAGATATCATTTCATGGCATGGGGTAAATGAGTGAGATCCAAAGTTTGAGTGGACCTCACCATTTATAATAATAATGGGGTACAGTGACATCCACCATTTAAAACTTCTTTAGGAGCCACAGTGGTTCCCACCCAAGCTGATACTTAGTTTTCACTTCATCTACCTCTATGTTAACTTATGAATAGGTCGGATCACAACGTACATAAGGGTGGGCCTGATTGATATACCTGAGGCCCTTCGATGCAGCCCATTTGATCGACCCATTTGGCTCGGCCCATTTAATTTGGCCCATTTGATTGGCCAATTTCATTCGGACCATTTGATTAGCCCATGTTATGTGGCCCATTTGATGTATCTAAGGCCCATGGGTCGAGGCCCAATAGGATGTATACAAGTCCATTACAACGTGTGACCCTACCATGGTTTGTGCAATGATGTTTATAACAGTCATGCCTTGGAAGAAATGTTGGTTTGACGTCCACATTGTAAGAATAATGTTAGTTAAATATTCGTATTATAATTCTCCCTAGGGCCCACTCTTAGGCCATACTTGTAGGCCGTCTAGGCCTATCTTTGTTACGAACAGAATTCATCATCAAATAACATGTTTAGTATAGCCCCATGATTCATGCTCATACGTATCATATGTATACTTGATATGAGGAGTGATTGACCATAGCATATACCTTCAGGCAGGTTGTTTATAGGCCCCCAAATAGGTGATAATGCCCCACATAAGCGCACGATATGCGTAGGATTACTGCATGACTAGATAGTGTGATTCATGTATTTCACATTTTAATGTATGGTTACTGTACACCCTAGCGACATCAGGGGCATAGCCTCCACAAGCATATCATGGTCGGTAAGATTGGATACTAAAAATCTTGTTCTACATAGGGTGCTATAGATATCCTTAGGTGAAAGTCCCTAAATCCTTATTGGACAAGGAGGTTGCTCCAACATCTAGATCGAGTGGGTGCATGAGCACTAGTGACGATTACCAAAAGGCCACGCTTTTTACTGTGTCGTAGTCGGTTGGAAGGGGATGCATCCTTACCTGCCTGAGAGAAGGGGGTAAAGCAAGGCTGAGTTTGACCAGCTCAAAGAATGGGTCCACTATCGACGAGCCGAGCCTGATATTGGCAGGAAAATAGTGAGGTCTCTTCCACTAGCCTTATTGCGCCCGATGAGGCCGCAATTTGGTTTGGACTGTACTAAACCCGGTGATATTCCAGAATTGAAACTGTCTTGATATGTGGACTTAAATAAGGATTTTTATGCCTAAGTTGCATCTTGCATCACATGACCTTGGTATGGTCGACATCATTCATGCCTTGCATCGCATAACCTTGGTATGGCTAATGGTACTCATAGATCCATCAACATGTTTCGCATTACTCTGATACTACATGATTGCACTACTACCTTGCGCACACACTTTCACCACCCTCTAAGCTTTCTATAAGCTTATGCACGACTATTGCCTGCAGGTGACGTTAGATCACAATAGCACTGAGGTGTGAGCACGTGGCAGATTATCTTGGAGTTTTTGTCTATTATCATTGTATTTTCCTTTTTGTGCTTTGTAGTTGTAAATATTGATCATAGTGGAAATGTAATGGAGTTTTTTGTTATTGTTTATTTGTTATATCTTTGGTTATGCTTATTATGAATCAAACTGATGTTAAAAATCCTCCTCATAGCATCCCAACATCGGAACCTGGTGAATGGGTGCTAGGAGCTTAGGATGGGGTTCTACGGAGGCTGTCGGCGCCGGATTCTGTGATCAAAAATTTTGTGAGCTTGCTTTCTGAGTTTGGGACGTGATAGAATTTTGTATCAAAGCATAACTTAGGAATAAATAAGAACAACATTACATGTCTGCTATGAATGATTAAGTCCCGAGTTCGGATAGCTTAGCGATCTTTAATTTCAGACCCTTAACATGCGTGCCTTCGAAAGTTTTCAAAGTTAATAAGTGTCTTTCCTCTTTCCTATAGGATATGCTGTGCAGGAGAGTGACCGATCAACTCCTACTTTACCACCTAAGACTCCTGCTCTACCACCTGCGACTCCTGCCCTACCACTTACCATGCCCACTCCACCACCAGAGGTTCCTACCACCCATCCTAAGATGCTGCTCCTCCACTAAAGACGCGTACGGATCCGACTGTATCTGTGAGTGCCTCTTAGTTACAGAAGATATTGCAGGCTGTGACGGCCACACTTCAGGGCTAGGGCAGGCACCCTGTTGTCTCACCGGACTAGGCAGAGCAGGAGCGCGCAAGTGCCCTTCTTCAAGAGTTCCGACGACTCGATCCCCCGCATTTTCAGGGTGAGCTAAACCCGACAGTAACTGAGATATGGTGCTCTGATGTGGAGAAGATATTTGATATGATGGGATATACGATCGAACGATGAGTCTGATTAGCAGTATTTCTCCTCCATGGTGAGGCTGAACACTAGTGGACATCAGTCTCTCGAGCAGCAGGCACTAATTTTGTGTGGACTTAAGAGGATTTTGTGGATCGGTTTGACCGACAGTATTTTCCTGAACACATTTAACGACAGTGAGCGTTGAAATTTGAGGCCTTAGTGCAGGGTGATATGACAGTGACTCAGTATGCAGCTCGCTTTATAGCATTGTCCAGATTTGCACCTACATGGCAGATGATGAACAGAGAGCCTGCCATTTCAAAGATGGTTTGTGTTACAGTTTTTGAGGCTATGTTATTGGGCATGAGCTCCCGACTTTTAAGGGGATGGTACAGAAGGTCCAGATTTATGAGGCTGAGTAGGCTAGTTCTCAGTCTGATTGTGGTTAATGGAGAGATCGAAAGAGGTAGTCTCCCTCCATTGAATCCCAGCAGCGTCGACCACAGCAAAAGAGGCTCACAGGTAGCCTAGCCTTTCGAGCACCAACACCACCTCTGAGGTAATTCATCGATACCTATTTTGGGTGTAGTGTGACAGGGCACCGTATGTGGGAGTGTCCCCACCCCAGCAGCAGTAGCAGCCTCTACCAAAGCCGCAGTAGAGACCCCCACATCAGCAGCGACACTAGCCCCCCTTAGCACTAGCCTCTGAGGCTCCAACAGGAGAGGCAACAGTTTTAATAGCCTCAATGAGCCCAGAAGCAGCAACACGCTCAGAGGGGACAAGCACCTCCCCAGTCAGCTCAGGCTAGGTTCTATGCCGCTTAGCAAGACTCACAGTCATCCGAAGGAGTCGTCGAGGGTATACTTTTATTCTCTGCATAAACTGCACGTGTGTTGTTCAATTTTGGTGCATCGCATTCTTTTGTGGTCAAGAGTTTCTGCCGATCGACAAACTCACCATTGGAGTCTTCTCGTGAGGGCCTGTTAGTATCGACTCCCTTGGGAAAGACTACAGTGTTGGACTGATTTTTCCTGTCTTTCCCCATTCTAGTTGGGGATACCTTTTTACCTGTCTATTTGTTTGCTTTGCCGATGTTCGAGTTCGATGTCATCTTAGGTATGGATTGGCTTGCCAAGTACTATGCCATATTGGACTGCTCCGCGAAGACAGTCACATTCTTTATACCCGGTGTACCATAGTTACTGTTCATTACAGAGCCTAGAGGAGAGTCTTTGTCTTGTTTGATGTCGTGTTCCATAAAGGAGCCCATAGCGGTGAGCATCGACCAGTTATCCGTGGTTTGTGATTTTCCTGATGTGTTCTAAGAGATTTCAGGATTACCACCTTGTTGACTCACTGAGTTTTAGATTGATCTTGTGCTCAGTACAGTGCCTATTTTGAAGGGCCCGTATCATATGGAACTGTTGAAGTTGCGGGAACTGCAGAAGTAGTTGGACAAGTTATGTGAGTTGGGATTTATCCGTCTGAGTAGTTTCCTGTGGAGAGCGCCGGTACTCTTCGTGAAGAAGAAGAATGGCTAGTTGAGGCTCTGCGTCGATTACCGCGAGCTCAACAAAGTCACGATCAAGAACAAGTACCCACTCCCATGGATTGATGATTTGTTTGATCAGCTCCAGGGTGCACATCCTTTTCAAAGATTGACCTGCATTCCGGTTACCATCAGATTCGGGTCCGAGAGGAGGATATTCTAAAGACGGCTTTCAGGATGCTCTATGGTGATTTTGAGTTACAGGTCATATCCTTTGGATTGACCAATGCACCAGCAGTCTTCATGCAGTTGATGAACGAGGTCTTCCGCCCATATCTTGATCAGTTTGTTGTAGTCTTTATTGATGACATTCTGATCTATTCAAGGACCCGTGAGGAGACAGCAACATCTAGAGGTTACCTTGCAGACCCTCCGAGCACACCAGTTGTATGCGAAGCTGAAGAAGTGCGAGTTTTAGCAAGAGGAGGTGAAGTTCCTCGGTCACGTGGTGATGGGGGAGGGTGTCGCGGTGGACCCCTAGAAGGTTGAGGCAGTGCATTAGTGGGACTAGCCTATGAACGCGTCTAAGATCCACAGTTTCCTTGGTTTAGTGAGTTATTACCGATGTTTCATTGAGGGCTTCTCTCGTATTGCAGCCCCACTGACCAGGTTGACTTGGAAGGGCGCAGAGTTTATTTGGAGCAATGTTTGCAAGAAAGCATTTATGGAGTTAAAGGACCGCCTCACATCCACTCCTGTCCTCACTCTTCCCTTTGGGAGTGATGAATTTATTGTATTTACTAATGCCTCGCATATTGGTTTGGATGCTATCATGATGCAACACCGGAGACCAGTGGCCTTCGCGTCTTGTCAACTCAAGGTCCATAAGCTGAAGTACCCCATGCATGATTTAGAGCTGGCTGCAGTAGTCTTCGCACCGAAGGTGTGGAGGAACTATCTCTATGGGATTAAGTTCGAGCTCTTCTCCGACCAAAAGATCTTGAAGTACCTGTTTTCTTAGTCTGAACTGAACATGAGGTAGAGGTGCTGGATGGAGCTCCTAAAGGACTTTGACTTCGATCTTCAGTACACTCGGGCAAGGTGAACGTGGTGACAGATGCCCTCAGCCGTCAGCCACACAGCCTGGTGAGGCATATGATGGTCCAGGAGTGGAGGATGCTCAAGGATATAGCAGAGTATGATTTTGAGTTTGTCCTGCAGTCTTCTATCGTGCAGTTATCGAGCCTATTGATTCAACCCTCTCTTGTCGCAAGGGTGATTGAGGCTCAGCAGGATAATGAGTCATTGCAAAGTTATATGGCTGAGGTGGCATTTGAGAGTTAGGCAGATTAACAGATTGGTACAGACGGTGGACTTCACTTCAGATGTTGGTCAAATGCATTTGATTTGGAAAATTATCTTATTCAAACATAACAGAGAAAGAGTATTGGGAACATTCATCACATTTCAGTGATGCTAAGTTCATTTACATCCCCTTTACATCACTTGATTCTAAGATAGATCATTTAGAAATAAATAACTTATGTTTTAAGTATCAAAAATTCATTTCGGCAGCCTTGCGACGCCTGTTTTGATCATCTCCAAATACTTAGGAGGAATGTGGATCAGATCGACGAATCTTCAATGAAATAGAGATTTCAAGAGCATAATAGCATCTGTTTCAATCATCCCCTAATACTTAGGGGGAATGTCGACCCGATCGACTAATCTTTCTCCTCTAAACTTGTCAATAGAAGAAGGCCTAAAGAAGGGAAGCCTTGCACAAAGATTTCAGTCGCATAACCGCCCCTTATCTTTATAGACTGCAAGGCAGTCTGGTTGCACAAACCCGTGCAACTGATATTGGTTGCGCGGTCCTGCACAACTGACAGGAGACTCCTCTCCTACCTTCGGTCTTCTGCTCCACTCTGCACCTCTTGAAAACCTTCAATTACCTTTAATGAAGAGGGGAAGGGGTATTTATAAACCCTCGCATGTGTGAAAATCTTAATCTTAGCGATGTGGGATAAATCTTTCAGTGCTTTAGATCACTCTGCAAAGGACCACTTCTGCAGCGTGTTTCGGGGTCCCGCACAACTGATATTTACATTGCTCAGACTTGCTAAGGAATATTGATTGCGCAGTACCGCGCAACTAACATTGGTTGCGCTGTCTCATGCAAGCCCTTTAAAGATGTCTCTTTCTTCTTCTTTTCGAGTGTTCTTTCTATCTCCTTATCTCTTCGTGCTTTAATCTTTCGTCATTTTTTATGCCTCAACAGATGCTTCCTTGATCCTTTCTTTGTTTCCTCAATAATCAAAGAAAAAGGATAAAAAATCTTTCATTTAATCTCACTTGTGCGGACCCGCTCAATTGACTCGTGTTCCATACTCGACCGTAGCAGCCTATAAATACCCCACCCACCTTGTAGTCTGCACTTCTCTCCCACTACGGTGAAACCTTTGTCCCTGGCGATTTTCCTACGCAACTAATATCGTTTGCACGGTACCGCGTAATTGCTTTTTTGTTTACGCAAGTCTTTTAGGTGTTGTGACATTCCGCGCAATTGACCTTGATTGGGCGGACCCACGAAATCGAGACTTGGTGAATCTCCGCTACACTTAGTCCTTTTCCAAAACTTTAGCAAGTTTCCCAACTTTCTCCAAACCTTTCCTGCAATCACCCTTGAGTCTTTAATGCTCTTTCCCTCATGGCCCGTAACAAGAGAACTTTTCATCCCATAGACCCTCCAACTGACCAACCTTCTCATCCCGACTTTCCTGATACATCTTCTTATCACCCTTCTCCTTCTACTGATCAGCCACCAACCAAACGTACCAAAACCACTGCTCGTACCCCTGCATACTTCAAAGAACCTGTACTCCCCACTTTTAGCTTCATTGAACGCATTAAATTATTGCCATCTCCCATTCACCGAACAATTGTACTAGGAACTGTGAAAACCCCCCCTGAGCACGGTCGAGAATATGACTGGGATGAGTGTTTAAAAATAACTGCTCACATCCATATAAATAGCCAAAGACCCCCTTTCAAGAGAAGACACTCCTCCTACTTCATGCTCCAAGAAGACTCGCCGAAACAAGGTGAAGGAGTTCGAAGAGAAGATAAAGGAGCATAATAGAAAAAAGCTTCAAAATTCTTAGGAATCAGTCCGAGTGATTGAGGGCGTTATGAAGTTTAACAATCCCCATTCAGAAGGTATGACGATAATTTCCATCAACGTCCATCGCCATCAATCCATTCTTGAATGTGAGCTCAAGGATTACGTGGATGGAGAGAAGTTAATGTACACAGAATCGTGGGCAACAAGAGAACCCCGCATTCTTAAGGGGAAACTGCAAGTGTAGAAGCTGCGACAAAATATTAGAGAAGTTCACTGTATGATCTTCCTCACCCCTTTTCATAGTCCACATAATCTTTTTCCAACATACTTTTATGATATTATTAGACAGCATTACAAGGACTGCAACCCTCTTTGGGGATCAGAGGATTTTTAGACAAGAGGCCTGTTGATTTCTCGCCGCTACTACTCTGACTGGGCAGAGGCCATCTTGAAGAAATATGCAAGCACTCTTGCCAAACTCGGTCTCTATGATGCTATAGAAGTCACGTCTAAGTACTTCAACAAGGAGCCCACCATGCTTAAAGGCTTTCTTGAATATTGGTCACCCATTACGAATTCATTTCACGTACCATTCAGAGAAATGAGCATAACACTCTGGGACTTGCATCGCATAACAAGTCTTCCATTAACAAGAAGATTTTATGATGAATTTATCCCATCGACTGCAGAGCTGGAATTCACATCTTCTCTAGATCAGAGACGCTCTATTTCTGAAACCACCATCGAACTCTTCAGAGAGATGGGGAAATTTTTTATTTTTCACAAACTTTCCCATCTGGAGTGACTGGCTCACTTTTCCAGAATGCTCAGGTATTCCAGACTAAAAAATCAGCACTCTCGTTTTTATTACATATTCCCTTGTAATAACCTCTTACTTCACCCTATAGATTCCATGACAGTTGATGCAAAGAACTGACGAATCTCCTCGACAACATGAAGGAAAGAGCAAATTATAGTTCCTTCGGGGAACTTGGCAGCTTTTCTGGCCTACTTGTTAAGTATAATAGCACTCCCTGGCTCTGAATGGGCAGATGCTATTCGCCCCACCACCTTTGTCGTTGTCGGTGTCTCAGCAGAAGGACAAAAATATTCCCTTGCACCACCCGTATTATGCTCCATTTACAGGGCCTTTGGAGAAATATCTACGCACATTATGAAACCCACCCTGGGATCTTCCTCAGCATACACTTCCTGGCACTATTTTACTAGATGGTCGGGAGTTTATTTCCCTTGGACCTTCGAAGCACCAGAGAAGGCGTATGTCAATCCTTCCCATCTCCCTCTCTGGTTTTTTCAGCAAAGGCCAATGGCCAGAAGATCATACGAATGGGTAATCAACAAGATTCAAGACTTTGACCAAATAGATTTCTTCCAGTTCCGTCTTCACCGCTATATCAAAGACACAGATATGGTGGACCAGGGAGCACTGACCATAGCAAAAAGGGCTTTTTTCTTTCCATTCATTCTTGCAGTCTGCCTCTCAGAGAAGGGACAGAGTTCTGGAGAGAGTCCTACTACCCCAGCCGCTTCGCTCGCCAATTTGGCTATGACCAAGCCGTACCGGAAGACTGTGGGTTAGTCACCAAAAGAATGCGCTGCTACGGAATGAGTCCTTTGCACTGGGCCATGATATGGAAGCAATTGCTGGGCGGTCGTGTCAATTCCTCTTTCATCATTCCTAGCTGCGACCGAATAGTCTATACTTCCTATAGCTGGATGAGATGGTGGGACCATCAATCATTTTTGGTCAACAAATGCTTACCAGTAGACTCCCAGCTCTTTCTCTACCCACCTTGGCTCAGGGATAGAAAACTTGAGAACGGAATTGGTATTATTCCAGAGAAAATTCATGCGCCTCACCATGATGAAATTTGTAGAAAAATATCAACAGAAGAGCCGATTCGTGAGAGGAAACTAATTAACACTTTAGATGGCTGGTTCGCTCACGGAAATATGGAGGAATTTGAACATGCTCCTCATGACTTTGGCGGCCGAGTCACAGAAAATATCGAAGGAACATCCTCTCCCACTCCTGCAGAAACCACCACAGCTCAGGAGAATTTAGCTCAGAATGAACTTGCTCCTTCCTCGCAACCTCCTCCTTCTAGCTCATCGTCTCCGATAACCAGATAACGGGCACGTTTGCAAGCATCATCACCTATTTCTGAGGAAGGGACAAGGCAGACCTACGTATCGCCCTTAGTTCTGACTCGCGAGAAATTTCCAGGAGAAAGCAACCAGCCCGTCTATTACGAAGGAAAACAAGTTGTAATTGAGGATGTAGATGAAGAGAGTTTGGAGAATGAAAGTTCATCTTCTTCATCAAAAGATACCACTTCCATGGAATCTAAAGATGATGATGCAAGCAATGGAGATCAAGATGATGACTTCGAGGAAGGAGAAGTCAATATAGATGAAGAAGAAAATATAACCGTCGAAAATATAGAGGAAGAACATCTTCCTTTGGCTCTTGAAATCTCTCCTACTACCTCTGTTCCTGGAAAGTCACATGTAGTAACTGAAGAAGACGAAGAACCCTTGGATTATGGGGAATATGGATATTCTCCCGGTAAGGGAATTCGAATTCCTTAAATATTCACACGCTTGTCTAGTGATCATCATTTTATCACCATTACTACTTCCTTTTTCAGGTATGCATGTGGCTAACATTGAAACGAGTATGCCCCCCTCTTTGGACCTTTGTCCAACTGTACTAATGACTTCACCATGGATTCCTGCGGCTCCTCTGGTGACACCAAAAAGGGTAGCCCTCGAAATCGTATTTCCCATAAAAGCTACTAATTTGCCTACTCCTGCCATTAGGGATTCGAGCAAAGATGCAAGAGCACCTTCTTTTGGCAACATGCTAGGAGCTAGTACCTTTGCAGCCTCAGAAGTCTCTCCACTTGCCAGTCACACCTCTGCGGCAGGTATATATATCAATTTGAGGAACTGTATATTCTTCATCTTGCATTGCTTATTCTAACTTTATCTCTTATTCGTGTTATAGGAATTCTTCCCTATAGCGGGGTGGCCAGCTCTGAGTCCGTTGCTAATGTCTCTAAGCTATCACTTCTTTCAAAGATTCCCTCTCATAAAATGCTTTTAATGATGAATTCCTTGTCAGCGATAGTCCATATCTTCAAAGATCCTGATCAGTGGCCAAACATGGATATCGCCATCGAGATTCTGGAAAGCTCTGCAAGGATGGCGAAGATTAACATTTCTGTTCTATGTGACTCCCTCCTCAAATTCTGTAATTCGATAGTTTCTTTGGCATCGGCAAAAAATATCACAATTGCTCCCGAAATTCTGGAGTACGAGAAGCAGTTGACTTTGTATAAGGAGAAGGATTCCCTTATTACCTCCACTATATCTGAACTAGACTAGGAGTAGTTAACTCTTCAAGAATAGAAGAAGACTCTCACTGATGACAGGGTATTTATTCAAGATCGTATTATTGCTCTGAGAGAAGAAATCTCATAGCTAGAACTGAAAGGCCACGAGAGGGAACTGTCCATAAAAGAGGTTAAGGAAAAGATCCACGTCAGTATTCAATCTGCCGATGCTGAAAAGTCTGAATTATTCAGGAGTAAGGAAATGATTACATCCTTGGAAGATAAACTAGCTGGCCTTCCTGACCAGGCAAAGATTATACTTGAAGAGAAGTCGAAGCATGCTGCAGCTTAGATTCAGTTAAAGGAGACATGCAGCGATATATGAAGACAGTAGGCATTATGGAAGAACTTCAAGTATGCAATACCTTTCTGTATATATGCCTTTGCTTTTTTTTTCTCTTTTTTTTTTTAAAAAAAAAATAAGTATTCTCTTTTGATTTTCAGTAGTAACTTTCAGTAACCTTTTTCATGCATTTCTACATTACGCATTATTCTAGACATATTATCGATGCAGTAATCCCTACATCACTAATTTTTCTTTTATGTTTGTTTATGAGATATGAATTTGCTGCATCTTGAATGTTGCACATACTTTAACATGATATTCAATAAAAACTAATTATAAAACACCCACATTTTATGTTTGATAGTGCGGGATTTCCTACATGACTTCATTCAATTATATTTTATTAGCGGCGCTAAGTTTTAATTTAGTTAGTTGCACACAGTTTAAGCTCTTAAGTAGTGGATATGGGTCTCACATGATGGCCTCTGTAACTCTTAGAAGTTCGCTGGACTTCTCACTGCCTAAGGAGTTCACAAACTGCGATCCATCAGAGGGGCCCATTGAAGCTACTGTGGCGGTGAACTCGGTTGGAATTACGCACAGGGTTGGCCGCAGTAACTCTGTAGAGTTCACGGGGCACACAAGGTGACCTTTGGGGTACCAAACTCATGGTTTTCAGTCCATTAATGAGTAGGTTTAAACCCTTCCTCATGAGTTAGTACCAGAATCGAACCATAAATCTGGAGGGTCTTACACATAGTTGGCCTATCTAAAGCTCGCACTGTGGCCTTTATTTTTATCGTCTGCAAGGTCGGGCTCATTCACGGGAGGGCATTGTCATCCGTTCCCCGTGACCTTGCCGAAAAGCTATACAGACGACATGGGGGTTACACTGACTGGCCATTTGAGGACTTTTGGCCCTTAGACTTTTGGTCATTGGCTCTTTCAGCTGCCTGCATGGGTATACATACGATGGCCTTCATGGGCTTTTTAGGTCCACTAGCTTCTCACCACTGCCCAAATGGCAATCTTGATAGGTCTTATGCACAGCTGGCCATTAGCTTGACTGGGCTGGCTTTTTATGATCATAGGTCTCATACGTAGCTGGCCATATAGGCTTGGCTAGAGTGCCTTATTATGATCATAGTTCTCATGCGTATCTGGCCATATATGCTTGGCTAAGCTGCCTTTTTATGACTAGCAACCATCGCTGTCATCAACTTTATACGTGGTTGACAATATAATTTATTCCACTGTCAAAAAATGGTAGATTAATAATTGATATTTCGCTGCTGCTAATAATGTTATAGAACTTTCGTATTATGTTTTAAATA
This sequence comes from Magnolia kwangsiensis, assembly GCA_037074715.1. Lineage (NCBI taxonomy): Eukaryota > Viridiplantae > Streptophyta > Magnoliopsida > Magnoliales > Magnoliaceae > Magnolia > Magnolia kwangsiensis. The sequence continues at coordinate 84,890,005 of CM073572.1, read as the reverse complement.
GTGTATCAACCTGGCGATGAAAGCAATTTTGATAAGTGATTGATCGGTGACAGCGATAGTTGCTATTTATTTATTTTATTTATTTATTTACGATAACCATTGATACCTGGTGATCTTGATGGAAATCTTTGATATCAGTGATAATCATCAATCCTTGATAGCAATCATTATCGCTTGATAGCCATCATCAACACTTTTCATTTGGCGATGACTTTATATGCTTAAACGCAAGCTTGCATTTCATCCCTATACATGTTATAGTGAGAAATGTATTTCACAGTTTTTACTCACCTGTCTTTCCACCTTTTGATGCAGGAATTACTATCCTGATAATTTGTTGGATAAAAAATCAACAGATATTTCAGAAAGGACCCCTTATTTGACAAAGCGAGCATTGATCGGTACGTTGATTCATTGCTCATCTTAAGCGTACATCTCTTATCATGTGCCACTTTTTCATTCAGACTTAAATTTGCCCCCTAGGGTTCATTTAATCTTGGTAGCGAAGATGGCACAGACGTAACCTCATTCACTAATGATTCTGCGCCCAACCCATGAAACTTTTTTCGCTTATCTTATTTGATTCCAATAGGGACTTGAATACCTTTCCCATGATTTAATCCGACGGGTTCTTCATAATCAAAGCCCATATTTTTCATTATCTTTCTACTTGCTAGACTATACTTCGTGAGATTTTACAGTATCAGTTGGCCACTGTATACGTTATTCTCATTTTCCTTTCTCATTTTCATTGGTTCAGGAACGTAAAATTCTATTGGTTCTGGATATTCCATGCTTGCTTCAACTTGAAATCTCTTCGAAGCGGCCAGAAATGGCTTGTCCCTTTCAATATATGGAAATGGTATCGTAAAATTAGACTGCAAGACTTTCAACTGTTCAGGCGACAACAGAGTTAATGGGGGCTGTCCTGGCCGCCTCAGGTGCTTTGGCACAAAATAAAATTTCTTCCTTACTTTTGAATTCTCAGATGATTCTGCTTCTCCTGTATTCACTTGAGCATCTTTTAGGACCTGTCCGTTGTCATCTTCCTTTCCTTCTACAGTATACTCTTTATGGTAACTAGCATCCGTAAAGAAGGACTTGGCCTCTGTATACGGTTTTGCATCGATCATTACTTTATACTGTACTCCATCTTTACTATATTTAAAACATTGGCGGAGAGTGGAGGGTACGATATTATACTTGTGTATCCATGGCCTTCCCAGAAGGAGATTGTACGTTGTCACTGCATTGATGACATGACATATAACATCAGTAGTCAATTCTTCTATATCCAACGTGACTGTGATCTTACCTAGTGCACGTTGTCCATCTTGATTAAAGCCCTGTATCATCATTTCGCTAGGGCATAGATCAGAATGACGGTAATTTAATTTACCCAACATTGAGAGCGACAAGAGGTTTACTGCGAACCCATTATCTATCATAATTCGCTTAACTTTCTTTCCACGAATGTGACCTTCTATCATTAGTGGCCGGTTATGTTCCTCTCCACAAGTCAGATCATTGTTAGAGAAGGAAACAATCGGTAGACAATTTTCCTGCTCATTGCATTCTTCGCACTCTAGTTCTGCCAGTAAAGCTTCTCTAATGTCGTGGTCGGACAATGCCTGAACCAAACTCTGTCGGAACTCTTCAAAAAATTTACTTGCATCGTAAACACTTAGTCGAGCTGGTATGCTTTTTGAATGACCTATGACATCATAAGTTACTTTCACCGCCTCGCTCTTCTTTTCTTCCTCACCATTGTTACTTTGTTCTCCCCCACTTTTTGTCTTAACAAGCTCTGTCTTTCGCCTCACAGGACTAGCCATTTTCTTTCCTGACCGTAACATGATTACAGCCACTTTTTTCACCATTTCATTATCTTCTTTTCCACTTGTATCTCGAGCCTTTTCTCAGATTGTAAACATATTCACTGTTGTCATGGTACTCTTTTCTTTTTCTTTACCAAGTATTATTTCACCCCTATCTATCATCCATTGTATTATACATTTTAACGTGCAACAGTTCTCTGTCGGATGCCCGACCAGGCGGTGATAACGATAAAAATCTCTTTCCTTTGTTCTCATTACATCCTCAGGGCGTTTGGGCTCTGGCAATTCTATTGTACCTACTTTTAACAACTGATTCATCATGGGAACAACATCTTCCTTATCAAATACAAATCCCTTATGAGTATTGAGCAACCTGGGTCTCTTTCCATCGTACCTATTTCTTGATTGACCCCATCCTTCTTTCTGTCTGATCCTCTCTCCCACGTATCCTTTGTATCCTTGCCTTTTCTGTCATGTTCAATAGTATTCACAGCTGTTCTGCTAGACACTCTTCTAGTTGTCTTGTGATGAAATGCTAGCATTTTGTGAGTCATTAATTCCAAAGTATAAGCTTTAGTAGCTAGATCTCGAAAAGTTCTGATATCAGCGCTAACAAGTCCGAATGCATTAACTATCCCAATGGAATTCAAACACATCTTGACCTGCTCTTTTTCTTCTGGTAACTGCCTACACGCGGCCCCCAATGTTTTCCATCTGGCTATGAATTTTTCAACCGATTCTCCATCACTTTTCCATACGGAAGCCAACTCCGTTATACTGACATCACGTTCAGAAGAGAAAAAGTTTGACATAAAAGCTTCTTGCATTTGCTCCCAGGTGCGTATAGATCCCAGCGGTAAATTGGAATACCATCGAAATGCCTTGTGTGTTAATGATGACCCAAACAACCGTAAGCATTATTGCAGGATTGTCGAGAAATTTCCCATGCTAGTGATAAAATGCATTAAATGCTCTTCTTGAGACCCATCCCCATTGAATTTCTAAAAATTCGGGTGCTTAAAATTGGTCGGAAAGGGAATGTCTTCTACTTCCCTTAGATACGGTGTTTGGTATCTGAAATGACTGATGTTCTCGCTCTCCCTTTTCATTCGAACAGCTTCCTCCACCACTTGTCTTACCTCGTCCCGTGTCATGGTTCTTACCGTCGGCATAGACCCCAATGACCCTACCCCCTGTTGTTGAAGGCCTACAGGTTGATTTTCTTGCCCATTCATTACGTTTTGAGGAATTTTCATTCAGGCTACATTCTGTGCGAAGGTCTCCAAGGCCTCTCTAAGGTTTCGGCACTCTTCCATCAATGTGTTTTGGGCTTTTTCCATTTCATTGATTCAATCATTTGTAGTAGTTCCACGTTCTTAGTTTATCCCTGCCATATGTACCTTAACTTCTCCACTCCTTGATGAAACAACAACTGGAGTCGAGCAAGAATAGGCCGACGTGATGGGACTTATGAAGACAGGAGAAGATGGGATTTCACTGGCTTTTCCTGTAAACCCCACGTCATCAATCGATTGTGGTGATGTTGACCCTGATATACTAGCCTGAAGTGGCATGAACATCGGTGAACCAATCACCAACGCCTTTCCTTTTTGCTCTCTCGTGCATTTAGCTTTTGAGGTTCCCAAAGATGGGAAATCGTACTCTATAAATTGCGGTACTATTGGTCCAGGGTATATTGTTGGCGGAGCGAGTTCAGGGTTCTTTTTAATCGCATTGCGCGTTATTGGTCCTCTAATTCTTGGCAAGGGCTGATTAACTCTAAGACTTCCTGCATTTTGCATCCTTGTCCTACAAGATCTTACAACGGTCCATACCCCATCATCTTTCGACGGTTCAGGAGAAGCCGATACTACTCCTGTTGTTGCTAGGATGTTGCTTTTACTAGTTTCAATAATCTGAGTTGGGTGATTTGGGACCTAATCCTGCATATATGCTATCGTGAATCCCATTGTAGTGAATCGAAAATTCATCTTTCTTGCTAGAGTTTCCATGAGTAACAGGTCGTAGTTGGATTTAGAAACCTTCACATATGAAACATGGTTATAGTTAGCATCTTAAAGAATTAAATAATCCACCTTAGAGATGAAGGAGAGGATTTTTCCACTGAGAGTCGCCATTTTGGCTTCCGTACGACGCCAAACTATGATACGAGTTCATAACAATTTCACTATTATTATTTAAATAAGACAATAAATGTTCCCCAGTAGTGTCGCCATTTTATTTCGACAAAGAAACAAATGCATTTGATTTGGAAAATTGTCTCATTCAAACATAATAGAGAAAGAGCATTGGGAACATTCATCACATTTTATTGATGCTAAGTTCATTTACATCCTCTTTACATCACTTGATTCTAAGATAGATCACTTAGAAATAAATAACTTATGTTTTAAGTATCAAAAATTCATTTCGGCAGCCTTTCGGCACCTGTTTTGATCATCTCCTATGACTTAGGAGGAATGTCTATCTGATCGACGAATCTTCAATGAAATAGAGATTTCAGCAGCATAACGACGTCTGCTTCAGTCATCCCCTAATACTTAGGGGGAATGTCGACCCGATCAACTAATTTTTCTCCTCTGAACTTATCAATAGAAGAAGGCCTGAATAAGAGAAGCCTTGCACAGAGATTTTGGCGGCATAACAGCCCCTTATCTTCACAGACTGCAGGGCAGTCTAGTTGTGTGGACCAGCGCAACTGAAAGGAGACTCCTCTCCTACCTTCGGTCTTCTACTCCGCTTTGCTCCTCTTGAAAACCTTCAATTACCTTTAATGGAGGGAAAGGGAAATTTATAAACCCTCGCACATGTGAAAATCCTAATCTTAGTGATGTGGGATAAATCTTTCAGTGCTTTAGATCACTCTGCAAAGGATCACTTCTCCAACATGTTTCGAGGTCCCGCGCAACTGATATTTACATTGCGCGGACCTGCACAAGGAATATTGATTACGCAGTACCACACAACTGACACTGGTTGTGCGGTCTCGTGCAAACCCTTTAAAGATGTCCTTTCTTCTTCTTTTTGAGTGTTCTTTCTATCTCCTTATCTCTTCTTGCTTCAATCCTTCATCATTTTTTATGCCTCAACAGATGCCCCCTTGATCCTTTCTTTGTTTCCTCAAGAATCAAAGAAAAAGGATAAAAAATCTTTCATTTCATCTCGCTTACGTAGACCTGCACAACTGACTCGTGTTCCATACTTGACCATACAGCCTATAAATACCCCACCAGCCTTGTAGTCTGCACTTTTCTCCCTCGGCGGTGAAACTTTTGTCCTTGGCAATTTTCTCAATCAACCGATATCGTTTGCGTAGTACCGCACAACTTCTTTTCTGTTTGCGCAAGTCTTTCAGGTGTTGTGACATTCCGCACAACTGACCTTAATTACGTGGACCCACACAACCGGGACTTGGTGAATCTCTGCTGCACTTAGTCCTTTTTAGTAACTTTAGCAAATTTCTCAACTTTCTCCAAACCTTTCCTGCAATCACTCTTGAGTCTTTAATTCCCTTTCCCTCATGGCCCATACTAAGAGAACTTTTCATCCCGTAGACCCTCCAATTGACCAACCTTCTCATTCCGACATACCTAATACATCTTCTTATCGCCCTTCTCCTTCTACTGATCAGCTACCAACCAAACGTACCAAAACCACTGCTCGTACCCCTGCATACTTCAAAGAACCTGTACTTCCCACTTTTAGCTTCATTGAACGCATTAAATCATTGCCATCTCCCATTCACCGAACAATTATACTAGGAACAGTGAAAAACCCCCCTTAGCACGGTCGAGAATATGAATGGGATGAGTGGTTAAAAACAACTGCTCACATCCATACAGATAGCCAAAGACCCCCTTCAAGAGAAGACGCTCCTCCTGCTTCACACTCCAAGAAGACTCTCCAAAACAAGGCGAAGGAGTTCGAAGAGAAGATAAAGGAGCGTAACAAGAAAAAGCTCTAAAATTCTTGGTAAACAGTCCGAGTGATTGAGGTCGTTATGAAGTTTGACAATCCCCATTCAGAAGGTATGACAGTAATTCCCAACAACATCCATCACCATCAATCCATTCTCGAATGTGAACCCAAGGATTACGTGGACAGAGAGAAGTTAATGTACACTGAATCGTAGGCAACAAAAGAACCCCGCATTCTCGAGGGGAAACTGCAAGTGCAGAAGCCACGAAAAAATATTGGAGAAGTTCACTCTATGATCTACCTCACCCCTTTTTACAGTCCACATAATCTTCTTCCAACATACTTCTATGAGACCATCAGACAGCGTTACAAGGACTACGACCCTCTTTGGGGATCAGAGGATTTTCAGACAAGAGGCCTATTGATTTCTCGCCACTACTACTCTGACTGGGCAGAGGCCATCTTGAAGAAACATGCAAGAACTCTTACAAAAGTCGGTCTCTATGATGCTATAGAAGTCACGTCTAAGTACTTCTAAAAGGAGCCCACCATGCTTAAAGGTTTTCTTGAATATTGGTCACCCATTACCAATTCATTTCACTTACTGTTCAGAGAAATGGGCATAACACTTTGGGACTTGCATCGCATATCATGTCTTCCATTAACAGGAAGATTTTATGATGAATTCATCCCATCGAATGCAGAGCTGGCATTCACATCTTCTCCAGATCGCAGACCCTCTATTTCTGAAACCACCATCGAACTCTTCAAAGAGATGGGGAAATTTCTGAATTTTCACAAACTTTCCCCTCTGCAGTGGCTGGCTCACTTTTCCAGAATGCTCAGGTATTCCAAACTCAGAAATCAACGCTCTCCTTTCTATTACATATTCCCTTGTACTAACCTCTTACTTCACCTGGTAGATTCCGTGATAGTCGATGAAAAGAACTGATGAATCTCCGCGACAACATGAAGGAAAGAGCAAATTATAGTTCTTTCGGGGAACCTACAGCTTTTCTGGCCTACTGGTTAAGTATAGTAGCACTTCCTAGCTCTAAATGGGCAGATGTTATTCGCCCCATCTGTAACACCCTGAAAATTGGGGGTCGTGTATAAACTCAACTTCCGAGTTCCATATCGTCACTTAAGCAACAAAAATGATTATGATTCAATGTTGTCTGAGTTAAAGCATTCACATGAGTAAAAGTATACCAAAACTGCAATTCATACTCCAGATTCAGTGATAAAAGCAAGCGGAAGACTAAAGAATATATATATCACTGTATGGTAAAACAAAGTAGATCTCAACTATCTCTAAAGTATGAATACATCTCTGAGCCTCATATACATGTAAATAAACAAAATTAAAATGTCAAAAGTAGTCCCACTGAGAAGTCCCGTCAACCCAGGCCACCTAAGCAAAGCCGTCGTGGAACTGCATGTATGAGAACTCGTCCTGGTCGTCATCATAGTCCGGCTCTGCCTCCTGGATCGCTGCGTCACCTGCATCTAAGACAGGGTCTGGTGGGTGTTGCAAACACCAGCCCGAAACGTGGGAATGAGTAGCTAACTCAGTGGAATAATAGAGCAAGGATTAACATGTTCTCAAATTAATTATGCGATAATAGTAAAGCAGTAAATCAAACAATCCTAATACTGTTGTTAATGCAATATGACATGACATGATGGATGCCCTCACCGACATTCTCCCTCATACGGCACCATCTTCGTCCGCGGCATGCTTGCATACCGCTCAGTGCTCCACATCTTCCAAGCACATGCAATGTGATGGTGATATGATTGTCGAGTCATTATTAGTCCATTCAAACAGCAGGATTGGGAAACTAAGGTACTTCCCTTATATTAATCCCAACACAGATCCTGTCTAGGGTCGTCACTCATAGTAATCTCATACGATGTATATTTCGTAGGTCGCTGCAAGGGCTGACAGGGCTGTTGCACTCACTCATTGCACCGCTCCCCCATAACCTTATCAATACAGGCCTACTGTACTCTCACTGCTACGGAAGGGTCGTCGCCTCCCGTAGACTTAGAATACGCTCGTGGTCACTACAAAGGACTCGTCGCCTGATCAGTGTAGGCCGACAGCAAGAATATAGTGTCCCACACCACCATAATCTGCTCACGAGACATAGGTGCTCACTGGTCACTACGGGGAGGTTTGTGGCTCCATCATAGGCCGACAGCTCGACCACGGTGTCCCATACCACCATGCCCGTCTCATGAGTCTTCGTGGATCAAGGTACCATGGTTGACAGGGTTTACAATGGTAAGTTCAGTACCCTAGGTTCCAGCAGTTATGACTCATACAGGGTGAACATACAACGGCCAGTCGGGTTACTTGACAGGCTCGACTAGTACGATCGCATCTCAAGTCGAACGACATGAAGTGCGTAAAACACTTCGTGTGGCCTAACCACTGCCGCCAACTCCAGAACACGGCTCGCGTTCATTGACGCGTCGTTCTTGGCAAAGATAGGCCAACCACGAACTTTCTCGGTTGCCGACTGCCTCGACTAGGTATAGTCCCAAACATAGGTGAATTCACATCAGCAATCATATGAGAGTATTGGAAATGAAATACAACCATGTGAGCATGTTAACACATGTTATAACATACAACTTAAGTAAATCTTCAAGCACATGCATTTCATACATATAATGAAATCATGCATATAGCCAACATGTAGGAAATCATTTACATCAGCATATTAATTGAGAAATCAATCTCAAACTAATTCATAACACCATATAATTCAATACATAATAATACAAGCATTTATACAAACACTTAAACTACACACTTAAGTCTACATATAGTATGTCGACTCAAAGTGCGCATTTAGGCGAATCTCTTCGCCAAACTAATTATGCACACATTCCTAGTATTCTAATGCGACAAGAAGCCATGTCAATCACATCAACAAAATATGAATGAAAATAGTACTTTCTACAAATGACTAAAATGCCCTAAATCTCATATTCTTCGTCTGCTTACGAAACAGGAAACGGACAGCATATTGTACATGTCAAACGGCGTTGCCGTCGATAATCTACTATTAAACAACATTGAAAGCATTGGAAACAGTCAATCAAAGCGTCTAAAATCCGTACCTTTTCTCTTATAGGTGTGTTAATTCGAACGGAGCGTATATGCTTCGTCTACGGCGCACTGTGAACCTAATACACAAAATCTATCAGCTATTTCACTATGGAACCAAGGGAACCTCAAATCAACAACTATTAGGGATGTTTTCTTACCTAGAAACGCAGAGAAATCACCGGCCAAGTGATATGAGCGTGTTGTTAAAGCACGTGCAACAGGTAGGGCAGCAGCAGGAAAATTCTCTCCTACTCTCTCTCACAATCTCTCACCTTTTCTCTCTCTCAATCTAGGGCTCTTTCCAATTTCGGATGGGAGAGAGGAGTGAGGGTTTCAAGCCCTTTTATAAGCCCAAACATGCCCGAAATAGGCTCGGAAACAATGTTTACTTAAGGTATATCCAAATCGGGGCTGTTGCGGTCCAAAAGACCATTTCTGGTGGTCCCCTGGCCGAACGCGATCGGACTTAAGTTCGTACATGTCAGATGTTGGTCACATCCCGTTTTCAGACCATCAGTGTTCGTAGATCGCCCGTGGCGGTCCAGTTTCAGTTCATCGGTCACCGCACGTAGATCAGGTCTGCAAATCTCATTATATGAAATAGAAATTTTTCCTGATCCGAGGGTGTAATTTGGCTGAATTCTGATGGTCAGAATGCTTAATACTGACGTGTCAAGTCGTGTGCCAGATTTGAATTTCAAATTCCAAATCTAACCCTATTCTCACTCTCTTCAGTCCAGGCTCAATGAAATAGCCTGCGAATGTCGGTTGGACTTGATTTTTGAAATGATTGTCAAGTCCAGCTAGGCGGTTCTAACGGTCTAAGATTGTAGGTATCGAAATTTGGACGCGCGGTCTAGATTCAATACAAAGTTTCAAAGAGGTCCAGAGAATAAACCGGTTTAGAGTTTGATCCGAGATTTTAGAGTATTATAGCGTCATTGGTTCTACTCGATTTAGGTCTTGTAGAATGTATTTAAAGTGATCAGGGACTATTTCCCAGCTACTCTAGCGTTGCGCTAGCTAACTTACACTTATTTTCTAAAGGAATTAATCCTACGCGATTTCTGGTCGAGTTGGTACTCGAGTCCAAGTACGGATTTTTCCAGGGCGTTACACCATCACCTTTATCGTTGCCAGTGCCTTAGTGGAAGGATAAAAATATTACCTTACACCTCCCGTATTATGCTCCATTTACAGGGCCTTTGGAGAAATATCTACGCAAAAGAACCCCACCCTGGGATCTTCCTCAGCATACACTTCCTGACACTATTTTACTAGATGGTTGGGAGTTTATTTCCCTTGGACCTTGGAAGCACCAAAGAAGGCGTATGTCAATCCTTCCCATCTCCCTCTCTGTATTTTTTAGCAAAGGGCAATGGCCAGAAGATCATACGAATGAGTAATCAACAAGATTCAAACTTTGACTAAATAGATTTCTTCTAGTTCCATCTCCACCGCTTATCACAAACACATATATGGTGGACCAGGGAGAACTGATAGTAGAAGACATGGCTTTCTTTATTTCCATCTGTTCCTATAGTCTGCCTCTCAGAGAAGGGACAAAGTTCTAGAGAGAGACCTACTACCCCAGCTGCTTCGCTCGCCAATTCGGCTATGACCAAGCCTTACCGAAAGACTGTGGGTTAGTCACCAAAAGAATGTGCTACTACGGAATAGGTCCTTTGAACAGGGCCATGATATGGAAGCAATTGCTGGGCAGTCGTGTCAATTCCTCTTTCATCATTCCTAGCTGTGACTGGATAGTCCATACTTCCTACAACTAGATGAGATGGTGGGACCATCAATCATTTTTTACCAACAAACGCCTACCAGTAGACTCCCCTCTCTTTCTCCACCCGCCTCAGCTCAGGGGCAAAAAACTTAAGAACGGAATTCGTTTTATTCTAGAGAAAAGTTATGTGTCTCACCATGGCAAAATTTGTAGAAATATATCAACAGAAGAGCCAATTCGTGAGAGGAAACCAATAACAATTTAGATGGCTGGTTCGCTCATGGAATTCTGGAGGAATTTGAACATGTTCTTCATGACTTTGGTGGCCGAGTCACAAAAAATATCGAAGGAACATCCTCTCCTACTCCTGTAGAAATCACCACGGCTTAGCAGAATTTACCTCAGAATGAACCTACTCCTTCCTCGCAACCTCCTCCTTCCAGCTCATTGTCTCCGATAACCAGATCACAAGAACGTTTGCAAGCATCATCGCCTATTTCCCAGGAAGGGACAAGGCAGAGCTCCGTATCTCCCTTAGTTCCATCTAGCAGGAAATTTCTAGGAGAAAGCAACCAGCCTGTCTCTTACAAAGGAAAATAAGTTGTAATTGAGGAAGTAGATGAAGAGAGTTTGGAGAATGAAAGTTCATCTTCTTCATCAAAAGATACCACTTCCATGAAATCTAAAGATGATGATGATGAAGATAATGCAAGCTATGGAGATCAAGATGATGACTTCGAGGAGGGAGAAGTCAATATAGATGAAGAGGAAAATATAACCGTTGAAAATATAGAGGAAGAACATCTCCCTTTGGCTCCTGAAATCTCTTCCTCCACCTTTGCTCGTGGAAAGCCACGTGCAGTAACTGAAGAAGATAAAGAACCCTTGGATTATGGGGAATATGGATATTCGCCTGGTAAGGGAATTTGAATTCCTTAAATATTCACACGCTTATCTAGTGATAATTATCTTATCATCATTACTACTTCCTTTTTCAGGTATACATGTGGCTAACATTGAAACAAGCGATGCCCCCTCTTTGGACGTTCGTCCAACTGTACTAACGACTTTACCATTGGTTCCTGCAGCTCCTTTGGTGACACCAAAAAGGGTAGCCCGTAAAATTGTATTTCCCGTAAAAGCTATTGATTTGCCTACTCCTACCACCAGGGATTCGAGCACAGAAGCAAGAGCACCTTCTTTTGGCAACATGCTAGAAGCTGGTACCTCTGTAGCCTTAGAAGTCCCTCCACTTGTCAGTCACACCTCTGCGGTAGGTATATATATCAATTTGAGGAACTGTATATTCTTCATCATACATTGCTTATTCTAACTTTATCTCCTATTCGTGTTATTGGAATTCTTCCCGGTAGTGGGGCGGCTAGCTCCGAGTCCGTGGCTACAGGCTCTGAGTTATCATTTCTTTCAAAGATTCCCGCTCACAAAATGCTTTTAATGAAGAATTCTTTGTTAGCAGTAGTCCATATCTTCAAAGATCCTGAACAGTGCCCAGACATGGATATCGCCATCGACATTCTGGAAAGCTCTGTGAGGATGGTGAAGATTAACATTTTTGTCATGCGTGACTCCCTCCTCAAATTTCATGATTCGATAGTTTCTTTGGCATCGGCGGAAAATATCATAATTGCTCCCAAAATTCTAGAGTATGGGAAGCAGTTGACTTTGTATAAGGAGAAGGCTTCCCTTATTACCTCCACTATATCTGAACTAGACCAGGAGCAGTTAACTCTTCAAGAATAGCTAAAGACTCTCACTGATGACAGGGTACTTATTCAAGATCGTATTGCTGCTCTGAGAGAAGAAATCTTGCAGCTAGATCTAAAAGGCCATGAGAGGGAACTATCCATAAAGGAGGTTATGGAAAAGATCCATGTTAATATTCAATCTGTCGATGCTAAAAAGTCTAAATTATTCAGGAGTAAGGAAATGATTAAATCCTTGGAAGATAAATTGGCTGGCCTTCCTGACCAGGCAAAGATTATACTTGAAGAGAAGTCGAAGCATGCTGCAGCTGAGATTCAGTTAAAGGAAGACTTGCAGCGATATATGAGGACAGTAGGCATTATGGAAGAACTTTAAGCATGCAATTCCTTTTTGTATATATGCATTTTCTTCTTCTTTCTTTCTTGTTTTTTTTTTAAAAAAAATAAGTATTCTCTTTTGATTTTTAGTAGTAACTTTCAGTAACCTTTTTCATGTATTTCTACATTACGCATTATTCCAGACATATTATCTATGCAGTAATCCCACCATCACTAGTTTTTCTTTTATGTTTGTTTGTGAGATATGAATTTGCTGCATCTTGAATGTTGCACATAGTTTAACATGATATTCAATAAAAACTAATTATAAAACACCCACATTTTATGTTTGTTAGTGCGGGATTTCGTATATGACTTCATTCATTTATATTTTATTGGCGATGCTAAGTTTCAATTTAGTCAGTTGCACACACAGTTTAAGCTCTTGAGTAGTGAAGTCGGGTCTCACCTGATGGCCTCTGTAACTCTTAGAAGTTCGCTGGACTTCTCACTGCCTAGGGAGTTCACAAACCGCAATCCATCAGAGGGGCCCATTGAAGCTACCGGGGCGGTGAACTCGGTTGGAATTACGCACAGGGTTGGCTGCAATAACTCTCTAGAGTTCACGGGGTGCACAAGGCGACCTTTGGGGTACCAAATCTATGGTTGCCAATCCATCAATGAGTAGGTTTAAGCCCTTCCTCATGAGTTATATCAGAATCGAACCATAAATCTGGGGGGTCTTACACATGGTTTGCCTATTTAAAGCTCACACTATAGCCCTTATTTTCTTCATCTGCAAGGTTGGGCCCATTCACAGGAGGGCATTGTCCTCCATTCCCCATGACGCTGCTGGAAAACTATACAGAAGGCATGGGGGTTACGCTGACTAGCCATTTGAGGACTTTTGGCCCTTATGCTTTTGGTCGACTATTGGCCCTTAGGCTTTTGGTCATTGACTCTGTCAGCTGCCCGCATGGGTATGTGACGATGGCCTTCACAGGATTTTTAGGGCCACTAGCTTCTTATCGCTGCCCGAATGGCGATCTTGATAGGTCTCATGCGCAGCTGGCAATTGGCTTGACTTGGCTGCCTTTTTATGATCATAGGTCTCATGCATAGCTGGCCATATAAGCTTGGCTAGACTGCCTTTTTATGATCATAGGTCTCATGCTTAGCTGGCCATATAGGCTTAGCTACGCTGCCTTTTTATGACTAGTAACCATTGTTGTCATCAACTTTATAAGTGGTTGACTATATAATTTATTCCACTGCTAAAAATGGTAGATCAATAATTGATATTTCTCTGCTGCTGATAATGTTATGAGAACTTTCGTATTATGTTTAAAATAGTGTATCATCCTGGTGATGATAGCAATTTTGATAACTGATTGATCGGTGACAGCGATAGTTGCTATTTATTTATTTTATTTGTTTATTTACGATAATCATTGATACCTGGTGATCTTGATGGAAATCTTTGGCGTCGGCGATAATCGTCAATGCTTGATTGCAATCATTAGCACTTGACAGCCATCATCAACACTTTTCATTTGGGGGTGACATAATATGCTTAAAAGTAAGCCTACATTTCATCCGTATCCATTTTATAGTGAGAAATATATTTCACAGTTTTTACTCACCTGTCTTGCCCCCTTTTGATGCAGGAATTATTATCCTGATAATTTGCTAGATCAAAAATCAACAGATATTTCAGAAACGACCCCTTTTTTACAAAGTGAGCATTGATCGGTACATCAATTCATTGCTCATCTTAAGCGTACATCTCTTATCATGCGCCACTTTTTCATTCGGACTTAAATTTTCCCCGAGGGCTCGTTTAATCTTGGTAGCGAAGATGGCGCAAACGTAACCTCATTCACTAATGATTCTGCGCCCACCCCTTGAAACTTATTCTACTTATCTTGGTTGATTCCAACAGGGACTTGAATACCTTTCCCATGATTTAATCCGACAGGTTCTTCATAATAAAAGCCCACATTTTTCATTATCTTTCTATTTTCCAGACTATACTTCATGAGATTCTGCGGTGTCAGTTGGCCACTGTATACGTTATTCTCGTTTTCTTTTCCCATTTTCATTGGTTCATGAATGTAAATTTCTATTGGTTCCAGATATTCCATGCTTGCTTCAACTTGAAATCTCTTCGGAGCGGCCAAAAATGGCTTGTCCCGTTCAATATATGGCAATGGTATCGTAAAATTAGACTGCAAGACTTTCAACTGTTCTGGTGACAGCAGAATTAATGGGGGTTTTCTTGGCCGCCTTAGGTGCTTCGACACAAAATAAAATTTCTTCCTTACTTCTGAATTCTCAGATGATTCTGCTTCTCCTGTATTCACTTAAGCATCCTTTAGGACCTGTCCGTCGTCATCTTCCTTTTCTTCTACAGTATACTCTTTATAGTAACTGACATCTGCAAAGAAGGACTCGACCTCTGTATACGGTTTTGCATCGGCCATTACTTTATACTGTACTCCATCTTTGTTATATTTAAAATAATGGTGGAGAGTGGAGGGTACGATACTATACTTGTGTATCCATGGTCTTCCTAGAAGGAGATTGTACATTGTCACTGCATTGATGACATGACATTTAACATCAGTAGTCAATTCTCCTATATTCAACGTGACCATGATCTTACCCAGTGCACGTTGCCCATCTTGATTAAAGCCCTGTATCATCATTCCGCTAGGGCGTAGATCGGAACGACGGTAATTTAATTTACCCAACATTGAGAGCGACAAGAGGTTTACTGTAAACCCATTATCTATCATAATTCGCTTAACTTTCTTTCTACGAATGTGACCTTATATCATTAGCGGCATGTTATGTTCCTCTCCACAAGTGAGATCATTGTCAGAGAAGGAAACAATCGGTAGACAACTTTCCTGCTCATTGCATTCTTCGCACTCTAGTTCTGCCAGTAAAGCTTCTCTAATGTCGTGGTCGAACAATGCCTGAACCAAACTCTGTCGGAACTCTTCAAACAATTTAGGTGCATCGTAAACACTTAGTCGAGCTGGTATGCTTTTTAAATGACCTATGACATCATAAGTTACTTTCACCGCCTCGCTCTTCTTTTCTTCCTCACCATTGTTACTTTGTTCTTCCCAACTTTTTATCTTAACAATTTATGGCTTTCGCCTCACAGGACTAGTCATTTTCTTTTCTTACTGTAACGTGATTACAACCACTTTTTTTTCCATTTCATTATCTTCTTTTCCACTTGTATCTTGAGCCTTTTCTCGGATTGTAAACATATTCACTGTTGCCATTGTACTCTTTTCTTTTCCTTTACCAAGTATTATTTTGCCCCTATCTATCATCCATTGTATTATACATTTAAACATGTAACAATTCTCTGTCGGATGCCCGACCAGGCGGTGATAATGACAGAAATCTCTTTCCTTTGTTCTCGTTACATCCTCAGGGCATTTGGGCTATGACAATTCTATTGTGCCGACTTTTAACAACTGATTCATCATGGGAATAACATCTTCCTTATCGAATACAAATCCCTCATGAGAATTGAGCAACCTGGGTCTCTTTCCATCATACCTATTTCTTGATTGACCCCATCCTACTCTTTTGTCCGATCTTTTCTATCACGTTCAACAGTATTCACTGCCATTTTTCTAGACACTCTCCTAGTTATCTTGTGATGAAATGCTGACATTTTGCGAGTCATTAATTCTAACGTATGAGCTTTAGTAGCTAGATCACGAAAAGTTCTAATATTAGCGTTAGCAAGCCCGAATGTGATTCCTGTCCCCATAGAATTCAGACACATCTTGACCTGATATTTTTCTTCTGGTAACTTCCTGCACGCAGCTCCCAGTGTTTTCCATCTGTCTATGAATTTTTCAATCGGTTCTCCGTCCCTTTGCCATACGAAAGACAACTCCGTTATACTGACATCACGTTCTGAAGAGAAAAAGTTTGCCATAAAAGCTTCTTGCACTTGCTCCCAGGTGCGTATTGATCCCGACAATAAATTAGAATACCATCAAAATGCCTTGTGCGTTAATGATGACTTGAACAATCGTAAACAGTATTGTGGGATTATCGAGAAATTTTCCATGCTTGTGATAAAATGCATTAAATGCTCTTCTGGAGACCCTTCCCCATTGATTTTCTAAAAATTCGGGTGCTTAAAATTGGTCAAAAAGGGAATGTCTTCTACTTCCCTTGGATACGGTGTTTGGTATCTGAAACAACTGATGTTCTCGCGCTCCCTTTCCATTCAAACAGCTTCCTCCACCACCTGTCTTACCTCGTCCCGTGTCATAGTTCTTACCATCGGCATAGACCCCAATGACCCTACCCCCTGCGGTTGAAGGCTTAAAAGTTGATTTTCTTGGCCATTCATTACGTTCTGAGGAATTTTCATTTAGGCTACATTCTGTGCGAGGGTCGCCAAGGCCTCTCTGAGGTTTCGACACTCTTCCATCAATTCATTTTGGGCTTCTGCCATTTCATTGATTCGATCATCTGTAGTAGTTCCACGTTCTTAGTTTGTCCTCGCCATACCTCCACTCCTTGATGAAACAGTAACTGGAGTCGAGCAAGAATAGGCCGACATGATGGGACTTTTGAAGACAGGAGAAGATGGAATTTCACCAGCTTTTCTTGTAAACCCCACGTTATCAATCGATTGTGGTGATGCTGACCCTGATATACTAGCCTGAAGTGGCATGAACATCGGTGAAACAATCACCAACGCCTTTCCTTTCTGCTCTCTCATCCATTTAGCTTTTGAGGTACCCAAAGATGGGAAATCGTACTCCCTAAATTGCGGTACTATTGGTCCAGGGTATATTGCTGGTGGAGCGAGCTCAGGGTTCTTTTTAACCGCTTTGCACGTTATTGGTCCTCTGATTCTTGGTAAGGGCTAATTAACTCTGAGACTTCCTACATTTTGCATCCTTGTCCTACAAGATCTTAGGCGAAGCAAATACTACTCCTACTGTTGCTAGGATGTTGCTTTTACTAGTTTCAATAATCTGAGTTGGGTGAGTTAGGACCTGATTCGGCGTATATGCTATCTCGAATCCCGTTGGAGTGAATTAAAAATTCATCTTTCTTGCTGGAGTTTCCATGAGTAACAGGTTGTAGTTGGATTTAGAAACCTTTACATACGAAACATGGTTATAGTCAGCATTTTAAAGAATTAAATAATCTATCTTAGAGGAGAAGGTGAGGATTTTCCCCAGCAAAGTCGCTACGGATGCCAAACTATGATGTGAGTTCATAACAATTTCACATTTAATATTTAAATAAGACAATAAATGTTTCCCAGCAGAGTCGTCATTTTGTTTCGACAAAGAAACAAATGCATTTGATTTGGAAAATTATCTTATTCAAACATAACAGAGAAAGACTATTGGAACATTCATCACATTTCATTGATGCTAAGTTCATTTACATCCTTTTTACATCCCTTGATTCTATGATAGATCACTTAGAAATAAATAACTTATGTTTTAAGTATCAAAAATTCATTTTTCCAGCCTTTCGGCGCCTGTTTTGATCATCTCCTAGGACTTAGGAGGAATGTCAATCTGATCGATGAATCTTCAATGAAATAGAGATATCAGCAGCATAACGGCGTCTGTTTTAGTCATCCTCTAATACTTAGGGGGAATGTCGACCTGATCGACTAATCTTTCTCCTCTGAACTTGTCAATAGAAGAAGGCCAGAAGAAGGGAAGCCTTGCACAGAGATTTTAACGGCATAACAGCCCCTTATCTTCACAGACTGCAGGGCAGTCTAGTTACACGGACACGCATAACTGATATCGGTTGCGCGGTCCTGTGCAACTGACAGGAGACTCTTCTCATATCTTCGGTCTTCTACTCCACTCTGTTCCTCTTGAAAAACTTCAATTATCTTTAATGAAGGAGGGGAAGGGGTATTTATAAACCCTCGCATGTGTGAAAATCCTAATCTTAGCGATGTGGGATAAATCTTTCAGTGCTTTAGGTCACTCTGCAAAGGACTATTTCTGTAGTATATTTTGAGGTCCCGTAAAACTGATATTTACATTGTGTGGACCTGTGTAAGGAATATTGATTGCGAGTACCGCGCAACTGATATTCGTTACGCGGTCTCGCGCAAATCCTTTAAAGCTGTCTCTTTCTTCTTCTTTTTGAGTGTTCTTTCTATCTCCTTCTCTTCTTGCTTCAATTCTTCGTCATTTTTTATGCCTCAACACCTGAGTTGCAGAGAGATCTTATGATCGAAGCACATCGATCGTGTTTTTCTATCCACTCTGGCTCGACGAAGATGTACCATGACCTAAGGTGATAGTATTTTTTGGCGGGGATAAAGTGCCAGATCACCAATTTTGTGGCCGAGTGTGACACATGCCAGCGTGTCAAGGTCGATTATTAAAGACCCCCTAATCTATTATAGCTGTTGAGTGTCCCAATGTGGAAGTGGGAGCACGTGTCGAAAGATTTTATTATGGGCTTACCGAGGACTCAGCGCGGTCACTACGCCATCTGGATTGTTTTGGATCATCTGACGAAGTCGAGACATTTCCTTGCGATGCGTACTATTTAGTCTATGGACCGGCTTGTGAGGTTATTTATCGAGGAGATTGTGAGACTACATGGTGTTCCAGTCTCGATTGTTTCTAACCGAGACCAGAGGTTCATGTCTCAATTTTAGGGGAGCTTCCTAAGAGTGATGAGGACTGATTTGCAGCTCAGCACCGCATACCATCTGCAGACCGATGGCCAGACTGAGAGAGTCAACCAGATCCTTAAAGATATGCTTCGAGCCTGCCTAATTGATTTCAGGGGTAGCTGGGATGAGCATCTGGGATTGGCTGAGTTTGCATACAACAACAGCTATCAGATAACCATTGACATGACTCCTTTTGAGGCACTATATGGTAGACCATACAGATCATCGAGTTGTTGTACCGAGGTTGGAGAGCGCCATCTCCTAGATCTCGAGCTTGTACAGCAGACATCAGAGCCTATTGATATCATCAGGCAGTGGATGTGCACAGCTCAAAGCCGGCAAAAGAGTTTTACTGATCACCGGTTTTTTCCCTTTGAGTTTGATGTAGGGGACCATGTGTATCTCAAGGTCTCGCTCATGAGGGGTGTAGTTCATTTTGAAGCGAAGGGCAAGCTTTCCCTAAGATTCATAGGACCTTTTAAGATCACTGGGCACATTGGCGTCGTGGCCTATCGGCTTGCCTTACCATCTCAGTTATCTGACATCCACAACGTTTTCCACATCTCTATGTTGAGCAAGTGTGGATTAGACATCGTTCCTGTTATTGATTGGTAACTGTTAGAGAATCGTGAGGACGCTTCCTATATTGAGCAGCTGGTTCGCATCCTTGATCGGAAGGAGCAGGTCCTCTAGACTAAGGTCATTATGTTGGTGAAGGTTCAGTGGGGTCACCATTCTGTTAAGGAGGCTTCTTGGAAGCGCGAGGCCGAGATTCGAGAGCGTTATCCCCATCTCTTTAATGATTGATTATTTATTGCATTTTGTATGTTGTCTCTGATTTTATATGATAATGTTATGTTTCTTCTTCCTCATGAGTTATGTCTAGTTGCGATGATTGTGTAAATTTCAAGGATAAAATTTTTTTATTAGAAGGGGAGAACTGTAAGCCCCGTATCCTAGACCGTACCTTTCTGTAGGCTTCCGCGGTCTTCTTTGTCGAATACCAACAACCTTCGACCTTTATCCAATGTTTGTGCACAACCCTGAGACATATGCCGTTAACTAGAGTCGACTCGACCTGAGACTTGTACCCAAGTGATCACGCCGTCGTCGCGACTCGCGCACCGAGGAGATACACAAGCTAGGAGATGTGGACCCGCATTCAGTTCGAGGAAAATGTCACGCGTGTAAAACCTAAGAGAATCTTTACAACATGTCACCTCAATCTATCAATCAATACCATCATGTCAAGTATATGTCAAGTACACCATCACCTCTCACCCTTCCCCAAGCAACCCCTAAAGTCAAAAGTTTCTTACGAGCCCATATCCCTTCTCACACAATCTACCCCAAAGTCAAAAAGTTCTTACACCCATCACTCACCACATCCATCACTCCATCACCCATCTCTCTCTTTACAACCCTCTCTCTCTCTCATTTCTCAAACTCACTCTCCCAAGCAAGAGAGAGCATCAAAAGTCCAAGGCTCTCCCAACCCTCCATGAGAGAGTTTTGTATGTGGCCCACTTCCTACCCTCTCATCTCCCATCTCAACCATCCAAACTTCATCTCCTTCGTTAGGATCGAAGCTAAGTAGCAAAGTAAGTCAAGGGAGCAAGAAGAAGACGGTGGGCCCACTTATGGTGGGACCCATCTTGATGTAGGTTTTGTATTAAAGGGGGCCCATAGTAGCAGGGCCCCTCCATCCTCTCCGTTCTCTCTCTCTCTCTCTATCCATTATTTTTTTTTTGTATGATGGCATGTGGCTCACTTGATGCATGACCTTATCCACGCCATCCATTGATGTGGACCCCACTGTTTTCATGGCCGGTACGTGTCATGGGCAAAACATAAATATCAGCCTAATCCAAAACAGATGGGCCATGTGGTACCCAACTTGATGAGGTGTACATCCACACCAGCCGTCCAGGGGTGCTTGACGGAACTGACAGTGGGGGTGCTAACAATGAACTATGGACTAACATTGGGTGTGTAAACCGTGTAGGTGTACTGAAGGTGGATGTGTGCTGACATTGGGTGTGTGCTAACGGTAGGGTCCATGGGACCCACCCACATCATCCATCCATTTTGGTGGGCCACGCCACACCCATGTGGTGTGTCCACCATCCAAGGACGGTGGGATCCAGGTCCATAGCCCCAGTGGTAGGCTGAGTGAAAGATAACTCCTTTCAATGCTAAGGTCATGGCATTGATTCCCTAGTAGGGTGGCTAACAGTGAAGTGTGATTAGACGATGGGGTCTATGGGACCCATCCACGCTGTTCACCCATTTGTTGGGCCACACCGTGATGTGTGTGAGACATCCACCATCCTTGGATGGTGGGACCTACGCCACGTGTGGGGCCACCTTAGTGCGTGCGTCCGTCCAGGGTCTGGACGTGGTGAATGTTAGGTATATAATATCAATATATTATATTATATATGATATAGTATATTATATATTATATTATAATTATTTTAATATCGTATATATATGTATATAGATGTTGTGGTGGGCCCTATGTGGGACTCACCTCTGCTCTCTTAATGCAGAAAAGCTGCTCTAACAGCAGATTTGGATATTATATATATTATATATATAATATTGCATATATCTATATGAGGGTGGGCCCTACGTGGGACCCACCTCTAGCCCCTTTATTACATAAAAGCTATACAGCAGCAGCAGATATATTTATAATATATATTATATATTGTATATATATATATATATACATAAGGGTGGGCCCTACTTGGGACACACCTCTGTTGTTCTTTTAGCAGCATATGTTGCACATACTGCAGCATTAGCTGCCCTATGGCGTGTGAGCCTGCTGCTGCACACGGCTGCAAGTTCCGCGGGTCCCACCTATTCCAACTATGCCGTCTATCTACGGGACTCACCATGATGCATGTGTTGTATCTAAACCGTCCAACCATTTGAGATATCATTTCATGGCATGTGGTAAATGAGTGAGATCTAAAGTTCGAGTGGACCCCACCATTTATAATAATAATGGGGTACAGTGACATCCACCGTTTAAAACTTCTTTAGGAGCCACAGTGGTTCCCACCCAAGCTGATACTCATTTTTCACTTCATCTACCTCTATGTTAACTTATGAATAGGTCAGATCATAAAGTACATAAGGGTAGGCCCAATTAATATACCTAAGGCCCATCGGTGCAACCCATTTGATCGGCCCATTTGGCTCGACCCATTTAAATAAGCCCATTTGATTGGCCCATGTTATGTGGCCCATTTGGTGTATCTAGGGCGCATGGGTCGAGGCCCAATAGGATGTATACAAGTCCATTACACTATGTGACCCTACTATGGTTTTTGTGTAATGATGTTTATGACGGCCGTGCCTAGGGAGCAATGTTGGTTAGATATCCACATTGTAAGAATAATGTCGTTTAAATGTCCGCATTATAATTCTCCCTAGGGCCCACTGTTAGGCCATACTTGTAGGCCATCTAGGCCCATCTTTGTTACGAATAAAATTCATCTCCATATAACATGTTTAATACAGCCCCATGAATCATGCTCATATGCATCATATGTATGCTTGATATGAGTAGTGATTGACCATAACATATGCCTTTGAGCGGGTTATTTATAGGCCCCTGGATAGGCGGTGATGCCTCACATGAGCACATGATACGCGCATAATTGCTGCATGATTGGATAGTGTGATTCATGCATTTTACATTGTGTGATATAGTTACCATACACCCTAGCGACATTAGGGGCGTAGCCTCCACTGGCATATCGTGGTTGACAGGATTGGATACTAAAAATCTTATTCTACATGGGGTGCTATAGATATCCCTGGGTGAAAGTCCCTAAACCCTTATGGTACCAGGTGGTTGCTCCAACGTCTAGACCAAGTGGGTGTATGAGCACCGAGTGCCGATTACTAGAAGATCGTGCTTTCCACTGTGTCATGGTCGGTTGGAAGGAGGTGCGGCCTTACCCACCTGAGAGGAGGGGGCAAAGCTAGGCTGAGTTTGACTAGCTCGAGGAATGGGTCCGCTATAGACGAGTCGAGCCTGATATTGGCAGGAGGATAGTGAGGTCTCTTTCACTAGCCTTATTGTGCGCAATAGAGCGGCAATCTAGTTTAGAGTGTACTAGACCCCAGTGATATTCCATAATTGAACTGTATTGATATGCGGACTCAAATGAGAATTTATGCTCAAGTTGCATCTTGCATCGCATGACATTGGTATGGCCAACATCATTCATGCCTTGCATTGCATAGCCTTGGTACGACTAATGGTATTCATGGATCCATCAGCATGTTCCTCATTATTATGATACTGCATGATTGCACTAGTACCTTGCACGCACACTTTCACCACCCTCTAAGCTTTCCATAAGCTTATGCATGACCATTGCGTGCAGATGATATTGGATCGTAGCAATGCTGAGGTGTGAGCACGTGACAGATTATCTTGGAGCTTTTGTCTATAATCATTGTAGTTCCCTTTTTGCACTTTGTACCTGTAAATTTTGATCATAGTGGAAATGTAATGGAGTTTTTGGTTGTTGTTTGTGGGTTAGGCATTTGGCTATACTTATTACGAATCAAACTGATGCTAAAAATCCTCCTTGTAGTATCCTAAGATCGAAACTTGCCAAATGGGCGCTAGGAGCTGAGGATTAGTTACTACGGAGGCTGTTGGTGCTAGATTTGGCGATCAAGAATTTTATGAGCCCAGTTTATGAGTTTAGGCCATGACATAGAGTTGAACCATACCTTGGCCAATAATCTTGCAGTTGCTACCATCACTGAATGTGATTGAACCATCAATCATATCTTTAAGATTGGTGAATGACCCTTGTTGCCTGTCAAATGCTTGGAGCAACCACTGTCTAAGTACCACTTTGAATGGCTCGAAGCTTTAAAAGTGGTATGGGAAACTAAGCAAGTAACCTTAGGAACCCATTTCATAACTATTTTGGGTTTAGGAGTATAGTTGGTCTTCCTGTATTTGTAGTTGTTGTAAGACTGACTTATTGAGTGAGATTTTAAGAGCTCCTTAAGTAAATTATGATTTTCTTAGCTAAAGGATTGTGATTCTGATTATAGTCGATATGGTTGCTTTTAGGTTTTAAGGATTAAAATTTTTTAGCATTTTTAGAAAAATTTTGATTCGAACTTTTCCCTTTTGAGTTTGAAGACTCTCCTTTCACAAACTTAGGAGGAGTATTCTTATGTTTGGGAGAAATATTTTTGTCGTAGCCCAAACCAGATTGGTCGCCATATTTTCTAGATCCGAATGGAAGTTTTTTTAATTTTGGATCACCTTGGGCATACTTCTATCTATCCTTTAAACTCAAAAATGAAGAGATTTCAAGTTTTAGTTTTTCATTTTCAAATTTTAGATTTTCAATCAAGGAGGTTTTGAAATCTAAATCACAATTAGTTTTTTTTCAAAACAACCTGAAATGTGGGATTTTTGTAAAATAAGAGAATCAAAATTTTCCTTAAGCTTTAAAAACTTTTCTTTTTGAAGTTTTAATTTAATAACAGTTTTATAACTTTCCTTG
Source organism: Magnolia kwangsiensis (assembly GCA_037074715.1). Classification (NCBI taxonomy): domain Eukaryota; kingdom Viridiplantae; phylum Streptophyta; class Magnoliopsida; order Magnoliales; family Magnoliaceae; genus Magnolia; species Magnolia kwangsiensis. The sequence goes on along the minus strand of CM073572.1, from coordinate 84,865,054 downwards.
TAAAGGGCATTATAAGCATCTTGAAGATCATCTTCATTTTCATGATCACTGTTATGGGATGATATGAGCCCCTTACAATCCCAAGGACCGACATCTTCTTAATCCGATCAGAAACGTAAGAGTGTCCGGAATAACGAGTGCTATTGAAGAAAAGGAAGATTCATAGTGGCACTCTCACTTCGAAACCAGTGATCGGCTCGGATCGATCTGAGATCGGAATAAATAGTGAGCACTCAAACTAAATACTACAGGCTGATCCTCTACTAACCGACCAAATATGAATAACATAAGTAGCAGGAATACTCAACTCGATAGGATAAGTCCGTCACTTGATTCGAAGCTCGGAAGGAAGGTAGTTAGAATGCTTAATAAATAAATGAAGCTAAGTCACACTCCTTTCAGACCAAAGCTCAGCTCGGATTCATGACACACTACGTGTCTAACAAATCAATGGTAGGGTCTCAGAAAGTGAAAATCACGACTGGCATGAACAGATCTCTAGACGAAGACCCTAGGCCGATCAAGGTGGGATCCCACCAAAGAAAGACGTCCATCCGAGCCGGGGCCTCGTCCTCATCCTCATCTTCATCTGAAGAAGGACATCCGAGCCGGGGCGTCATCCTCGTCCTCATCTTCATCTGAAGAAGGACGTCCGAGCCGGGGCCTCATCCTCGTCCTTATCTTCATTTAAAGAAGGACGTCCAAGTCGAGGCCTCATCCTCATCCTCATCTTCATCTGAAGAAGATCATTCGAGTCGGATGTAAGACCCGTATCCTAGACCGTATCGTTCGGTAGACTTCCGCGGTCTTTCCGGTCGAATCCCAGCAACCTCGACCCTTAACCAGTATTTGCGCGCGACCCTGATTCACACGTCGTTAACCCGAGACTTGTACCCTAGCGACCACGTCGTCACCGCGATTCCGATGCCACATCTCGCGCGCCGAGGCGATACCCAAGCCAGGAGATGTGGGCCCGAGTTGAGTTCGAGAAAACGTCACACATTTGTAAAATTCTAAGAGAATCTCTACAACCTTTCAAATCAATCCCACCAATCATGTCAAATGTCAAGTACACATCACATATTAATATCAAGTACAACCACCTCTCCTCTAAGTCAACTCTTTCTTATAACAAGTACACACCCTTCACCCATCACCATCCCTCTCCCCATCACTCACATCACCTCCCTCTCTCTCTTACAACAATCTCTCTCCCATCTCTCTCTCCCTCATTTCTCTTCAAGAAACCCACGACCATGGTTCCCATGGGAAAGATTAGTGTGGCCCACCTTTCTACCACCTGATCCCACCATCTTAAGCCCATCTCAACTGTTGGAATTGTCTATTTGGGACTCCATCATACATTGGCGGAAGAAGGAAGGAGAGATCTCGAGGTGGGTTCTTCTTTCTCTCTTTCTCCCTCTCTTTTTCTTTTATTTTGTGGGTGATTTTATGATTTTCTACCATTAATGTTGTGATTTGATAGCCCATGTGTGGTGGGACCCATCTTGATCTACGTATTATATCAAGGAGGGACCCATAGTGGCGGGGTCCCTCCATCACCATCTAATTTCTCTATCTCTCTCTCCTTCTTTTGATGGCCCACCTTGATGATTTGAATTGTCCACACCGCCCATCTGTTTGGAGTGTGTGACCCACTTGAGGCATGTACCGTATATCCATGCCACCCAATCAAATGAACGTGGGACCCACCTGAACGTATCTGCTGTATATCCACGCTGTCTGTCCAGCGGGCAGGACCCACCTGCCTGTCCATTTGGACAGGCCTAGATGGAGAGAAAACACAAATATCAGCTTGGTCTTGTGTACCCCACCACGATTTATGTGCTTCATCTATACAAGTGGGGTGGCCACGTGTGGACCCCACCTTGATGTGTTGCCTCCACCGTCTAGACCTTGGACGGTGGAGCATGTATTTTTGGTCCAGTCGGTGGGGCCCTCTACCTGATGTATGTGTTGTATCCTCACTGTCCACGTGGACAGTGGGATCAATTATGATGTACGTGTGGTACATCTGCACCGTCCAACTATAATAACGGTGGAACCCCACGTTGATGTATGTTTTCTATCCAAATCATCCGTCCGTTTTGGCAGAGGCAGGACCACCCCACACGTGTTGCACGTGTGGGGGTGGGCCCACGATGATGCATGTATCCTATCTCCACACCGTCCATCTGGACGGCTGTGTGAGAGACCACCATGACGTATGGTCCCATTTGGGCCGTCCATTGCTGGTGGAACCCACCTGGACGCTGATGATTATAATAAAAATAATAATAACAATAATAAATATTATAATAATATATTTTATTACTTGTGATGGTGGGCCCCACATGGGACTCACCTAGACTGGAAAGTGGATTGGCTGGTCTCACGCACACCAGCTATATTGCTGGTGAGGTTGACGTCAGCAGAGATCTTTGGGGTCCTCTCGATGTATGTATGCAATACCGTCCATCCATTTTTATATGGTGTGGTCCACCCCTCACGTGTGGCACATGTGGGGGTGGGACCCACCTTGATGTTTGTATTTGGTCCCCACACCATCCATCTAGTCAGTACAGGTGTGGGATGCACCTTGATGCATGGGTTTTATCCCTGGCCATCCGTTCTGGATGTTTGATATAATAGACATATATTTATTTATTTATAATAATGCTAATAATATTATATTAAAATAAAGAGGTGGGATGGCCCACCTACGTGGGACCCACCAGCTCATGTGTTTAATCTACACGGCCCATCTTTTTACACAACTGCAGCTGATTTAAAAATATATAAAGATGTGTGTGGCATGAATTTATTATATTATAATATTATGATATGATATAATATTATACTATATTTATAGATACTGAATGTATGTCCTAGCCGTCCTAATGGTGGGACCCACTGTTGGACAATGTTTGGATGATGTCGGGTTACATGGACAATATATGGGTGATGCTGAGTTACATGGAAAATGTTTTAGACGTGTTGATCATCATTAGTGGGCCATGTGCCCCAGGGACTGATAGTGTGCAGTGATACACATGTTACACCAATAACTGTTGAAATGATTTTTAGTGTGGTCCAAGCCCACTTGAGGCTCATTGGCGTGGCCCATCCATAAGGCCCATCATGATGTATTTTGGTCCACGTGTGGGGTCCACCTGCTTGTATTATCAGGCCCGTGTAGCGTGGCCCATATGATGTATCCGAGTCTTAAATTCGTGGCCCATTTGATGCATACGAGGCCTAAGCAGTGTGGCCCACTTGTTGTATACGAGGCCCACATATGAGGCCCATGGTGATGCATTTACAGCGGCCCATTTGATGGGGTCCATTGCAATAGGTTGCAGGCCATGGGCGAGGCCCATTGTGATGTATTTGAGGCCCATGGGCGTGGCCCATTGTAACATACTTGAGACCCTTGTATGAAGCCCAATGTGATGTATGTGTGGCCACTACGTTGTGTATGTTTGGCCCAATGTAGGCCACTCCTTGGGAACAATGTTGGTTAGATGTCCACATTGATGGGCAATGATGGTTGGATGTTCACATTGTGACCTTCCCTTAGGCCTTGTTAGGCCCATTCTCATCATTCCCTTAGTGGGTTAACCCAAATAAGTGGGCCCCACTCGCTGTAGACAAATGGCCCAGTGCTATCAAATTTGATATAGTCACAGCCGAGTGTCGATCTTTATATTATGGTAGATCGACTGATCATCTATAGACCCTGCTTTGTTTATCTGCAGATTATTGGTCTCGAGTATCGAGGCCGATGCCGATTATCCACCCTGAGTATCGGTGTCGATTACCGATCGATGCCGATTATCGTGACTGATTACCGATCGAAGTCAATTATCGTGACCGATTACCGATCATGGCCGATTGGCGATTGACGTGGCCGATTGCCGATTCTGTTTGTTGCGACCGTGTAACATCCCAAAAATCGAGGGTCGAGTAAAAACTCCACTCCTGAGTTCCAGAACATCACTTATGCAACATAAATGTGTATGATTGAATGTTGTCTGTGTTAATGTATTAAACATGAGTGGGATTAAGCCAAAATAACATATCATACTCCAGAGACAGTTAAATTAACAAGCGGAAGACTGTGATAATATGTATAACATATATAAACTGTTGTATATCTCCAGAGTGTGAACATGTTACCAGGTTATATACATACATGTATACTCCAAAAGTAAACAAAGAGAATATACATGAGTGCTCTAAAAATATAAAATGACAAGTGTCAAGGTATCTAATTAACTTCCCTGTAATCCTGTCAATCAGAACACGCATAAAGGAGGGATCCTCCTCAGCATCATCAAGTCCAGCTCCACCTCACAGGCCGTGCCATCATCTGCAATCACAATAGGGACTGGTGGGTGTCCGAAAACACCATTCCGTAACGTGGGAGTGAGTAGCTAACTCAGTGGAATAATAGAGCAAAGATTAGCATGTTCTCAAATCAATCATGCGATAATAGTAAAGCAGTAAATCAAACATTCCTAATACTGTTGTTAATACAATATGACGTGACATGATGGATGCCCTCACCGACGATCTCCCTCATATGGCACCATCTTACGCCTGCGGCATGCTTTCATCCCACAGTTCTCCACATCTTCCAGGCACATGCAATGTGATGGTAATATGATTACCGAGTTATTATTAGTCCATTCAGACAGCAAGATTGGGAAACTAACGTACTTCCCTTATATCAATCCCAACACAGATCCTGTCTAGGGTCTTCACTCCTAGTAATCTCATACGATGTATATTTTGTACGTCGCTGCAAGGGCTATCAGGGCTGTTGCTCACACTCGTTGCACCGCTCCCCCATTACCTTATCAATACAGGCCTACTGTACTCTCATTGTTACGGAAGGGTCGTCGCCTCCCGTAGACTTAGAATACACTCACGGTCACTACAAAGGGCTGCCAGGGATGTTGCTCGCACTCGTTGCACCGCTCCCCCATCACCTTATCAGTGTAGGCCGACAGCAAGAATATAGTGTCCCATACCACCATAATCTGCTCACGAGTCTGGGTGCTCACTGGTCACTACGGAGAGGTTTTTGGCCCCAGCGTAGGCCGACATCTCGATCACGGTGTCCCATACCACCATGCCCCGCTCATGAGTCTTTATGGATCAAGGTACCATGGTTATCAATGGTAAGTTCAGTACCCTAGGTTCAAGCAGTTATGACTCATACATGGTGAACATATAAAGGCTAGTCGGGTTACTTGACGGGCTCGACTAGTATGAGCGCATCTCAAGCTGAACGACATGAAGTTCATAAAACACTTCGTGTGGCCTAACCACTGCCGCCAACCCAAGACATGACTCGCATTCATCGACGCGTCCTCCTTGACAAATACAAGCAAACCACAAACTTACTTTGTTACCGACTGCCTAGACTAGGTATAGTCCCAAACATTTGTGAATCCACTTCATCAATCACATAAGAGTAATGGAAATGAAATACAACAACATAAGCATGTTATCGCATGTTATAACATACCACTTAAGCTATTCATTCAACACATGCATTTCATACATACAATGAAATCCATAACTTAGCCAACATGATGAAAATCATTTACATCAGCATATTACTTGAGAACTTAATCTCAAAACTATTTCACAACACCACATACTCAATACATACTAATACGAACATTTATACAAACACTTAGCCTACACACTTAAGTCTACATAGTGTATGTCGACTCAAAGTGCACATTAGGGCGAATCTCTTCGCCCAACAGATTATACACGCATATATAATATCATAACACGATAAATTTACATGTCAAGAATTTCAGCAAAATACGGACGTATACAGTATTTTCTATAAATGCTTAAAATACCCTAAATCTCATAATTACCGTACGTTTACGAAACGAAAAACGGACAGCATGTTCTACATGTCAAACGGCATGCTCGTCGATAATCTACTATTAAACGACATTGAAAGCTTTGAAATCAGTCAATCAAAGCGGCTAAAATCAGCACTTTTCACTTTATATGTGTATCGTTTCGAACGGAGCGTATATGCTTCGTCAATGGCGAACAGGCAACCTATTTCACAAGTTATATCAGCTACTTTGCTATTTGATTTAACGGAATGCTAAATCAGCAAGTGGACAGGGTTTTTCTTAACTAGAAAAGCGTCGGAATCACCGGGAAAGTGATTGGGATACGTTGCTTAAGCACGTGCAGCAGCGGCAGCAGGTGGCAGAAAAATCTCTCCCACCTTCTCTCACAAACTCTCACTTTCTCTCTCTCCCAATCTAGGGTTCTTAGCAAATTCGGATGGGAGAGATATGAGAGGGTTTAAAGCCCTTTTATAAGCTCAAATCTTTCCAAATTAGGCTTGGGAACAAAGTACACTTAAGTTATAACCAAAATGGAGCTGTTTCGATCCAAAAGAGCATTTCTGGACGTCCCTTAGCCGAACACGGTCGGACTTAAACTCATGCATACTTGATCTAGCACACATCAAGTTTTCAGATCGAAAGAGGTCGCAGATCGCATGTGGCGGTCCAATTTCAGTTCAGCGGTCATCACACCTATATCAGGTCTACAAGTCTCATGATATGAAAGAGAAATTTTTCCTGATCCGAGGGTGTAATTTGGCTGAATTCTGAAGGTCAGAACGCTTAATAATAACATGCCAAGTCACGTGCCAGATTTGAATTAAAATTTCTAAATCTAACCCTATTCTCACTCTCTTCACTCCAGGCTCAATGAAACAGCCTCTGAACATCGGTTGGCCTTGATTTTCGAAACGGTTGTCAAGTCCAGCTAAGCGGTCATAACGGTCTAAGATTGTAGGTATCATACTTTCGATGCGCGGTCTAGATCCAATACAAATTTTTAAAGAGTTCCTGAGAGAAAACGGGTTTAGAGTTTGATCCTAGGTTTCAGGGTATTATAGCACCATTGATTCTACAAGTTTTGGGTCTTGTAGAACGTATTTAAAACGGTTAGGGACAATTTCACAGCTACTCCATCGTAGCGCTAGCTAACTTACGCTTAATTTCTAAAGGAATTAATCCTAAGTGATTTCTTTGGCCATGGAATTGGGTTCTGAGCAATTTCTCAGGTGTTTTAGTTGACCCGTTGCCTAAGGACGTCTAATCCCAGGTTGGCAAAAATTCGGAGTGTTACAATCTACCCCCCTTAAAACATAATTTTATCTCCGAAATTGGCAAAGGGTAAGGAGTATGTAGCAAGACTTCAGTCTTGACATTCTAAGGAAGGGTCAATCCTATTTAATGACCTAACCGTACGTATAACCTAAATCAAATGTTTCGATCCTGGGCCAGTAGGGAAGAGGCCAACCACACTTCCGCTGCGCCACTCTGATCGAACAGTTGCATTGGCTGACCAAACTGGATTGGACTCAATACGTTCTATCCCCCTTAAAACTTAGTTCTACTTAAGGTTCAAGAATCTATGCATCGATTCGTATATCGGAACGAGGCGCAACTTAAGGGCTATCCTTGACATAAAATGGAAACAACCTCTCACTACATTGGTCTTTCTTTATTAGCGATGCGTTATATGTCATTGGTACCTATGGTTGTAGAAATAGGCCTACTCTCTATTGGCTAGATGTCCTCAACATTTTTCAAAGGTAAAGCAATAACTTTTGGTTGTAGGTGGTCGGGCCAACACGGAAGAAAAGTTGTGTAGTAGGTCTGAGCCGGATACATAGACTTTCTGTCTAGCTAGGATAAAAGATTTATTATATCAATTCTTAATCCGAGTCGATGCCGATCTTCTGCTTGATCAGAGCATTGGATTTATTGGTAACCACTAGGATTAAGAAGTCGATTCAAACCGCGAATACATCGCTTACATGCAGTTCCTTTACTCCGCGTTCCTGAATACAATAAGCCCTTAGGGAAGGCAATTCTAAGGGGTGTGTTGGTTTATTCTAAGTTCGACCTTAGGGATTTATAAGTCTTCCCTGAGAGTGAATGGTTCTAAGTTACATAAGCTTCCTGAGAGTTACTAAAGGAGCCTAGGAATGTTATGAGGATCTACCCAAGGAAGGGAGTCTCATTCCAACCAAATCTAACCTACTATTCCTTAGCATATACAGGCTTTACACTACTTAAGGTAACTAGTAGACTAGTCTGTAATCTACAGCCTAATGGAACGACATTCCTATTCCCATGTCGGGATTGGAAGTGGCATGCTTGGTAGGAGGGTGGGGTGGGATAAAAATTAATTTTGTAGGCTTAATCCCAGGATTTATAATATGGCAGTGGAAACCATAGGATACACCCAAACTAGGGACAATACCTTACAACGAACGAAACGGCATGCATTCCATCTAACCAAATTCGACTATATTAAGCCCAAACCACAACACAAACATTCACATAACAAGCTAAAAAAATGTCATGCATTTCATTAAATCAAAATTGTCACAATATAGGAGACATATTCTTACATGTACCATGACAAGAAATGCATGGGAGCTAAGCCAGTCAGCTACTACAGCATCATAAGCAAACTACTAGCCTTATCAGGCTTACACACAAAAAGCAGGAAACAACTAACTACAACCCGTGATATCTGAATCTAGATCACTAGTCTGAGTCGGGCGATGTAGGAGGAGCACCCTTATCCTGCAAGCAATACAGGATAGCCTTCAAAGTACGAGTCACCTTGACGAATTTCTTCTTCATGACAGACTTGGTATCCTCAACCTCGGCCCGAAGTTTCTGGACTTCTCTTCACAAGGTGACCTGACTCTCCTCAATTCGGGCAATGTGATCATCTCTAGTAGCCCGAGTCGTAGGAGGAGGACTCTCATCGGTATCCTGAGCCTCCTCTTCTACCTCTTCCTGGACTTCTTCCTCTGCTTCTGCTCCAGGTTCTCCTTCACTTGGATACTCTTCATCATCAGAATCGCCCTCGCTATCCTCATCAAGCTGAGTCTCACGGTACTGAGACCCGATCTTCATCTTGACCATGGTAGACTCATCAATGCAGTGAATCGGAACTGGCAACTTCGGCCCAAGTCTATAAGCAAACTCAAGCACGATCTTGCATATAAGCCGGCCAAAAGGAAGCGACTCAGACGTTCTTCTTGATTTCGCTATGAGGATAATCTATCGCAACACGAAAGTGGCCATACACACATTTTCTCCCTGGGCCACCTGATACAAGAAATCAATCATAAGGCGCGTACATTCAATGCGATTTATCGACCTAGGATACACGTTGAACGTGCAAATGTGGTACAGCAGGCGCAAATCATCAGACATATGAGACACCTTGAGGCTATTGTTAGGCTGCCATGGAACCAGACTACCACATAGGAACATGGTACGGCGATCTCGCTCACGCCTACTCCTCAAATTCTTTGCACTGGGATGAACATCACCAAGGGGTACGTTCAGAAGTCGCGCTATCAACCGAACATCGATCGTAGCCATCCAATCTCTACCAAAGGGAATCTTGAACTGCAATGGTTCCAATGTAGGATTCCGGATACAAGCGTAGAAGGCACGAACGGTGCTCACATTAGCACGAGAATGGGCTTTAAAGAGCGGACCCCAATGTGCAGCTTCAATGCGCTCGAATAATAGGAATTCGTCGAAGAGTTGCCCTTCCACGTCCGCCTCAAACAACACCTTACGGTCAGTATAATCATCGTGAGGCATCTCTGCTAATAGTACTCGCCCAATTTGAGCATGGGGATCCAAATCCCGCTTTGTATGAAACTCCCGGACTGTGCTTGGACTTGCGGCGGCGCTTGAGCTAGCGGCGCCACCCCTCGGTCTTCTCGATTGTGTCAGGCGACTAGGCCCAGCCTCATCCACTGCGGTCTTTCTCTTTCCCATCAAAGAGAGGATGGTGGAGAAAGAGAAAAGACCCAAAATAGCTTCAACAATAGCCATGGAAAGTGAGGGAAATGGGGAGAAATGGCTGCCCAAATGGACAAAAGGGAATCTAGGCGTTGTAGAGGGATGCTTCAAGCTCCCTAGGGCTGGATTTTTAAAAAGAAAAGAGAAGAATAAAGGGGAATGGAGTTCCACCCGATTTCAGCCACCAATGGAGGTTGTAGGAGCTCCAACGGACGGGATTTGTAGGAGTAGGAGTTGAAAACAGTAATGGAGGGATGGAATGGGTTCGGTTTCAGCAAGAAATGGGATTAGGAGGGATTTAGAGCAGCGATTTGAGAAGGGGCAGCAAGAAAAATGTGAAAGGGAGCTTGGGAGGGGGTTGTTTGTGAAGGAGGTACCCCTTTTAGGAGTTTTTGATGGACAGACCGCACATGGGAGGGATGCCCTACCCAAAAAAACCTGTGCGCCAGAATTTGATGGACAGACCGCACATGGACAGACCGCACATGGGAGGGCCACTCCCATGTGCAAGTGGGGCCCACTCATCGGTGATGCATCACCGGATCGGTGATGGTATCGCCAGCCAGTCACCAATCTGGCAGGTGGGACCACATGAGTTGGGTCCCCCCTGCCCTAGGGTCCTCAAATATGTATGGGACCCACCTTAGTTCATTGTAGATTAGCCTAGGGAGGCCCAAACTTTCATTCGGGGCATTCCGGGGCCAATCTGTAAACTTGAATACATTACCCTATCATGTAGAATATGATTTTAGGGTAGAAGGAGCTAATACATCCATCTAGCCCATTAGTTGCTAAAGATTGCAAATTTAGAATGGCCAAATGGACAGTTTTCATGAAATTTTACGATTCACTGTAAAAAAATTTTAAAGTATGATTTTATATCATTTTCACATTATGATCAATGCCTAACATGAGAATTCAAAGAAAGAATTGAAGAATAGAGTGGTGAGATGAAGAATTTTGAAGAAATTAGGTGAAACGAGGTTTTTAAGCCCTAGCGATTGAATGTAAGGGTTGTGGCTGCCACAAAACCCAAGGATTCACATTTATGGGTTTAGAACCGCTCAAAGAATGTCTCAACCCACCTACTTACAACCTAGGAGCTACTTAGGTCGCTTCACGTGACCCTAGATGCATTACAGACTCGCTCAAATGATCGACTTGAGTAGACTTCGCCTATTGGAGAAACTGTAATCCTACGAGTGTTTCTAAGTTCTTCTTGCACCCACCTAAGTCAAAGGAGTGACAGCGTACGTCGCGTGTCCATAACTCAGGCCCGGTTAAATCTAAATCATGTTCTGATACCATCTGTCACATCCCGAAAATCGGGGGTCAAGTAAAAACTCCGCTCCCGAGTTCCAGAACATCACTTATGTAACATAAATGTGTATGATTGAATTTTGTCTGTGTTAATGTATTAAACATGAGTGAGATTAAGCCAAAACAATATATCATACTCCAGACACAGTTAAATTAACAACGGAAGACTGTGATAATATGTATAACATATATAAACTGTTGTATGTCTCCATAGTGTGAACATGTTACCAGGTTATATACATACATGTATACTCCAAAAGTAAACAAAAAGAATATACATGAGTGCTCTAAAAATATAAAATGACAAGTGTCAAGGTATCTAATTAACTTCCCTGTAATCCCATCAATCAGAAAACACATAAAGGAGCGATCCTCCTCAGCATCATCAAGTTCAGCTCCACCTCACAGGCCGCGCCATCATCTGCAATCATAATAGGGACTGGTGGGTGTCCGAAAATACCATCCCGTAACATGGGAGTGAGTAGCTAACTCAGTGGAATAATAGAGCAAAGATTAGCATGTTCTCAAATCAATCATGCGATAATAGTAAAGCAGTAAATTAAACATTCCTAATACTGTTGTTAATGCAATATGACGTGACATGATGGATACCCTCACCGACGATCTCCCTCATACGACACCATCTTACGCCCGCGGCATGCTTTCATCCCACAGTTCTCCACATCTTCCAGGCACATGCAATGTGATGGTGATATGATTACCGAGTTATTATTAGTCCATTCAAACAGCAAGATTGAGAAACTAAGGTACTTCCCTTATATCAATCCCAACACAGATCCTGTCTAGGGTTGTCACTCCTAGTAATATCATAAGATGTATATTTTGTACGTCGCTGCAAGGGCCGCCAGGGCTGTTGCTCGCACTCGTTGCACCGCTCCCCCATCACCTTATCAATACAGGCCTACTGTACTCTCATTGCTACGGAAGGGTCGTCGCCTCTCATAGACTTAGAATACGCTCTCGGTCACTACAAAGGGCTGTCAGGGATGTTGCTCGCACTCGTTGCACCGCTCCCCCATCACCATATCAGTGTAGGCCGATAGCAAGAATATAGTGTCCCATACCACCATAATCTGCTCACGAGTCTGGGTGCTCACTGGTCACTACGGGGAGGTTTTTGGCCCCAGCGTAAGCCGACAGCTCGATCACGGTGTCCCAGACCACCATGCCCGGCTCATGAGTCTTTATGGATCAAGGTGCCATGGTTAACAGGGTTTTCAATGGTAAGTTCAGTACCCTAGGTTCAAGCAGTTATGACTCATACATGGTGAACATACAAAGGCCAGTCGGGTTACTTGACGGGCTCCACTAGTACGAGCGCATCTCAAGTTGAACGACATGAAGTTCATAAAACACTTCATGTGGCCTAACCACTGTCGCCAACCCAAGACACGACTCGCGTTCATCGATGCGTCCTCCGTGATAAATATAAGAAAACCACGAACTTACTCTGTTACCAACTGCCTGGACTAGGTATAGTCCCAAACATTTGTGAATCCACTTCATCAATCACATAAGAGTAATGAAAATGAAATACAACAATATAAGCATGTTATCGCATGTTATAACATACCACTTAAGCAATTCATTCAACATATGCATTTCATACATACAATGAAATCCATAACTTAGCCAACATGATGAAAATCATTTACATCAGCATATTACTTGAGAACTTAATCTCAAAACTATTTCACAACACCACATACTCAATATATACTAATACGAACATTTATACAAACACTTAGCCTACACACTTAAGTCTACATAGTGTATGTCGACTCAAAGTGGGCATTAGGGCGAATCTCTTCGCCCAACAGATTATACACGCATATATAATATCATAACATGATAAATTTACATGTCAAGCATTTCAGCAAAATACAGACGTATACAGTATTTTCTATAAATGCCTAAAATACCCTAAATCTCATAATTACCGTACGTTTACGAAACGAAAAACGGACAGCATGTTCTACATGTCAAACGGCATGCTCGTCGATAATCTACTATTAAACGACATTGCAAGCTTTGAAATTAGTCAATCAGAGCATCTAAAATCCACACCTTTCACTTTATATGTGTATCGTTTCGAACGGAGCGTATACGCTTCGTCAACGGCGAATAGGAAACCTATTTCACAAGTTATATCAGCTACTTTACTATTTGATTTAACAAAATGCTAAATCAGCAAGTGGACAGGGTTTCCCTTACCTAGAAAAGCGTCGAAATCACTGAAAAAGTGATTGGGATACATTGCTTAAGCACGTGCAGCAGCGGCAGCAGGTGGCTGGAAAATCTCTCCCACCTTCTCTCACAAACTCTCACTTTCTCTCTCTCCCAATCTAGGGTTCTTAGTAAATTTAGATGGGAGAGATATGAGAGGGTTTAAAGCCCTTTTATAAGCTTAAATCTTCCCAAATTAGGCTTGGGAACAAAGTACACTTAAGTTATAACCAAAACGGAGTTGTTTCGATCCAAAAGAGCATTTGTGGAGGTCCCTTGGCCGAACGCGGTCGGAATTAAACTCATGCATACTGGATCTAGCACACATCAAGTTTTCAGACCGAAAGAGTTCACAGATCACACGTGGTGGTCCAATTTCAGTTTAGCGGTCATCACACCTATATCAGGTCTACAAGTCTCATGATATGAAAGAGAAATTTTTCCTGATCTGAGGGTGTAATTTGGATGAATTCTGATGGTCAGAATGCTTAATAATAACGCGCCAAGTCACGTGCCAGATTTGAATTAAAATTTCCAAATCTAACCTTATTCTCACTCTCTTCACTCCAGGCTCAATGAAACAGTCTCTGAACGTCGGTTGGCCTTGATTTTCGAAACGGTTGTCAAGTCTAGCTAAGCAGTCATAACGGTCTCAGATTGTAGGTATCAGACTTTCGACACGCGGTCTAGATCCAATACAAAGTTTCAAAGAGTTCATGAGAGCAAACGGGTTTAGAGTTTGATCCTAGGTTTCAGGGTATTATAGTACCATTGATTCTACAAGTTTTGGGTCTTGTAGAACATATTTAAAGTGGTCAGGGATAATTTCACAGCTACTTCAGCGTAGCGCTAGCTAACTTACGCTTAATTTCTAAAGGAATTAATCCTGAGTGATTTTTTTGGCCATAGAATTGGGTTCTGAGCGATTTCTCAGGTGTTTTAGTTGACCCATTGCCTAAGGACGTCTAATCCCAGGTTGGTAAAAATTTGGGGTGTTACAGACCGATTACCGATCGAGGCCGATTATCATGACCGATTACCGATCGTGGCCGATTGCCAATTCTGTTTGTCGCGGCCGATTGACCGATTACCGAACGAGGCTTATTATCATGACCGATTACTGATCGTGGCCGATTATCGATTGACGTGGCCGATTGTCGACTCTATGTGTCGTGGCCGATTGACCGACTACCGATCGAGGCTGATTATCATGACCGATTACCGATCATGGCCGATTGGCGATTGACGTAGCCGATTACCGATTCTGTTTGTAGTGGCCGATTGACTGATTACCGATTGAGGCAGATTATCGTGACCGATTACTGATCGTGGCCGATTGGTGATTGATGTGGCCCATTGTCGATTCTGTTTATCGTAGCCGATTAACCGATTACTGATCGAGGCCGATTATCATGACCGATTACCAATCGTAGCCGATTATCGATTGACGTGGCCGATTGCCAACTCTGCTTGTTGTGGCTGATTGATCGATTACCGATCGAGGTCAATTATCGAGACCGATTACCAATCGTGGCCAATTATCGCTTGATGTGACCGATTGTCGATTCTACTTATCATAGTCAATTGATCGATTCTGATTATCGAGGCCGATTCCTGATCGAGGCCAATTATCGTGGCCGATTGTCGATTTCGATTGTTGTGGATGATCGCTGATTCCGATTGTCGAGGCCCAATGTGATGTATATGCGGCCCGTTGTGATGTGTATCCATCCCGTGTTTAAGGCCCAATGTGATGTATATGAGGCTTATGTGATAAGGCCCACTGTGATGCATTTGAGGGCTAGGCGATGAAACCCATTGTAATGTATGTTAGGCCCATGTGAAAGGCCCATCGTGATGTGTATTAAACTCTTGAGTAAGGCCCATGGTGTTGTATATTTGGCCCTTGTGTGAAGCCATGAGTCCACTATATGTTAGGCTTTATGTAGGTTGTTCCTTGGGGGACAATGTTCGTTAAATGTCCACGTCGTCGATGTCGATTGTCAATGCCTGTTATTGATACCGATTATGAGTATGTGACTGCATAGCATCATGATATATGCCCATACGCATCATTTGCATGTCTGTTATGAGATATGACTGACCATTGCATATGTCATAGTGCCGATTGTTATGAGACTCCCTGATAGGCGGAGATTCTCTCACATGAGTGCAAGGTATGTGCAGGATTGATGCATGATTGGATTGTGTGACTTATGCATTTTGTATTTGTGTGACATGACCACCATACGCCCTAGCGACATCAAGTTCGTAGCCTCCACAGGTATTTCGTGGATGGCTAGATGGGACACTAAAAATTTATTCTACATGGGGTGCTATAGATATCCTTGGGTGAAAGTCCTAGAACCCTCTTGGTTCCAGAGGTTGCTCCAACGTCTAGACCGAGTGGGTAGATGAGCGCCGAGTGCTAATTACCAGATGGCTGCGCTCTCCACTGTGTCGTGGACGGTTGGAAGGGGGTGAGGCCTTACCTGCCCGAGAGGAGGGGGCAACGCTAGGCTGAGTCTGACCAGCTCGAGGAATGGGTCCGCTATTGATGAGTCGAGCCCGATATTGGTAGGCGGATAGTGAGGTCTCTTCCACTCACCTTATTATACGCGATGGGGCGGCAATCTGGTATGGAGTGTAATAGACCCCGGTGATTTTCCAGAGAGGAACCGTACTGATATATGAACTTATCGAGTAGGAGTTGCATGCTCATTCATTCATTCATTCACTATCCACTCGGGCTGGTGGTGCACAACTAATCATTGTGTACCTTTGTTATGAAAAGGATTTCGGTTGGGCACGCGACTAACCTGAGATCAAGAGTTTACCACGTGGAGTCTGACTATCCAAATTTAGGTATGGGACTGGTTTGGATAGAAGTCCATTGTGGCGAACCCTATAACCTGCGATACTACGTACTATCATCCCGACTTCACACTCTAGCATGGTCATTTCATTCGCATCGCATATTGCATTACATCCGCATGCATATGGAATTTTGGGTTGCTATGTTTCTGCACTTATATGGCTTAGACAAACTTAGTAGGTTTATATATTGCATTACATCCTCGGCATCTGATATTTGGCTCTCTATGACTCCTTATTACATAGCTGTTTTATATTGCGTATTCTAATATTGAGTGACTTATGGACTTGTTCATACTTCTGTTTACTCTGATAATTCATGCTCTTGACAGTATTTCTGTTTACTCTGATAATTCATGCTCTTGACAGTATTTCTACTTACTCGAATAATTCATGATCTTATTAGTGTTTCTACTTATTCAGACATTGTATGGTTTATGGATTATCAATTTTTTTTCAGTATTGTATGATTATGACATTGTATTGAATACTTGACACTTATCTTGTGCACACACTTACACCACCCTCTAAGCTTTTTATAAGCTTATGCACGATAGATGCGTGCAGGTGATGTTAGGTTGCAGCAGTGTTGAGCTTGGAGCTTGCAGTGGTTTTTTGGAGCTTGATTCTCTATTTATGTATTTCCCTTTAAGTATTGTATTCAAATGATTTTATTAGTGGATATGTGATGACGAAGTTGCTGTTGTGAATTGGGTAATCTTGTGGTTATGCTTATTACTAGTTCAATGTACATTAAAAAAAAAAAACCTCCTTGTAGGATCCCAGGATCGGAATCTGGTATATGAATGCTAGGAGCCGAGAATGGGGTACTACGGAGGCTGTCGGCACCGGATTCGACTATCGGGATTCCTGTGAATCCAATTTTTGGATTTGGGGCATGACACCGGAGGCTCGTCCTTGTCATCACCCTCATCTTCATCCGAAGAGAGATGTCCCGAGCCAAGGTTAAGATGAAATATGGACGCGTTATGTACTAAAATAGGAAACTACCTTAAGCAGACATGACCGATTCCTCTCTCAGAGATACGCATGATATGTTATGCGATCCCAGGATTGCAGGAAATACCTTAATGATCCAAAAAATCCTGTTGATGGAACAAATCGTACCGAGTTTGGCAGACCCAATCCGTTTAATGATCAAGTATAAATACAAGGGAAACCCCATTGCCATAGGTACGTAACATCTGACACTCTCCCTCTACTCTTCAATTTAGACCCAGATTCCCTTGACCTGACTTAGGCATTAGAGGGTCCCCTGGCCAAGCCAGGGTCTCCTTTGCAAACCCTTTGTACAAGGTCAGGGTTCTTCAGAAGTACGTTGTGTGGAGTGGAGGGCGATCCGTATTTTGTCATCAACAATCACTATTCAGATTTTCTTCACAAGTTAAATCATCATTATCTGAAAAAGTGAACTTGGCTAGAGTCATAAGGGCTTTAACTTCATTGTCCGACTTAGTTTCAGAATCTTCTGATTGAGAAGTGGCTTCAGTGTCAGAAGATTCATCCCAAGTAGCCAACATTCCTTTCTTTTTAAGGTTTGTTCATTTTAGGACACTTGTTTACTAAATGCCCATATTCATGGTAGTTGTAACACCGACTGTCTTTTAAAGATCTTCAAGTTTTAGATTTAGATCTTTTCTTATTATTATAATTTTAAAAATCAACTCTCTTTTTACTTTTAAAAATTTTGTAAAACTTTTTAGCTAAAAGGGCCATATCATCTTCGAAATTTTCTAAATCAGAATTACTACTATTTTCTTGAGAATACTTTTAGAAGATTTAAGGGTGATAGATTTACCTTTAGGAGCTTTAAAAGTTAACTCATAAGTTTATAAAGAGCTAATAATTCTTCTACCCTCATATTATCCGTATCACGAAGTTCTTGGATCGCAGTTACCTTAGAATTGAACCGTTCAGGAAGTGAGTGTAGTATCTTTAGACAGACTTTACTTTTTTAGATTTTATCACCAAGACCCCACATAGAGTTCACAATGTCATTTAATCTTGTATAGAAGTCCATGAACATTTCATTTTCTTCCATGCGTATTTTCTCAAATTTGGTTGTGAGGATTTGGACTTTAGATTTCTTAACAATTGATGTTCCCTTGTGAGTCATTTCTAAAATCTCCCAGGATTGCTTTGTAAAATCACAAGATATAATTCTTTTGAATTCATCCGGTGATAGTGCACAAGTTATTGCATTTAGTGCTTTTGTATTGATACTACTCTCACTTTTCTGAAGAGTGCTCCAAGAAAAATAAGGTGTTACTCTCACAGATTTGGATCCATCGATTCCAGTTACTTCAGGGGTAGGAGGGGTCCATTCAGTCACTGTGGCTAGCCACACTCTCTCATCCATGGATTTAAAGAAAATCCTCATTTTGGCTTTCCAATAGGCATAATTGGTGCCATCAAATGGTGGAGGCCTAGTGACTAAAAGGCTATCAAAATTTGACATCTTATAAACAACTCAGATCGATTAGCTCAGGAAATTAATCCTAAAGAAATAACAATTTAAACTGAGCTATTAGGCTTTGATACCACTTGAAAAGGCCGAGCTATATGTCTTATAGGGGGGGTGTGAATAGGACAATGCCAAATTAAAAAAATAACAACAGAATTGAACAGTAAGATAGCCAAATGAATTACAAATAATCAAAGGAAGAAACAACCTTAAAATTCTAGTACTGAGAGATTGATACAAATGTTGTTCTAAGGACAACCTTACACCATAAAAACCAAAGGTTTATGGCAGGACAACCTTATTAGAATAATTTATGTGCCGAAAACACAAACTGAAGAGGAAAAAAAAGAAAATAGCAAGAAAGAAAATTTAAACTATTACAACATTCCCCACAATGCTGAAATGAAAAGATTACAACATTTACATCCTCATACACATCCCAAAATCTTGAACTAAAAAGAATAAAGAAAAGAAACCATAAAACCACAAAATACAAAGAATTATAGTGGTTCACCTGTGTGTACACCAACTGTTAAACAACAGCCACACAGCTACTCTACTCCCAATATCCTCACACAGTGGATATTAGCGTTCACTATGAAAATAGGTTTTTCCATGTTCACCTAAAACCTTCACAATTGTGTCTTTCAAGTAGACTTACATAATTCAAAAAAGTCCATACTTTGAGTTTTCTGGATCACCTCAGATAACCAAGACTGAGAGATTTTTCTGGCTTAATCTCAAAGAAACCAAAAAAAAAGAAATTTACAAAACTATAAAATACTTGGATATTCTCCTTTTGTTGCAGCCCAGAAGAACTAAGTCCGAGTAGAAGTTCAATATTGAAGTTCAATGTCCAAACTCACTTATGAAATGGTTCTAGGATCTAAATTGATTTTAAATTAAATCAAGTTAGAAAAGCTCTATTTTATTTTAATTTGAAGAAGTGAGAATACTTCAATCCCTCTTTCAGATCAGATTGGAATGTAGAATAAAAAATCAAATATAACAAAGCTAATTAAAGAGAATATTAAATATGCATAATATAGCTTAAGAAGTTTACAAACTTATCTCTCAGAGTGGTGTCTTGATTTTACTTGAATTGAATACCAAAATTTGAAAATTGTGCTCTATTTATAGGTGAAGAAATCACGTTCACGACTGGTCTTGTGGACACTACGACTGGTCGTCGAACCAACGGATTTTTAAAATTTTGAGCCCGATCGGATAAAGCTATTCTACGACCAGTCGAGGGACCTCCACGACTGGTCATGGGGAACTTGATATAGTTGCTAGACTTTGAGTCATAACTGCAGGACTGGTTGTGAACAAGTTGTGCACTGTTCACACAATCGGTCAAGTAGTCTCCAGGACTGGTCATAGCTTAAGAAAAAATTTTAAAATTTTACAACAACCTTAGAACTGGTCATGGAATTTCTTGGACTGGTTGAGCCAGTGCTACGACTTGTCTAACAGAGTGCAAGACTAGTCGAGAAACAGACTATTCACTTATAAAATGATATAACAGAATTATGTATTCAAAATGACTTACCCTAAGGTCAATCTAAGGTCATTTCTACCTTGTTAGTGAAGTATGAACATTGAGCTTCTTTTTCTTTTAGTTGATAGTCGATCTTTGAAGTTGGTGAAGCTTGAGATCTTGTCATAAGATGAAGCTTGACTTGAGACTCTTCAAGCTTGAAACTGACTAACATTTGAGCTTGAAATCGACTAACATTGAAGCTTGAACTTGAGTATGTTGTCTTGATTTGTACAAAGCTTTGAACTCTTGAATCTTGATGGCTTGAATTCACTATTAACATTGTACATAAACAAGAACTAGTACACTTGCCTTTGAAGTTCTTGAACACAAGACCCTTGTTCTTGAGAGACGCACAGACATCGTTATGTAGATGAGCTTCCAAGAGAGGTTCTTCCACTACAAAATTTGATATTATAAGAGCTAAAAATATTAGCACTTACAACCTCAACTTGAAGACCTAATCCTAAACCTAATTTCAAACCCAAACCCGAATCTGAATCCCTAAACCCTACACCTAAACCTAAAACTAAAGTTATTCTCAAATCCCTAAACCTAAACCAACACCTACACCTAAGCCTAAACCTATAACCTAAGGTTAAACCTAAACTCAAAAACCTAAACCTAAATCCGAACCCGAAACAGAATACCTAAACCTAAACATAAACCCATAACCTAAACCTGAACTTAATTCACTTAAATTAAACCTATAACCCTAACCTAAACCTAAACCTAAACTTGAAAACCCAATCCTAAACCTGATCTCGAACCCAAACCCGAATCCGAATCCCTAAACCCAAAGTTAAACCTACTTAAATTCGTGAACCTAAACCTACACCTACACCTAAACCTATAACCTAAAGCTAAATCTAAACTGGAAAACCTAAACCTAAACACGATCCTGAACCTGGACTCGAACCCTAATTCATAAACTGAAACCTAAACCATTCTCAAAACCCTAAACCTAAAACTAAACCTAAAACCTAAACTTAAACCTAAACTTAAATTTAATTCACTTAACATAAACCTACAAACCTAATCCTAAACCCATAACCCTAACCTAAACCTAAACCTCAGCTTGAAAACCTAATCCTAAACCCGAATCTGAATCCATAAACCCTACACCTAAACCTAAACCTAAGCTTATTCTCAAATCCCTAAACCTAAACCTACACCTACACCTAAACCTAAACTTACAACCTAAACTTAAAACTAAAATCGAAAACATAAACCTAAATCGGATCCCGAACCCGAACTAGAACCTGAATTACTAAACCTAAACCTAAACCTATCCTCAAATCCCGAAACCTAAACCTAAAGCTATAACCTAAAACTAAACCTAAACCTATAACCTAAACCTAAACGTAATTCACTTAACCTAAACCTACACCTAACCCTAAACCTATAACCCTGACCTAAACCTAAACCTAAACTTGAAAATCTAATCCTAAACCCGATCCCGAACCCGAACCAGAACCCGAATCCGAATCCCTAAACACTACACCTAAACCTAAACCTATTCTTAAATACCTAAACATAAACCTACACCTACACCTAAACCTAAACCTATAACCTAAACTCGAAAACCTAAACCTAAACTTGATCTCGAACCTGAACCCGAACCTGAATTCCTTAACTAAAACCTAAACCCATAACCTAAACCTCAACCTAAACCTAAACTTAATTCACTTAACTTTAACCTATAACCCTAATCCTAAACCTATAACCCTAACATAAACCTAAACCTAAACTTAAAAACCCAATCCTAAACCTGATCACGAACCCGAACATGAATTTGAATCCCTAAACTCTACACGTAAACCTAAACCTCAACCTATTCTGAAATCCCTAAACGCAAACATACACCTACACCTAACCCTAAACCTACACCTAAACGTAAACCCATAACCTAAACCAAAATCTAAACTCGAAAACCTTAACCTAATCCCGAACCCGAACCCGAACCCGAATTCCTAAACCTAAACCTAAAAATACTTTCAAATTCTTAAACCTAAACCTAAACCAATAACCTAAACCTAAATTAATTCACTTAACCTAAACTTACACCTAATCTAAAACCTATAAACCTAACCTAAACAAAAACCTAAACTTGAAAACATAATCCTAAACCCTATCTCGAACCCAAACCCGAATTGGAATCCCTAAACCCTACACCTAAACCTAAACCTAAATCTATTCGCAAATCCCTAAACCTAAACCTACACCTACACCTAAACCTAAACCAACAACCTAAACTTAAACCTAAACTCGAAAACCTGAAGCTAAACCTGATCCTAAACCCGAGCTTAAACCCGACTTCCAAAACCTAAGCCTAAACTTAATTCACCAAATTTAAACCTATAACCCTAGCCTAAACCTAAACCTAAACCTCAAAACCTAATCCTAAAACTGATCCCGACCCTGAACCTAAATCCGAATCCCTAAACCCTACACTTAAACGTAAATTTAAACCAATTCTCAAATCCCTAAACCTAAACCTACACCTACACCTAAACCTAAACTCGAAAACCAAAACGTAAATTTGAACTCGAACCCATCCTCGAACCCGAATTCCTAAACATATAACTAAACCTATTTTTAAATCCCAAAACCTATACCTAAACCGAAAACCTAAACCTAAACCTAAACCTAAACTTAATTCACTTAACCTAAACCTACACCTTAACCTAAACCTATAACCCTAACCTAAACATAAACCTCAACTTAAAAACCTAATCCTAAAATCGATACCGAACTCGAACCAGAACCTGAACCTGAATCTGAATCCCTAAACCCTACACCTATACCTAAACCTAAACCTATTCGCAAATCCCTAAACCTAAACCTACATCTACACCTAAACCTAAACCTAAACCTAAAACCAATCACGAACCTAAACCCAAACTCGAATTCCTAAACCTAAACCTAAACCTATTCTCAAATCCCTAAACCTAAAACTAAACCCATAACCAAAACCTAAACTTAATTCACTTAACTTAAACCTATAACCCTAATCCTAAACCTATAACCCTATCTTAAACCTAAACCTAAACCTAAACTTAAATAACCTATTCCTAAACCCGTTCCCAAACCCGAACCCGTCCGAATCCCTAAACCCTACACCTAAGCCTAAACCTGAACCTAAACCTATTCTCAGATACCTAAACCTAAACCTACACCTACACCTAAACTTAAACCCATAACCTAAACTCAAAAACCTAAACCTAAACCTAAACCTTAACCTGAATTGTTAAACCTAAACCTAAACTTATTCTCAAATCCTTAAACTTAAACCTAAACCTAAACCTAAACCTATAACCTAAACCTAAACCTAAACCTAAACTTAATTCGCTTAACCTAAACCTACACCTAATCCTAAACCTATAAACCTAACCTAAACCTAAATCTAAGCTTAAAAACATAATCCTAAACCCGATCACGAACCCAAACCTGAATCTGAATCCCTAAACCCTACACCAAAACCTAAGCCTAAAGATATTCTTAAATCCCTAAACCTAAACCTATACCTACACATAAAACTAAACCTATAACCCTAACCTAAACCTAAATCTAAGCTTGAAAACATAATCTTAAACCCGATCATGAACCCAAAC